>JAJLVU010000002.1:600000-960555 GCA_030570395.1 Saturnispora gosingensis
ATCAGATGGTGAACCGCAGTCATGATACTGTAGGTTGTCAAGAACGCCAAAAGTATCCAATTTTATCAACGCTTTGAGTAGAATAATATAATTGGTGTAGACATTTTGCATTCTATCAGGATGATCTCCAACTCTAAACATGAACTCATGGAGATGAGGTTCATATTCCTTTTTTGCCTTATTAAAATGGTCATTTGAAAGGTGTGTTGAGATAGATGCATGCATACCACTGATCAGTTTGTAAAAAAAGTTCTTTTCCACACATTGATCTTGGCCCAAGTTGAAACAGTTTTCACTATAAATCGATTTCCAAATTTGCCACGATTGATCCCCGCCATAACCGGTAAATCTTTCAGGATTAGCAACTAAATCTACGTAAACTGTTTCATCGTCAACACCTTCTAATTCACAGTATTGATTTTCTTCCGGACACGTAGACTTTGCATTAATATCATTGACTAAACTAGAGTTTTCAATATGACCAAGTGCTTCAGGTTGTAAGCTTTGTGGCAAGTCTTCCCAATCATCAAGAGTATCAACAGCGCATGATCTATGCATACAAAATCCATCATTTTTCCAAAAGGGACACTCTTTATACAAATTTAATCTGTAGATTCTGAAAAAGTTTTGACTTACTAATTGACGTACCGAATCCCTAATGACATCATTAAAAGTACTAACTTCCCGATATGTCAATCCTGTGGACTCGTCGATTGGGCTGTCTAAAAACGCATCGTATGTTTCGTTTGATAAAAATGGAGTTTCCAAGTAGTCATGGTAGCTGATAAAATCTTTTTGAAGCTGCTGTGGCTTTTTGTCATAACTGACTTCTTCTTTATTGAAACTAGTTGCCTCAACTGTGCCCAAAGCTATTAGAGTAGCTTGTAATATATTGAATAATTTCATAGTCAGATTAGTAATTGACGTAAAGAGATCACTTTACTTATTTACTAATGCTTTGCTTAAACTGAAACTTTTACTTTCAATTTTTCAAAGAAATATACAGTATGCTAAAATGAAACAAGTTTCTCTTTATAGATTTTGGTCTGTTAGTAATAACGTGTCCTTAAACTAGTTAAAATCAGACGACGTGTTCTGAAAGCGATAAAATTTTCCAAGGAGATAGCGTCTCCGGCTTACGTAAACAAAAGTTATCTTTCGCCATCAAACTAACATTATGTTCGTCTTCCAATCCTTAAGAACATCGGTCCAGTTGTTATTGGGAATGTTATGGTTTTTACGACGCCATATTTCCAGCATAATTTGTCTCGCATTCCAATAGGTCCCAATTCCTGTTTGGGCTATATCTTGGCCCCATTTATTAAATCCGTTTTGCAAATACAAAGTCATTGCCTCACTGCCAGCGATGAAACCTTGCCAAAATAACGGAATGATGTATGAAGATTCTTTATGTAGCTTTAAGATTTCTTGGATCTTGTTCAAATGGAATAAAACCTTTTCCACTCTTTCTTGCAAATAAATTGGATTAACTTCTTCAACAAATCTGTAAAAGTAAATAACTAATGCATGATAAAATGACATAACATGATGATAAATACCCTCATGACGAGGAGAAATGAATGGGCTTAATTCTTCTTTGTCTGGTGTGTCTTGATAGTGTGGTTGTTCTTGTGAGCTCTGTTTCTTTTTTGCTTTCCTTCCTTCCTCACCTTCTCTTTCTTCGCTCATACCATCATCTTCTTCATCTTCTTCTTCTGTGGTCAACGTCCACTCCATTTTCCAAGTAAGCAACTTGTATTCCAACTGTGATGCCAATTCTTCAAAAAATTTTGGGACTGTTAAATGATGGTCATTATGGTATTTCTTAAATCTTGATAGCGGTACAATTTCACCAAACAACAAAATAAGAGAGTTTGGTAACCCGTAAATTGCATCAGATGATACAACTTTATCGTCAAGTTTATTTTTAGAAGGCTGAAAAGAAGTTCTAGTGATATCAACAAATGCTGGAATTTCAGCGTTGCAATCAACAGAGGTTTCTGTGTTTGCCGTGCTCAGAACATATTCGATTCTCACTTTACCATTATCTGTAATTTTTTCACTGTATTTACCTTTCTTTTTTAACTCACCTGTATTTGCGGAATCTGCTGATGGACTGTCGTCATCCTTAATTTTAGAGTTAGATCTCGAATCCATTTTATTTTTGTTACCTTTGAAGATACCCCGAATATTAGAGTTCGTAAGTTCTTGTAATTGCTCGTCAGTTGCCTTTGCTCCTATCAAAAAACTTTTGTAATTTCTTTCATTTAAAAACATTTCATTTGCTTGAATATTTTCTAAACTAGTTGAATCCTGTAACAACTTTAATGAACTGAAAATTCTATGCAAAATTATTGCTTTTGAGCTTAGTTTCTTTTTATGAAGCATCTTCTTTTCAATAATTTTTTCACAATGATCCAAGTGTATTTTGCATCCAGACATGGTACCCCAAACAACATCTATGGTCACCATAGAAAGAACTGCCACGAGTACATCTTTGTATTTTTGGCTCAAAATATCATCTTCTAAACACTTTGACACAAAAAAGGATGCTTGTTTCCTGAGTTGAATTCCTAAGTCAACATAATATTTCATCTCGTCAGAACCACGAACAAATTTACTTTGCAAATTGAACGCACTGACTGCAAGAAGAGCATTTAGTAATCCCTGTCTTGCATTCGAGGTTTTGCCCAATGAGGCTAGTTCTCCTATTGCCATAATTGCTCTAGGGAAATAAATAAACTTCCATGGATTTTTTGCCAATGGAATTACTGTCATCATATCAGCTACATCTTCAATGTAATAATTCAAAAGATATCTCGCCATAGGATGTACAGCTAAAGAAGTTGTGGGTATCCCAAAATTGTCAATGGCCAAAGTTATAGGTAAAGGTGGATTTTCTAGAATATCCATGATTGATTTGGGCATTCTAGTGGTTTTATTTGCATGAATTTGAATTTCGTTCCTGGTAATGGACTGATTCTTCAGTTTGAACTTATTGTTCTCATTTTTGATAGGAACCAGTCTTGAGGCCGGTGAATCAATTTCGGAATTTTCTTCCAGTTCAGGTGTTTCTGTCTCTAATCTATCTGGCGAAATTTCCGAAAAATGCTGTGAATGATCATGTAAATGCTGAAGTTCTTGAATTTTCGCATGTGGTTCTCTTTCTTGCAAGTGAGATAATGGTGGATGTGATATAGACTTCTGCGATAACTGTGACTGTTGTGGCTTTGCAGATGCATTAGTTGATTTTAAGTATTGGTAATGGATATCATGATTACTCTCAGAGTTGTAAGGTTGTCTACCTTGAAATAACATATGAAGCATTTGGTCGGGTACGATATCGTTTGAGGATGAATCCATTACTTTGTCATTTGAATTTTGTTTCCCATTACTCTCATGATGATTAACAAGCTGTAAGTGATTAGGATTCAGTAGTTTATTTTCAATTTCTGTGTTATTATCAAACATATCTAACCAATGAGTATCACCATTCAATGCAGACGCTGTTAAAAGTGCAGCGTCTAATAATTCGTTGGAAAGCCATTCATTACCATTATTTATGGAAGTAGAATTAAGACCATTCAATAATAAATTCGAATTGCTATTGTTTTTTGTTTGTACTGCTGCTGTTGACGATGTTGAGTCATTTGTAATTGATGATTTTGTTTGCCTTTGTATGATTTTACGGCCTCCACGTAAAAACCCTCTGAAAACACCAAAGTGACCTTTGAACTCAGTGGGAGACGACAATTCAGCTATTGACTTGTTATGCAATCTTGCCAAATCTTTATTCATATCGTCGTAAAGCTTGTAAGCTGTTTCATTGGTATATTTAACAAACTTAATTGATCTTCTTTGACAATACTCAGTTTCTTGTACTGGTTTCAATGGTAACTGGGTACCATATTTGTCATACTGCACCGGCTGTGACCATCGTAAGTTGATCTTATAGCCATCGCAGACAAATCCAGATTTCTTACACTTTTCACAACTAGGTTTACCTAAGTCACAAGCAACTTTCCTTCTTCGGCAAGTAAAACATCCAACAAACGTCTTCGTCCTCCTTTGTTTACTTAGAGAAGTCTTGTCTGTGTCTGCTAAAGGCCTCTTGCTAGGAGACATGACAAAGGTTCAACTATACAATAGCCTAAAAGACCTATATGGTACGCTAATATTTTTTTTTTCAGGTAACACATAAATATCAGTTATAGTATAATATGCTTAGCACTATTATAATAGACAATGAAACGTGATGATGAATTACTAAGGTGTATATCTTAACTCTCAAGGTGAAATCAAATCCTTTTTAGTTCTTACTGGTTTTGAAAGACTAAAACAGCTTTAAACTTTCAAACCCGGAAAAGCATTGAAAAGACTTACTCATGATTACCATAAAACAATACAAATGATGCAAAGGCAGCGCATATGAAAGGCAAACTATTTTCACACATACGCTAGCTTAAAATCAGGCTACAATGTATTTTTTCAAATTGTGGCAAATCCTTCTCGGGCTGAATGTCAAACCTTTCACGTTATTGTTAAAAAACTTGATTCTACAGTTCTGGACACAATAATCTTGATTTACTATGTGATACATTGCGTATCAAAACATTTTTAGGTATACTATTTAACAATACTATTCTTGAAACACGAAAAACAGTGAAAAGCCGGTAACGGCTTTTTTGACATTTGATACTAAACGCATATTTGCTTCTTACAAAAACCACTACGTTGAATACTTCTACCACAAAGATCAGAGTGATCATATTAACTGACAGCTATGCTACAATTGTTTGCAGCACCAAAATCAGTTCATTGCATCAACTGTTTACAAAATCTTTTCATTGGCCAAAAACCGTTTTCAACGGTTTCGGAGTTTAAGACTGTGGCTCATAATCGTGGAACTAGCAGAAAAGTTAGATTCAAGTTTTCCACTTCAAAATACCTGAGGTCTTTGTTCTTCAGCAGCTGAAAGATCATGTCCATTAGCAGAGCTATCCGATCTGTTGCTGTCATTGGTGCAGGACCAGCAGGGATTGTGACAGTAAATGAACTTGCGCATACGGCCAAGTCAGGAGCTTCTACAATTCACACTGGAAAGAAACCAACAAAGGCAGCTTTTGATAAGATCGTGTGTTTTGAACAAAATTCCAAGCTGGGTGGTGTTTGGAATTTCTTTAAAACACCAGATCCAAAACTTCCGATCAAATTGAATGGCAATTTTAGTGATCCTGATTTTATTTATGAAAAGGCAGTAATTCCATCAAAATCTATTTTACAAGGGGCTAGCTTCCAGAACCCATTTGTCAAAGTGGGAAGCAAGATTGGTTCGGAAGAGGTTAGGTGGCAAAGAAATGCTGCCTATGAAGATCTATTCACTAACATTCCTGAAAAATTTATGAGATTTTCATATCTAGGGTATCAAAATCTTAAAAACAACAAGATCATTGGCCCCTTAGTAACCTCCAAGGATGTCACCCAGTATCTAAACAACATTATTAATAAATACGATTTAAAAAAGTATTTCAGAGTTAACTCAAGTGTTGAACTTGTTGAAAAGATTCAAAATGAAAATGGAGTTCCTGTTTGGAGGCTCACAGTAAGACAAAAGTCACCCTTGTCAAAAACAGAAAAATGGTACCAAGAGGATTTTGATGCTGTCGTTGCTGCAAATGGGCATTGTTCGGTTCCATTCATTCCAAACATCCCAAACCTCGACAAATTTGTTGCCAAATATCCAGATGTTGTCAGACACTCCAAGTCATACAGAGACTCTGATGATTACAAAGATGGAAAAGTTCTCTTAGTTGGTTCTGGTACCTCAGCCGCAGATTTAGCTCAGTACATTGTTCCTAAAGCAAAGAATGTCACTATTTCTCAGCGATCGCAATCAGTTTATGACTGGATTAAAGAGTGTTTCGATCAAACACCAGAAATTGCGTTCAAGCCTAGAATCAAACAACTGTTACCTGATACAAAACAAGTCGAGTTCGATGATGGTTCTATAGAATCATATGACCACATCATTCTGGGTACGGGATATCATTACCATTGGCCATTCTTGAACAAATCTGATGAAATTGTCAAAATTTATCATGATCAGAATAGTAACTCACCAGTGAACAAGATTGGTAATCTATACATGTATGCGTTTTCAACTAATGATAACTCATTTGCCACGGTCGGCATTCCAACCGTCAATCTTATGTTCCATAACATGGAATATGGTGCAGTGGCTATTGCTGGTGTCTTTTCTGGCGCTAAAAAGCTTCCAAGCGTGAAAACTCAGTTGGAGTGGGATGCTTCAAGAACTCAGATTGATGAACCTGATGTTCCTCATAGGTATCAAGGATTCCACCTTGATAAACTTAATGAACAATTGTTTGATCCATTGTACAAGCTGGCGCCATCAGACAGACAGAACCCTCTGGATAAAGAAACATGGTCTGCTAAAGATTTCGATGCATCGAATTTAGCGTTGCAAAACATCTACCTCAAATTGAAGAATGGTGAGGTCAAAGAACAAGATATTTGTAACTAGCTTTCAATCATATAATTACTCGAATTTATATATACTAATACTAATATAAATATAATACACACTTTTAAGACCAATTAGGGACGTTAGATTCCTGAAGCTGCTTCTTGCTCTTCTTGCTCTTTTTCTTTTCAATTTTAGCTGCCCTTTCTTTGTCATTTGTACGAAGTGACTTGTCACTGTAGTCGATCATCTTCTTGGCTCTTGTGATTTCTTTGTTGAGATTAAATAAATCGTGAACTCTACCTAACTTCACAGGATCTCTTCTTAAAGCAAACTTCAGATCATTTTCACTGAGCTTGGATCCATTTCGTATTTTTCTACTCTTGTTGGCCTCCATGATGACGTCCAACAAGTGGGAAGTGACCACATCCTCTAAAGTGTGAATAGTGTCGATATGAGGCATGCTTGAATCACCAAACGCGTAAAGTAATGATTTCAAGTCTGCTGTAAACTGGCGTTGCTTTCCCCTAGGGTACCTCTTTCCTGTGGCCATCTCCAGTTTCCAAAAAGTTGTTCGTTTATCCAATCGAAGATTTGAGACGAAGAGAAAAAATTTAAGCCATGATAGTCCACTTGTTCCTTGTAGCAAAATTCGTGTTATCAGATACCATGACGACCACTTTAACTGATGGGAGTGCCACAGCGTCTCGGAAGTGTAAAATATATTCTGTGAGAGAAATAGAGCATCTCATTGCTAGTGGCCATACCATTGTCATCTATGAGAACTCCGTTTTAAAATTAGATCACTGGATCAAATACCATCCTGGTGGCGACAAGGCTATTTATCACATGATCGGTAGGGATGCAACAGATGAAATGAAATCATATCATTCAGATGAGACCGTTGCAGGATTTAGAAGATGGAAAATAGGTGAGATAGAAGGACCTTGGTGTAACATGTTACCACCTATTCAAGGGGGTAAGTATAGAACAATAAATGATAAAGTTGCACAGCATTTAGCTGGAGAGGTTCAGGAGATTATTGCACCAAAGATACCTGCTGGCATAATTTTAAAAGAAGGAATGAAAGAGTATTACCCAATATCAAACTATGATAAAATGAAAACAGAGCCAATCAGAGATCCCAAAGTTGTAATTGACGACTATGATAACAAACGTGTTGCTAAAGACCTCAAAGAATTACCCTCCATGGATTACGAAACTCAAAGATACCTCAGCAATAAGTATAATGAACTACATAAAAAAATTATTGATGCTAATTTATACCAATGTGATTACATGGAATATTTCTATCAGTTCTTGATAAACTTATCTTTAGGGTTATATTCTGCCGTTTTTTTCAAATTACAGTATTATTTCTTAAGTGCTTGCCTATTGGGGCTTTTTTGGCAACAATTAGTGTTCATCGCACATGATGCAGGACATATTTCTATCACTCACAATTATCAACTGGATAACATTATTGGTATTATCATTGCAGATTGGATTGGAGGGTTATCACTCGGATGGTGGAAAAGAAATCACAACGTTCATCACTTGGTTACCAATGATCCGGTACATGATCCAGATATCCAGCATCTACCATTCTTTTGTGTCAGTTCAAGACTGTTTGGTAACGTTTTCTCTACATACTATGAAAAGTTCTTTCCATTTGATGCATTTGCACAATTCATGGTTACCATCCAACATTATCTGTACTACCCAATTCTCTGCTTTGGTAGATTTAACTTGTATCGATTGTCGTGGGAGTATTTATTGAAAGGCCAGGGTCCTAAACATGGTAAAGCTGCATGGTTTAGATACTTTGAACTTGCAGGACTTTCTTTCTTCTTCTACTGGTTTTTTTATCTCCTGGTCGGGTCCATTGAAGGAAGGGGTGCCAGGTTACAGTACGTATTGGTGTCTCATATTGTAACCATGATAGTGCATGTTCAAATCACGTTGAGCCACTTTGCAATGTCCACCTCTGATCTAGGGGTTTCAGAATCATTTGTATCACGCCAGTTAAGAACCACTATGGATGTTGCTTGTCCACCATGGTTAGACTTTTTCCATGGTGGTTTACACTACCAAGCCATCCATCACTTGTTTCCAAGACTTCCAAGACACAACTTCAGGAAGGCGCAAGATCTTGTCTTAGATTTTTGTACTGAAACCGGCCTCAAATATTCTATCTACGGGTTTATTGAAGGTAATGGCGTCGTTTTAGGTCACTTAGAAGACATTGCAAGACAAGCGAAAGTCATGAGAGAATGTTTGGAAATCATGAGCAAATCTCAACATCAGCATTAACATTTTTTTATAAAGAAACTAATAAAGTAAATAGAGTTCTTTTTCTGATTGAAACGGTATATAGCACATAAATAATGTTCAAGGTTTTCAAAACCTCAGGTATCGAAGGAAGCTATTCGATATCTTCAAATCCAACTTTTGTTAACGATAGATGCTGGTCTGTGTATTCAGCCAAACATAAAACTACCAAAAAGCAATATTCAGTTTGGGAATTCAATAAAAGAGAATGGGAGAATCAATTGATTGATTCCGGTGTTATAAACAAACAAAACAAGAAACTTATAGTAGATGATATCTACGAGCGCTTGAGAGTTTTTGTTTCAAATCAGTCAAGATTAAAGCACCCTAATTTCTTAACTGTGATTGAACCTTTTGAAGATCACAAAAGCAGGATATTGTTTGTTACCGAGTACGTTAAAGGTGATTTAAGAAGTGTAGATAAAACTGAGCTAGATGAAATCACCATAACTAAAGGTATTTTACAGGTTTCACAAGGTTTAAAATTTCTCCATGATCAGATGAAAAGTGTTCACTTGAACATTTCACCGGCTTCTATTGTTATCACAGACTCATTTGACTGGAAGATTACTGGGCTATCGTTTATGGAAATTTTAACGAATGGTGTATTTGAGAAGTATATTGATCCTTTAGATTCAAGGCTTCCAACTTTTCTATCAATTGACTTTAGGTTCACATCACCAAACTTAATATCAAAGCACAGAGTTGACTACATCAACGATATTTTTTCTCTTTGTTTGGTAATATACTATTTATTCCAATACGAAATACTCTTAAAGTGCCCCCATTCTTCTAGCATTTCTGATTATGAACGTCAAATCACTAGATTGAATCAAGTTTTGGATTCAGGTATGACATCACAGCATGCATTATTCAACAAATTACCAAGTTACTATTATACTGTTTTGATTGGAGTGCTTAAAAGAACTCAGGAATCTAATACCGACGTTATTCAACTGAATGAAACATACACCATAGATCATTTTATTGAATCATCAATTTTCAACAATCCACTAATAAAAATGTTAACAACTATTGATGAATTTCCTACGATGAGCACGCTTGAAAAGGTATCGTTTTTGCAGGAAATGCAATCGGAAGTTGAAAAGTTCCCAAAAACACTAATCTTGAATAAAATCATACCTATATTGACAAATGTTATTGATCTTAATTTATTCAAAAAAAATAAACCACAACCAGAAGAAGAAGAACTTCTCATTGCTGCTACTGAAAATTTGATTAAGCTGTCAAAAAATTTATCACAGTTAACATTTAGTGAGAAAGTGTTTCCATTTATGAATAGAATTTTGACAACTTTAGATTTTGACGGATACAAAATTGTTCTTATCAAAAATTTAGTCAATTTTCAGGCTTTTATCAAATCATCTGGCAGAGAATCAACGTTCAATGAAACTTTTTCAAAATTTTTGATAGAATTATTTCAAAGATCTACCACTAACGATTCAATGATTTTACAAGAGTTAGTTTTGGCTAATATCAAGGTTTTTTTGGATTACGAACCTTATAATACAATAACCAATGTAATTTATCCATCGACAATGACTATTTATTCCACTACAACGTCACTTAAAGTTAAAAATTATGCCCTCAACAGTTTCATTATTATGATTAGCGGTATGAATGACAAGAATTTAGATGATGTCAACATAATTGAGAAATTAATTCCTTTAATCCAAGCTACTTCACAAAGTAATTTTGCAAACTCAAAATTTTTATTAAATACGTTATCTCTTTATGAAACCATTTTTATCAAATTAACAAAAAGTTCGTGTAAGTCCATTCAAATCCAAAAGAAAGAAATAGATTATTTTGACTTAATTATGACTATTGGGTTCGAAGTTTGGAAATTGACAAAATTTGTTAAATTTAAGCAGGATCTAAACAAAATTTATAAAATTTGGTCAGCCATTGAACTCTATTTGAAGGGCCAACTAAATGCAAATGTTACAGAAGAACAACGGGATAGAAGTTACCTGAACAGAGATGATTCACCGAGTCCTGTCATTGCAACACCAAATCCGACACCGGTAGCGACATCACATCAATCGTCTACTATTGAGCCAAACTTATTCAATAAGCATGTTGCCAACAAACCTGTACCGATAGGCTTGCAATACAATGTGATGAAACCATCGTCTTCGACATCTCCTTCATCGTTTCCTGTCATGAAATCAAAAAATGAAGTTTCATCGCCATCACCGTTGAAAAGTTCACTTACACCTATGAAACCAAGCGTTAAACCACTCAATTTGGCGAAACGGGAGAATAAAATCAATGCACCTCAATTAAGTTTTGGGCAAACTCAAACACAATCCAAAAGTGATATTGACTGGACCAGCGTCAACAACACAAAATCAAGCACATATAGTGTGATGCAACCGATGAAACCAAAATCATTGAACCAAGCACCACAAATAAAAAAGGAAGAGGAAGAGGATAATGATGATAATTGGGATGATTTTACATCGGCATCAAAGAGTGAAACGGAAGATAAATGGGCTAGTTTGATTTGACATAATTTATAGAATATAAGCCTATTTATGGAACTACATAATAATGCAACTTTTAGATTTTTTATTCTTCGTAGAATTAACCTTAGGTTTCTTGATTAGTGTTCCATCTGATCCTTTGGGAGGTATACGATTTTGTTTGGCTTGTTTATCGTACTTCCTTTGAAGTTGCTTTGCCTGTAATTCATCTTCTTCTGCTTGCAATTGTTTTGCCAAATTTATATCATTGCTTTTTGTATTAAGATCTTTGTAATTTGTAGAATGATGAGAATCCGTTGATTCGAAAGTTGCCAATTGATCATCATTGAATTTGATAGTTTTGAAATTATTCGTTAAAAAGTCAGCGTCGTCGTTTATTGTTAACTGTTGCCACATGATCTGTTTCAAATTAGTAAGACCAGCATCTGTAACAAGAAGATAAATATTATTATCTTCTTGTCTTTTCATAAAAGTTGAAAAGTGATCATTTCTGAAGAAAATACCAATCTCGTTTGGTTTGATTGAATTTGACAATAAAGCAATTCCCTCTGGTGTCAATTGCGTGTTATTCGTTTGAAAAAATGATTGCAGCTTAGGGAGCAACAGTTTTTGGTCCTCGTTCATCAACGGTATCATTAGGTCTTGGCAAGAATCAAAAGACATTTGTCCTCCTTCTGGAAGTTCGTTTTCAATCAGCGATATAAGTTCCTTATCCATTATAAAGCCATGGTATATTTTCAGTTCAAAGAGCCGCAGCAGATTATTGATAGCAGCTGTAAGATCATAGTAGTCATCAACTACCACCGTATTCAACTTTGGGTTCAAATTAAGTCCGGAATTTAGATAGGACAACGCCTCTAAAAGCTTGTCTTTTTCTTCAAAAATGGAATCGTCAATGTCAAAAATACAGCCACAAAGAAGGTCTAGAATCTCTTTCTCTGCAATGTATTTGGAATCGTGCAATTTGGCAATAAATTGGTGAATTTCACCCAAACTTGGCTGAGTCAAGTGATGGCTAAAGCTATCAGTGGAAATCGCTAGAATTATTGCATTAACCAAGGCAAGTACAAAGCACGGGCCATTGTCTTTCTGCATAACAATAGGAATCGATGTTTCATCTATTTGGACCTGCTTTACAGGGAAAGTCTTTGTTTCCATATTGGCGTTGATAAGACATGGCTGATGTAGCTAGGCAAGATTTTTTTTTCGTCTATAGTGAGTAGATGAATTCAAACTTTTACCGGAAGTTATAGCCAGTGATGCATTTTTAGCGATTACTGACAGCTACAGAAGGTTTTGCACCGCTCAGGTATTTGAAGCATATAGCTTCAGAACAATTGACAAGCGTGAGATCTTAAAAAATGCAAGCTAAGTTGGTTTTAGTTCAATACTTTGTTTGACTTTAGTGTCATCGAATGTTCGAAAGCCCTACTTATGCATCAACTGGGCTGGAACAGCACTCAACATATGGCTAAAAGTATATGTTATGTTATGGTAGAAACAAAAGTGAAATCTCGCAATTCCAAATTTCACTTCCTAGACAAGATCTTATCATGAGCACGGATCTATATGCCAAGCCAGCCTTTGTCAAATGTCAGCAAACATATAACGATGGCAGATGATCTGTGGCATGAGAGTTAGACGTTATTAAAAGATTACAATCCAGCTGTTCCCATGTTCGAGAGCGTCTTTTCTCCTTTCCCTGAGAAATATTTAAGCAAGGATTGGTACAGCCGGAGTTCCCGACTATCAACATCTTTGTTCTTAACTAAATCACTATGGTTGAACACAAAATTCCACTTTATACACCAGAATTCTACGGTTACTGTGCCGCAGGGGGGTTTCTTGCTTGTGCCCCTACCCATTCGCTTGTTTTGCCTTTAGATTTGGTGAAGTGTAGATTGCAAGTTGATAAGTCATTATATACCTCAATTGGAAATGGTATTTCGACGATTGTCAAAAGGGAAGGTATGCACAAGGTGTTTACAGGATTTGCACCAACGTTCGTGGGTTATGGACTCCAGGGAGCTTTCAAATACGGTGGTTACGAGTATTTCAAGAGAACATACTCCGAATTCTTTGGTGTGTCTAACGTCTTCGTGTATCTTGCGTCCAGTGCCTCAGCAGAGTTCATTGCAGATTTGTTTCTCTGTCCTTTTGAGTCAATGAAGGTGAAATACCAAACCACTTTACCACCAAAGCAGGTCTCTGGGTTGTTCAAGGATCTCTATGCTGGATTGGTTCCGCTATGGTTCAGACAAATTCCGTACACTATGGTTAAATTTACCACATACGAGAAGATTGTTGAAGCAATTTACTCTAAAATGCTCACCAAACCAAAGGACGAGTATACGAAACTTGAACAAACAGAAGTTTCCTTTTTAGGTGGTTACATTGCAGGTATTTTCTGTGCTACGGCTTCACATCCTGCAGATGTCTTAGTATCTAAAATCAACAACGATGCCAAGCCTGGTGAAGCCATTGGTGCTGCTGTCAGTAGAATTTACAAGCAAATTGGATTCGCTGGCCTTTGGAATGGGTTACCGGTCAGAATTGTTATGATTGGTACTTTGACGGGCTTACAATGGTTAATTTATGATTCATTTAAAGTTAGTGTCGGTTTACCAACCAGTGGTTGAATTACCACGAGATTGTTATTTATAAATTATTCAATACTTATCTATCTATATATGTCATTTAATATAAATATATTAGAAATGAAGATGCAGCCTTTTTTTGACGAAAGTGTCACCAATACCACTTGATGTATTGCAGCAGAATATATGAAAACAATCCTAGAGCTGCTAGTGCTATAAGACCCAAGTACTGAGATGCTATATTGTATGTTGTTTCAGTTTGAGTTTCTGGTATTGGCTCGGTCACTATTGGTGCAAAAAATGGTATGCTAGGCCTTTTGGAAGCAGAAGTCTTGCTCGATATTCGACTGTAAGGCCGATGATTGGAACAGCCAGCTACTGCATGTGGCGGTCGATGAGCCGTAACGGGTTCCAGTGCTTCTGGATCATTTTCAATGATGCCTAACAAACAATCATCCAGAGTGTCCCAGGCGTATTCACTGTGACCAACGTCATCAAATGCCGTAGTTGCATCTACGCCTGCACAGTCCATTAAGCATTCTGGACCACCAGGGTGAGTATCAAGAACACTAGTTACATCATATACTCGACCTTTGATAATCATCCAGCAGTCATCACAAGACATATGAGTGGCTACTTCTTCCCTAGTGAAGGTCTTCATTATGTGAATAAATGATGTACTATGATGTTATGAGTTCAAAAGAACTGATCGATGTGAGGTAAACTTTACAAAACAGGATATTGATAATGGGACTTCTTTCCTTAGTGGTATTAAAATGTTGAGAAATTTCTTCTTTGTTAGAGCAAGTTATTCTTCAAGCACCAGATATGTTGAGACAATTCATTCGCTCTAGAGCATATTCAACTGCAGGCGAAGGTGTCCTTTCCAACCTACAAACACTATTGAGAAATGATCTCAAGAGTGCGATGAGAAACAAGGCACCTCAAGCTGAGAGGACCATGTATAGAACTTTGATGTCAGAATTAAAGAATCTTGATATTGATCAGGGTCCTGATACCACACCTGACGAGTTCACTATTTGGGATCATTTGAATAAACTAGTCAAGCAAAGAAAATCCACGGCTGCTGAATATAGCAAGCCAGGTCAGCCTGAGAGGTTTCTCGAATTGGCAAACGTCGAGCTCGAGGAAGCCAAGATGATTGAACTGTATTTGACCAAACTACCTGTTGCTAGCAAAGGAGAAATTGAAAGCAAGATCAGAGGATTGATGGAAGCAGAAGGTATCAGTTTGGATGACAAGAAGAAGCTCTTCAAGGCAATTCCATGGGCCAAAGCTAAAGAGGAATGGAAAGCTTCAAGAGGTCTCATCTCTGAAGTTATCAACGAACTGAAATAATAAATTTACACCTGTACATATGATTTATATAATTTATTAAGACTTACCTGCTTGCTGGACTAAATCAAGAAATTTATCTTTAGAGATTTCGTTAACTAGTTCCTTTCTCTTGTTGTCACCAAGGATCCCCCGTCCTTTAACTCTTTCCACCTCTTCTTGGGTGTCGTGTTGGGTCATCATAATAGCATTGAAAAGTTTAATAACACCTCTCTGTGCAACCTTACGCAGCTTGCGTTCGTGATCGAGAACTTCACGAGCCTCTTCGTCGTTCTGTGGTAATATCTGGGTTTTATGTGAAGCTGTGAGTCTTGCTTTCTTTTCAGCAAGAATTACTCGCTTAGCTTTTTGCTCTAGCTTGTCGCTTTCCAATTTCTTTGAGATCTGTTTGGATCTGGCCAGAATTGGGGTGGTTCTGTCGTGTGCCTTAAGGTGTGTCCCCAAAAGAGCATTCACCGCACTGGAAAACGCATCGGATGACGTGCTTGACTTCTTTTGCGCAGGAATGTTTGATTTGGTGGTTGGAATGTCGTCTTCGTCTGACACTCCTTCTTCAATCCTGGCCTTCTTGCTACGTCTTTCTTCTTCTTTTTCCTCTTCTTCAATCTCTGATTCTAGTTCAGAGTCGTACTCCGAGCTAGAGCTTTTAGTTTCTTCAATTTCCTCAGCAACTTCTCTACTCCTTTTATTTCCCTTCTCTTGTTTATCGATCTTTCCTTCTCTTCTACTACCCTTCACCATAACTTCGATTATCCTTGCACTGCTATAGATATGAGAGGTTTGCTATAAAAATTTTTTTTTTCACTTAAAGCTAGATCTTGAGAATTTTTTTCTCTCTGCTTACGTACATTGATCTTTGGCTACGCGTTAACAATATTCAAAACACCAACTTTCTAATGTTCAGTCTTGTAAGGCTTTGACACCAATGGTATCATTACATTTTTCATACAATTGGCTATCCAATGGTATTAATTATGCCTTATTTCGGTATTTTCACCCAAGTTCATTATAAAACCCTACAATATACCTATATATACATTGCCATGTTGTTGAACATCGCGTCTTAACATCCAAGCGTCACTTTTACCTTTAATTCAACAAGATCAACTTCATAAAATTCCCGTTGGCGGGCCGTTAACGTCGGCACTTCCTGTTTAAGCAACTCAACGCGCGGACCGATAACCGTTGGAGCAAAAGTAAAGTGCGGTGTGAGGGTTAGTCGCGTAATGACTCACTTTTCTTTAAAAGGGAGTGCAAGCGCTATGGGAAGTTGACAATTTTGTCAACACTCTTTTTCTCATATTTCTACAAACAAAAGGACTTTTAAACACAACAAACACATTTAAGCAACTGCTCTGACATATATCACTATTATTATCAAATTATAACACTAAAGAACTATTATTTGAAACTAAATATGTCTGCTTAAATCCCCCCTGCGTTTTTCCTAGATTAAAATTTAAAAAAATTAAGAAATAGATAAAGATACAAAAATTTAAAAATAAAAGATTAAAAGAAATCATTTTTAAATATCTAAAAAATTTTGAAAAAAACCCCCAATAAAGTCCCCATCAATATGTTATCATGAAATACTACTAATCCGTCCCAATATGGCGTACTTTACTACTTTAAAGCAAAAATAAAAATAAAAACTTCATTTTTATATTAAATCCAATTACCTGCACTCACTACTACTATCACCACTACTACCGCTACTTTGTCCTATTACGATATGTTACTTGGTGAATCTGTTTTTTCATCCCTAAACCAGCCTGCTGGTTTCGGTACACAAACGAGCAACTTGGCTGTCGATGCTAAGTTTGACTGCGCTGCCAACGACCTGTTGTCTGTCGAGTCCAACCTTGAAATTGACAGCGATGTTTTTGACTCTGTGTTTGCGTCCGATGCTGCTCCACTCTTTGGCAGCGAAAGTTGTTCCACTCAGGATCTTGCCTCTATTTTTTCTGAAAGCACTCCGTCCATGGAAATTAAGCAAGAGCCAACCGACGAGTTGGACGAAGAGTTACTGATGTTAATGTCACCTGTTGCCGAGCACCTTGAACCTCGCTCCATGTCTGCTCCAATCGGCTCATTGTCGCTGTACCCTGAATCTGCCGTCACTGCTCATGCAAACGAAGTTTCCGAACACTCAAAGAGATCCTATTCTGTCATGGACCAAGAGTCCTCTGCTAAAGCTGCTGCTAAGAAGTCCAAAAAGGACAAGCTCGGATGCACTCCTTATACTAGAAAGCAAAGAGCCACTCCGCTGCAACCAGTTGTGCCAAAAGGTGAAGACACTGCTTCTCTCAAGCGTGCCAGAAACACCGAGGCTGCTAGAAGATCTCGTGCGAGAAAGATGGAAAGAATGTCTCAATTAGAGGGTAAGTGTGAAGGTCTCATCAAAGAAAACGAAGCCTTGAAAATGGAAATCGAAGCTTTGAAGAGCCTACTCAACAAATCCCATTAAATATTCTTAACATCTATACTTATTTTATTTAAACATATATACCGTGTATCTGCCATTCTTTAATTTAATTTAGTTTACTTCTCAATATTTACTTACTGATTTTTTGATACGTGTGTATTTTTTTTAACTTGGCCTAGTCTTAATTCATCTTTCTTTAAGCTCAACTATGTTGGTACCACCTGAAAAGTTCGGTATGGTGGAAGAGGGCCTTTACAGGTGCTCTGAATTGATGTCGTTACATGTGGGGTTTCTCTCGACACTTAGATTAAACTCTGTTTTGTGGCTTGATCGTGAACATCCCAGCAGACAGCTTGACTTGTACTTTCATTCACAATCGATTAACGTGCATTACCTAACTGCCGAGACGAACGAGGATAATAGTACGAGTGTGGATAGGCGTGCCATTGTGGCAGCCAGAGCTCTAGAACTGATCCTTGATTTAAGAAACTCGCCTTGTTTGATTGTGGACCCCAGCGGTATCATTGTTGCGTTGTTGAGGAAACTTTGTGGTTGGAACTATGCCAGTATTTGTAGTGAATACAGACGAATGGCAGAAAAGGCTTCTTACGATGTGGAAACCATGATTGAAGTGGTGGATATCAAGCTTGCTGCTCCCATTTCACACAAAATTGAAGTCGATAATGCTAATAAAACACCAGTTGAAATTGACGAGGCGTCTCTAGCGATCCCCATTAAACCCTCCACCTCACCACAAATACCCAAGTCTCTTCTTAGCAAAGTACAACGAAGACGTATTCAAACTAAAAACACTCACGTGACCTTACCCTCACCTTCATTTCGTACTAATTGGTGCCCACAGGTTTCAGAAAAAAATTCCAGCTCCCTCCCCCCTCCTCAACGTTGAAGTGACCACAAAAAACAATCAGTCGGTGTAAGAGGCCGGTGTTTACAAAAGAAAAAAGAGGGTATTTGAAGCATGGGGTCTAAAAGAGCTTCTGCACAAAATCAGTCAACTGAATCAAGTGGGAATCAACAGCCAAAACGTAGTCGAGTTGTGAGAGCTTGTGATCGATGTCGTAAGTTGAAAATTAAATGCTCTGGTGATATGCCATGCATCCACTGTACTGTCTATTCATATGAATGCACATATGATGAACCAAGTAAATCAAAAAGGAAACAGTTGTCAATTATAATGTCCAATTCTGTCAATCAAAGCACTAATAACGCCAACAGTAATAATAACAATAATAATACCAATAATAACACTGTTGTCAATAATAATAGCAATGCTAATTCTTCAAAACTGATTAACGAATTAACAACTAAACTCAAAATATATGATGACATTATTCGCAAACTTTTACCACAAATGGACGAAGCTTCAATTCAACCAGCTAAACTTCAAAATGCTCTTGCATCAATGGCTCAAGATACATCAATTGGGAATACGCCAATTGCCTTCAATCCAGAACTGATCACTAATGTTTATCACTCCATGCCTGATTCCCCGCTACCAAATAATTTACAAGATGCACTACCTGCTCTAGATTCTCCAATGAGCGGAACTGGTGCTGGATTAAACGAAAGTGATAACGTAGGTTTAAAAATTAAGATCATACTCCCCCCACTAAACATCGCTTTGGACTTGATATCAAAAACTTGGGAAAATGCGTGTGTCTTATTCAGATTTTATCATCGTCCTGCTTTCATTCAGGATTTAAATGAATTATATGCAACAGATCCATCACAATACACCAATAAGCAGCAAAGATTTTTACCATTGGTCTATTCGGTGTTAGCTTGTGGTGCTCTTTTTTCTAAGAAAGATGAAACTCCAAACTATAAAATTGAATCTTATGCTCCTGTTGCAAATAATGAAGGTCTTGGCAGGGAAGGTACATTAGTTGATGCTGATGTATCAACCCCACCTGGAAAATCAAATTCAACACCTATTGGTTCCAATGCATCTGCAGCTGTTTCAAATGATGAGGGTTATCAATATTTTATTGCCGCTCGTAGACTCATTGATATCACTGATACCAGAGACACTTACGGTATTCAAACAATTGTAATGTTGATTATATTTCTTCAATGTTCTGCTAGATTATCGACTTGTTATGCATATATTGGTATTGCCTTGAGAGCAGCTCTTAGGGAAGGGCTCCACAGAAAATTAAATTATCCTTTTAATCCGGTAGAACTGGAAATCAGAAAAAGGTTATTTTGGACAATATACAAAATGGACATTTATGTTAATACAATGTTGGGACTACCAAGAACAATAGCACGAGATGATTTTGATCAAGATATGCCTGTTGAATTGGATGATGAAAATATAACACTTGAAGGTTACAGATTTGACAAGCAGAATAGAGTCTCGAGTTCTGCAATAGCAAACTATCACACAAAGCTAATAGAAATTTTGAGAGATGTAGTTGCCAAGTTATATCCTATTCGAGCAAAGGATAACATGGGCTTAGGCTCCGAATCAACATATATTGATGTCCTGCATTTAGAAGATCAATTACAAAATTGGCTCCAATCTTTGCCAATGGAATTGAAACCAGGTATTGAGCCTAGTGCTGAGTATCTGAGAGCTAATAGGGTTTTACATATTGCCTATCTACATGTAAGGATTGTCCTGTATAGGCCCTTCATCCATTACATTGCCAAACGCCGGGATGCCAACACTACTGCAGATGAAAAGATAATGATTGAAAAGGCGACAAATTGTATCAATGTTGCTAGGGTTGTTGTCAAATTAGCTGAAGATATGATTTCAACAGGTATACTATCAGGTGCATACTGGTTTTCAGTATACACGATATTTTTTTCTATCGCATGTTTGGTATATTACGTCCACTTTGCTCCAGAGACACAGATGGGCACTAAGGGTGTCAATGTGATGACACCGGAATACCAAGAATATTTAGCCATCAAAAAGGACGCAGAAAGAGGTAAACGGGTTCTGGATATGTTGAAGGACAGTTCCATGGCTGCAAGAAGAACGTACAATATTCTCAATGCACTTTTTGAGCAACTGAACAGGAAGACTGCGACAAACAATAATAACTCCAGCGCTAGTAATACTGCTTCAGAAACAAGTCGAGCGCAAGTACCAACAAAGCAGTTCCCTATTATACCAGCACCTAATTTCACCAATGAAGCAAGTACAGATAACAAGACCAGTAACGAGATAGAGGCTCTTTCTAACGGTATCAATTTCATTGATGGTGTTGCAACGGGTGTGGATATCAACGGACAAAATTCCAATTTCCCGTTTGTTGACCCAGGCGTGCAGTCTGCTGGACAGCCAACACAACCAGCTGCAACTCCAACAACAACAACAACTGCTTCGAACAATTCCAATTTCGCCACCACTACTACTGATGGAGATGTCAAATATGCTCCCGGGTTTATGGACCAGTTGGATATGAAGCTTTTTGGCCGGTTCTTGCCACCATATATGCTCGAGAAGGACAAAGACAAAACTAAGATGCCAGCCAGTGATGCTCCACCTGCTGTAGTTCCTCCAGTGGTGACTCCTAGAAGCAACAGAATAAACACCCCAGGTGGGACGGAGATGTCATTGCCGTTCATCGACTTTAATGTTGAATCCTCAGCGGACCCTTTCCTTGCCTCAGAGCAGATTCAACAGATGCCTACTCAACAGCACCGGGGATCGATCCCTGACGTGCCTGCTGGCCTTTCAACGGTGTTTGGTCTTGATGGAGGACTTGAAGAGTTCTTCAATATTTAATTTAATACTAATTTGTAACACTTTATCTTTTTTATGTGCTTTACTTGTAGAAAAGTCTAAATGGAAGTTGACCTGCTGAGCATTTCCAGTGCCCCGACAGCGAGGGGGGGCAAAAAAGGGTGAACAAATGTCAACTTACTCTTCCCTTCGTAGGTAATTAAAGAGATCATCTGATAGGATGAACTCAAATAAGAAAACGCAACGACATATTCCAGGGATGTCGCACCAGCCACGAAGCAATCTAGAGCCTAATAGCAACACTTTAACGGCACAAAACATGTCTCCGTCCTTACCACGAAGTTATCAGTCTCCAGGACTGACGTTCAATGACATCGAAGCACAGCAGGTCCAGCAGCAGCAACAGCAGCAACAGCAACAGCAACAACAGCAACAGCAACAGCAGCAACTACAGCAACTACAGCAACAACAGCAACTACAGCAACAGTTCCAGCAGCAGCAACAACAGCAACATCAACAACTTCATCATCATCAACAGCAACAACAAAATCAACAACAGCAACAACAACAGCAACAACCTTACCAACAACCCCCATTATTCAAGTCCTTTTCTTTCAACAATAACAAGAATGACCGAGAGTATAGCTTGCTTTATTACGGAGGCAACGGGATGTCAAACCGTATATCGGAATCAAGCCTGACAGGCAAAGATGTCAAATCGCTGGATGAAGACGATTCACCAATGCTACCGCCTAAGCTAAAGCTGCCCTCCATTGAGCAGCCAGGCGAAGATAAAAGGGGCGTGAATAAGGAAATCCCTATTGATCAGATATCGCCATACCGTACGCCAAGTGAGCAGCTAGATCCCTTCACAACAACGGGGACAACTAATACCAACATACAGAATCCAGTGAATATGGCCGGACCAGTTAATGTTATTCCAGAAAGCACAGCAAACAACAGCCTTGGTGAGAATTTAAGAGATGCAGGCAACTTCTTCAAGAGATTCCCTTCAATAAGCTTGATCAACGATTTCAATGAAGACATTTGGAAAAGAGAGTCGTTATCAAATCCAAACATCAATAGTAAGATTACAGATTTAAATAATAGCGAGATTGCAGACACTTTAAGCAACTTCATTGGTTTCACCGGTAATTCAAACTCAGGCTCAGTGAATTATCCTCAAACATCTGGACGTCAAAGAACTCCAAGTATATTTCTTCCTCCGTTCTCAAGAAATTTGAATAGTTCTTCTAATGGATCATTGATGTTTGTAGGTCAGTATCCCTCTAGTGGAACAAACTCTTCAAATATTGTACCTGTTTCAAGCAGAAAATCTTCACAATCGATACCGGTATCAGCAACAAATACCCAAATGCATATGTCTTGGCCAAATGATAAACATTCCGCATCAACTTCCCACCTTCAAACTGATCCAAACATCAAACAAGATATCACAAATCTTCATGATTCCTCAAATACCTCCAATGCCAATGACTTGGGATTGGATCTTGCCACTCCTAATGAGCTTCGAAATGACCTATTGCTCAAGGGATTGAAATCAGAGTCTCCAGAATTAACGAGTTCACAGCAACATTTAGGTAAAAGAAAATTTCGAAAGAAGAGTAACACCCAAAATATTAGCAATGGTCATAATAATAATGTTAATATTCACAATCTCCATCAACGATTAAACACACACATGCATGATGTAAATGGCCACGACAGCAATGCTGAAAATGAGGATGATTTAAATGACATGGTCCTCGATAAGGGAATTAAATTGGAATCTCCTAGTTCAAGCTCCAATATTGATCTTGATGATCCTAGACCAATAGTCGGAGCTACAAAAGTTGATCAATTAATGCTATTGATTGACGCTAGAAAAAAAGGTGTCATAGGGAACATCAAGCAAAGTGCAGATGGAAATATTTTACCAGAAGGTGAAATAATGCCCAAACCACAAGACTTAGTTGGTGGTGTTGAAAAAAATCATGTAAAGGGGAACAAGAACCATGAGTGTGAGTTTTGTCATAAGAGGTTTACGCAAAGCACACACTTGGAAGTTCACATAAGATCACATATGGGACTTAAACCATTCAAATGCGAATATTGTGACAAGCGGTTCACCCAAGGTGGTAATCTTCGAACTCATATGAGATTACACACCGGTGAAAAACCATTTAAATGCAATACATGTGGCAAATTATTTTCAAGAAAGGGCAATCTGCAAGCGCATGAACTAACTCACGAAAATAAGAAACCATTCGTTTGCAAGTTTGATAACTGCGACAAAACTTTTACTCAATTGGGGAACATGAAAGCACATCAAAACAGGTTTCATCTGGAAACCATCAACAAACTGACTGAAAAGCTAGTTCATTTTGACCAGAACAACATCAACGCCTTGCCCGATAAGGAGCGGATTCTACTAGAGTACTTCTCAAGTCTTTACAAAAATCTCAACAAGGGAATAAAAGGACGAGGCAAAAACCATAAGTAAATTCACAATAGCTGTACTGATAGACTGTTTTTTTATTATTCCACTAGTTTTCTAGTTGGTTACTTATTCTATTTTTTTATTTTTATATTTTGGGTAGTTATAATATGTATACTTTAACTTTTTTTTTATTTCTGTAACCCGAAAAATAATCATAGTAGTTTCATAAACAATGAAAAAGCTTAATGTGGCCATTCTACACCCAGATTTGGGGATTGGTGGGGCCGAAAGATTGATTGTTGATGTTGCTCTTGCATTACAGGACAATTCGTTTGTCTCAATCTATACATCACATTATGATCGGAATCACTGTTTTGAAGAAACACAATCATTATCCATTACTACAATCGGAGACCAACTACCAAGAACGATATTCAACAAATTCTACATACTGTGTTCCATGCTGAGGCAGCTTTGGTTGGTTATTTATTTGATATTTTCAGGACAGTTAATAAAGTATGATTTGATAATTCTGGATCAACTTTCTTACTGTATACCACTAATCAACCTTTTCAAAATGAGAACATGCAAAGTAATTTTTTATTGTCATTTTCCAGATAAATTACTTGCCTCGCATGAGGGACGCTTTAGACAGCTATATAGGAAATTTTGGGATTCTATTGAAGAATGGTCGATGAGTAAAAGTGATAGCATTTTAGTAAATTCAAATTTTACTAAAGATATAGTCAAAGCAACTTTCAAAACCATTCAGGAAGATCTGCATGTTGTCTACCCATGTGTTAATGATACTAAAGTTGACGAGCTCATTATCCACAAGAAGTTATTTCACCAAAAATATGTTCTATCAATTAACAGGTTCGAACGTAAGAAAGGCATTGATTTAGCAATTAGATCGTTTGCAAAATATCATGCTAATAACAAGTCTGACGTAAAATTGGTCATTGCGGGGGGGTACGATTTGCGAGTTCCAGAAAATGTTCACTATTTGAACGAATTGAGATCTTTATGTGATAAGTTCGATCTCAAATATCAACTTTTGGACTCAAATGATACCTACGAAATTGACAATAAAGTTCAGGTTTACTTTTGGGTTAACATTTCAAATAACATAAAAAATATTTTGTTAGCCAATACTGAATTGTTACTTTATACCCCAAGAAATGAACATTTTGGTATTGTGCCTATTGAGGCTATGAAAATGGGTACACTTGTTCTTGCTGATGTTACCGGCGGTCCTTTAGAAACAATTTTAAATTACTATGATCCTTTGAATGCCGAGAAATTTACTGGTTTTAATGTCGATATACACAACGAAGAAAATTGGGCTGAAACAATTAAACTTGCTTTGAGCTTAAAGTCAAACAAATCCAAATTCAATTGTCAAGAGAGGGTTCAGAGAAACTTTTCTTCAAAGGCTATGAAAAATCAGCTTTATCAAATCATTGATTCAATAAATTAAATTATAAAAGATATGTTTATAAAGAGAAAAGTATATTATCTATCTCATATTTAAATGATTTTTTATTCTGTATCAGTAACAATTGCTTCCTCGTCTGCATCTGTATTTTCAAAGGTTTTTTTGATGACTTCCGCTAACTTGCTTTTGTTGATAGGATATTCCAAAACATGATCAACAAACTCATTATCTTCAAAATCCTTTGCCCAACCAGTCATAGCAACAACTACCGATCCACTATTAGCCCCGCTTGTATGTCTTATCAACTTAACCAAATCAAGCGCATCAAGACTCTGTAAACTAGTGGATGTAAAAATAATATCATAATGAGTCGAACTCGACGTTTTTTTTATTAGCTCTGAGCCAGTACCACAACAGGTGACATTAGAGCATATTTCCCTTAAATCCTTCGCAATTGAAAACCTGTGAATTGGGATTGGCTCACAAACTAAGACATTTAAATCCAATTTTCTTAAATGCTCTAAACCCTTTTTCAGTTCAAGTAAAGCTCGGGACCTTCTTTTACTTAAACCCCTTGATTTATTCTTATTACTTGCTTTGTCATCTGTATCTGAGCTTGACGATAATTCATGACTTGAGTGAGATTTATGTGTTCTATTCAATATTCTCATGGCCGGGCTATTTAATACATTGGATGAAGACGATTTGGACGATATTGTGCATCTTTCAGTTTCATTGAATTTAATATCAGGGGATGTATGAACATTAGAAGTATTGGAAAAAAACCTGTCGTTTTCTGTAGTAGTTGGAGACACTTTATGTGGCGATGACGTTGAGTTTACAGACTTGAATTTACCTGTCACTGAATTTCCCATTATCAGCGATGGAGTTGAGCTTTGTAAAACAGTATTATGAACTGGTGTAACTGGAGTTGATAAATTTGTGGATCCTGATGAACCTGTTTGTAATCCCTCTAATGATCCAATACTCGACATACTATTTCTATGGGAATGTTCAAAATGCTCGTTTTTGAGTCTATTTATTGCATCCTTATTTTGCTTTTCAAGAACTGAAATGTTTCTAAATTGAAAGTTCCCAAATTCACCAGGATTCAAATCATTTAATCTCGATCCACGTCTTTCATTGTTAACAAAGATGTTTGACCTAGAAGAAAATGACTGTCTTGGAGAATCAACAGTAGTTGATGATGAACTCGAATTTGATCTCGCAAGCATTTGCCTATGGCTCGCAATAAATTTGTCTTCTTCAATTGCACAAGTATTATCTTCTTCATACGGATCTTCGTTGCTTTCGACATCACTTAATACGTTAAAGATAGTATCATCCAGAATTTTTGAATGCCCATAATTCTTAGACGACTTATCCTCATTATACTTCAAATAGTCTTGAGAGGTAATTGCTTCAGAATTCACATCCTCAGTAGGAAATGTTGACATATCTGCGCCTCGATCATCAAAATAATCCGTTGACTCTGGGTGCTCAACTTTTGGCACGAAAGAAGCTTCTTCATCAAATAAAGTAGCCCAATTTAAACCTTTAAAATATGGGTGATTTTCCACTTCAGTACTACCATTTTTACTACCAAGTCTATTTCGAGGATCCTTGATCAATAGTTTTTCAATCAGATCTCTGGCTTCGTCTGAGCAAAAAAGTCTGAAATCTTCAGATCCTAAGTTCGGCCATTGAATATCATGATGTAAAATGTTATCGAACACTTTCTCAGGAGAATCATCGTTGAAGGGCGGATAACCAAATAAAAATTCAAATAAAATACATCCTATTGACCACCAATCACTACTTGCATCCTGGGTTGCACCGGCAATCGTTTCAGGCGCAAGATAATCTGGTGTGCCCACAAATTTTCTAGTCTGAGTCGAATGTGAGGGATCAAATAATGCATATTTCTTTTGAGGCTCATTTAAATTTTGAAGACTAGTGTCTGTATTATCAGTGCCCGAGCTTGCAATCGATGACTTTCTAATTAATGAATCATCAAGTGGTATATTCAAACTACTGGCTATGGATAATTGTTTAGGTCTCATATTAGGAGATGATCTCATGGAGATATCACTTGCATTAGAGAGTGTTCTAGCTCTTGTTTTATATTCCATTTGTAAAACTGGTGACGTGTATGCATTAAAAGGATTTGTATTCAGTTCAGTGTTAGCTTCACTGTAATC
Organism: Saturnispora gosingensis; assembly: GCA_030570395.1. NCBI lineage: Eukaryota > Fungi > Ascomycota > Pichiomycetes > Pichiales > Pichiaceae > Saturnispora > Saturnispora gosingensis. The sequence continues at coordinate 627,504 of JAJLVU010000002.1, forward strand.
TGATTGCTGATTATTCAAAGAAAAAGGAGCAATTTGCTGTGGATTTTTAGTGTTAATACCATTTTGTGCTGCCATTGATGACACAGAAGCCGTAGAATTATTTTCATTCAATGAAAAGGATTGAAATGGATTATCAATAGCTTGAACGTTAGAAGTTGGAAAGCTGAAAGTTCCTGTGGACGATGATATTGGCGTACCTGATAAAGATAAAGAAGACGACCTTCTTGGATTACCGCTAATGACAGCGTTAATGGCCTTTTGACGATTAATAAGCCCCATTCTGGATAAACCAAAATCAGTTAATTTAACGTGGCCTTTATTATCAATCAACAGGTTATCAGGCTTGAGATCTCTATGAATAATTCCTTTTTCATGTAAATCTTCGACTTCGACGATAACTTCTGCTATATACCTTTTAGCCCACACCTCTGGTAATGTACCAATATTTTTCAACAATGTAGCCAGGTCACCCCCATTTAAATATTCCATAACTAGATATAGGTAATTTGCGCTTTGAAATGATTCAATCAATTGAACAACAAATGGTGAATCAGCTTGAGCCATCATGATTGCTCTTTCAGCTTTGACGTTGAGAACTTGATTTTTAGCTATCATGTCAGATTTCTTCAACACTTTAATTGCAAAGTAATCACCTGTCGATTTCTTTTTCACTAAGAAAACAGACCCAAAAGCACCCTTACTGATAGGCTTAACTGGTTCATAGTTTTTAATTGAAGCGTATGGCAATTTAGGATTAGCACCTTGGGCTAACAGCAAAGGAGATAATGGTGGGTGATTTGTCGTAGATTGTGGAACAGGAACCTTCAGAACTGGTTGGTTTGTAGGATATTGGATTGGAGGAATGCCAGGCGTTGAAACAGAGTTTCTGTTAATCGAATCACTAGGATGTAATAGAGGCGATGCCAATGGTGAAATTCCATTATTTTGTAAAGTGACATTTGGACTTGAATTCATATTTGCACCAGAATCACTTCTACCTCTAGCAGTGGTTCTTTGAATTGAACTCAAAGGTAAAGCGTAACCCCCACCTGTAACATTTGGTACCAGAGTACTAACATAGTTTGGAGATGTTGCTCTAACAGGTGTGGCAGAATTAGAGTGGCGTTTAATCCTCTGAGCTAACTCTTCACTCGAAGACATTGCAGGATTGACTGCACTTGGTGTTAATATAGTAGAAGTCCTATTAGAGCTACCACTCCTGCTTTCAGATTTGAGATCAGGTAATCCAGTACCTGAAAATGCGTTTTGACTATTAAGTAAAGCTGTTGTTGCTCTAATGCTACTAGAAGAACCTCGTGAAGTACCCAGTGTCGGTGTTAAACTTCCACTGCTTCCGTGATTGGGGTGATCTTTCAAAGATTTTTGAGAAACAGAAGTCGATGTCGTTGCACAACTGTATGCTGGCTCTTCACGATATTTCATTGGGCTACTGTCCACAAATGAATGAAAGTTGTTGTAGACTGAAGATGTTGATGTTGTCAGCGACGGTGGATGTGGAGCTGGTTGTGAAATAAGATCTGAAAGTGAAGATTTAGGTGCCGGAATTGACATCGGAGAACTCGATCGTGACCTTTCGTTAAATCTATTTTCATTCGAGACAGACCTTGCCATCTGCTGTTTATTGATATTATGATCATCAAATGAGAAAGAGGTCTGCACTAAAGCACTTGATTCTTGGTATTCGGTTGTTTGATTTTCATTGAAAAGCACTTGAGCCTTAATTTGCTTAACGATTTGACTTATAACTTTTGAGATCATTTGATCTGTTTCTCTAACAATCCTATTAACATATTGCAAAATATGGGCATATCTTCTTAAAGCTTCAAGCTTACCTGTTGTTATGAGCATGGTATCGTTAGTTAATTCATTAATTGCAGGATCAGAAGAACCAGGTAATTCTAGTTTACGAATCATTTGTAGAGCTTTCGCAGAGTTCGGTGAATAGGAAACTTCAGGTTGATCAATATTTGAATTTGATCTATTGTTCAGAGAACTCTGTGATGTTTGTTTTGAATCACTTTGAATTTCACCGGGGTTAATTGATAACGCTTCATCACAGTAAGAAATTAACTTCTCGATATTTGTGAAGGGGAATCTGATTTGAGGTAGTAGAGAAGACCCTACACTTTTTCTCCTGGATTTTGCTGTCGGAACTTGATTCTGTGGTCCCATTGGGATTGGAAATCCTTTATAGTCAGTGATAAGAATGGAGGAATCTGATAATGAGCTAGATGAAGAGGCAGATGAACTCAATAGCGAGGGACAATCTGAACCAGAAGAAGAAGATAAAGAGCTCGAAGATGATGGAATATTTTGAGCTTTATTTAATGTTTCCAATATATTCTGGAGAGTGAGTTTATGTTCTTGAAGTTCCTCTTGTTTAATATAAACCATATCCTGAACACGGTGTTCAACAACGCACAGTTCTGTGTGCTTTTCGAGCCACCAATTAGGCACTCTTTCTTCGCATATTCGGCACAATTCCATTGAAGGGGGGGGCAAACTTGATTCGTCGGTGACTTCCAGTTCCATTAAATAGTGGAGATAGGATTCTAATAAATTGATTCCAAACCCTAAAGTACCAATCAAGTCGTCAGGCAATTCTAATGTCACTTCCTTCAAGGAAATCCATGGTTTAACTATCCACATAGTATGAGAAGGCCTTCCGTCTTTGTCATGAATCAGAATCCCCTGAGCATCCAATTCTATGAAATTACCGTCTGTTGTCATGGTGGAAGTTGTTGAATTGACGCTAACAGCATCGTTATCTGCAGAAGCGTTTAATTTCGGAGACGATAATTCAAGGTCATCATCGGATTCTTTTTCTGAGGACGCAGACGACATGTTTTCCAAGTTTGTTTCAACGATAAACCTCACCCTATATGTTTCATCATCGATGATCATGATATCAGTTGCTGTGTTAAAAACGAGCTTATCTTCATTTTCACCAATGATAATATCAGCTATAGCTCTTTTCACAATCTTAGAGGGATCTGTTCCCACTATTTTCTTCCAGCTCCTTGAAATGAACTTAACGTTGCCATTGAGGTCTAGCTCTAACACAAGAGCTCTACTCTGAGCATTTGCAGATGGTGTTGATTGCGTGAAAGCCTGGCCGGTTTGATTTAACATAGATGGCACGTCAATTGACGGTACAAAAGTATGTGATATTGATTGTTGTGCACTTTGTGACATCTTCAACCTATCCGATTACTGTTATAGGCAATCGACGACCTGCTATCCGCTTATAATCGCGTTTTATTAATGTCTAGTCTGAGGGGAGAGGGAGAGAGCAAATATTTAGTGTGTCACTATTAAAGATTTCTCGCTATCCTTAGTGTAGCAACTAACTCATAGGAATCATGAGGGGGAAAAATAGATTTTGGAAGACCTTGAAAAACTTTTTTCGCGAGTCAGTTACGTAATTTTGGTTTTGGTCTCTGCAATTCTGTCATTTGAGTCAAGTGCAAGTGATATTACGTAAGCAATATGTCATCCAGAAAGACGTGCTGTGTTTGCTTATGTAATCATACTGTCAATATTTATACGTGCAAATAAAATTGAATTTATCGTTAATTTTTCTTTTTTTGCCACCGAGCCACAGCGTCAATTTAAAAATCCTTATCTTATCACTTTAATTCTTTCTCCCCCTCTTCTCCATCTCTTTATCGTTTCAATTAAGCTAAAATGAAACTCACAAACTCTCTCTGCCTATCACTCATTGCAGTTCTTGGGTCCTTCAAGGTCAATGCTCTTGTTATTCCAAACTTGAAGGACTTACCATCAGTCGCCAATGTTAATGAAGCAAATGACTTGGCTGCTAACCCAGTTTCTGTTGAAACGCTTACCAACAACAATGTCGAGCTTCTTTCTGTTGAAGATGCACATGTTGTTGAGGTTAAAGAAAACGCTATTCCAAATTCTTACATCATCCTTCTAAAGGATGACATCTCTGAAGAACAGTTCAACTATCACAAACTATGGATTTCCGACGCTCAAATCCAATCCTTTGCACGCCTCAGCGCTAATGATGCTAGCCAGTTCAGCGACTCTGTTCAATCACTCTCTTTTGAATCTGTCACAGGTGGTATCGGTCACACTTTTGACATTGTTGGTGGCTTGAAAGGTTACTCGGGTTTATTCACTTCTGAAGTCATCGAATTATTGAGACTTTCACCAGATGTGGCTGTCATTGAACAAGACTCCACTGTTCACGCCATTGAAGCCAGTACCCAAGAAGGTGCCCCTTGGGGTCTTGCTAGAATTTCCCACAGAGAATCCCTTGGTTTAGGTAATTATAACAAATACATTTATGATGGTATCGCTGGTGAAGGTGTCACTTCCTATGTTGTCGATACCGGTGTCAACATCAAACACAAGCAATTCAATGGTAGAGCACTTTGGGGTGCCACAATTCCTAGTGGTGATGCTGACATCGATGGTAATGGACACGGTACTCACTGTGCAGGTACCATTGGTTCCGAAGATTACGGTGTTTCCAAAAACGCTAAAATCGTTGCGGTTAAAGTTTTAAGATCTAACGGTTCAGGTACAATGTCCGATGTTGTTAAGGGTGTTGAATTTGCCGCTAATGATCATATTAAAAAGGCCAAGGAAGCCAAATCTGGTTTCAAGGGTTCTACTGCCAATATGTCTCTTGGTGGTGGTAAATCACAAGCTTTAGACCTGACTGTCAATGCAGCCGTTAAAGCAGGTTTACATTTTGCCGTTGCTGCAGGTAATGATAATGCAGATGCATGTAATTACTCTCCAGCGGCAGCTGATAATGCAGTCACTGTCGGTGCGTCCACGTTGTCTGACTCTAGAGCTTACTTTTCAAACTATGGTAAATGTGTTGATATTTTTGCTCCAGGTTTAAATATTTTATCAACTTACATTGGTTCAGATAGTGCAACAGCTATTTTGTCTGGTACATCAATGGCTTCACCTCATGTTGCAGGTTTATTGACCTACTTTTTATCTTTAGCACCTGATTCTGAATCATTATTCGCCTCTGGTACTATTACTCCAAAACAATTAAAGGAAAACATCATTAAATATGGTACTAAGAATGTTTTGAAGGATATTCCTGCTGACACTCCAAATAACTTGATTTTCAATGGTGCTGCTGGTGATTTGAAGGATTTCTGGGCTGTTGAAGGCTCTGACTCTGCTGTTGAAGAGACTGAATTAAGTATTGCTGAAGATACTGAGAGAAGTATTGCTGCTGTCAAGGAATATGCAGAGGGACAAGCTGAAGAAGTCAAAGAAGAGATTTTATCCTTCGTTGAAATTTTGGGAAAATCATTCTAAGGATTTTCATAACGATTTGCCTAAGCTATCAATAAAGTAAAGATTACTTATTTATGTTGTTTTTTAGGATGGAGTTGCTATTGTTTTCATTTTTTATTACTATGTTTGATTTCTGTTCTTTTTTGTTTTCTGGTGTGGGTCCCTTTTTTTCATATCTTTCAGTTCTTTGATATTGATATCGGAGTAAGATTTAAATTTATTGTTGTTATACTCATTCATTTATTATTTATACTAAGCAAATAACCTTTTTACTATGTACTTCATATAAAATTTACCAGTAAGTTGTATTAATTTTGAGTAACAAAATTATCAGAAGGTGATTCCAAAAAACCTTGCTATCGAGTAAATGTAAGATAAGACCGCGTACAGGAACCTGAAAAGTCTGTAAGACAAAATTGAAAATAGAAGCAAGGAAGTTGAGCTCAGGACAACAATGAATGTACCAATCAAACTCCCTTCATCAGATTCTTTGTTTGGTATGAATCTAGATAAAAGAATTAAAAAAGGGGACAATATATTTCCACCAGGTAAATTTGAAATACAGTTGATAATAAGATTTTGAATTTCAGAAGAAGACTTTGCACTCAGTAGGCTGTTATTAATTGAAAAATTGAATGATTTGCTAATCGATGTTACGAACCTTGTCAATGATTCACCTGTTTTCTGAATTGAGTTATTTATCTGACTATCATTATTGTTCTTTTGTGGTTGAAAGTTTCTTGAATAATGAGAGTAAGGATATCTTGATTCACTTTTGGGACGGCATTTTAGTGAATAGGGTTTCTCCATACCATTAACAAAGTAACGTTCATATTGTTCCATGTTTTTCCGCTGTTGAAGCCTATCTTTATAGGTGTTGTAGTCATCTTCTTCATAATTGACAAAATCATTTCTATATCTTTCCCCTCTGTTATTATCTGTCTCACGTTTCCGGTGGTTATCAAATCGCTTTTTTGAAAAAAAGCTCAGTCTTTTGGATGAATCTTTGTGCTTTGGAAGAGATGGTATTTGCTTGTTTTTTGTGTATGAGCTTGTTTTTGGTATTTGTTGTATTGGACCACTACTGCGCTTGTAAGTGTTTTCATTGTAATACTCATGTATAGTGCCATCGCTATTATTTTTTATTGTAATCTTCCGTTGATTAATGTACTGACTTTCTTCATCTGCATTAACTTCATTATCATTATCGTAATAATCTTCAATTTTGTTGTAATGATGATTATTACTTGAAATAATATTCCTATTCATACTCTTTTTTGAAACAACTTCCGGTTCAGGTCTCAAACTCATTTTAGGATCGTTGACAAGATTTTCTTCCCAATTGTTTGAATGTCGCTTTTTAAAAAGACCTGTCAATGGATTTCTCCTTTTCCTTTTGGTGGATTCAAAGACACCGAAATCAGCATCTATTACATTGATTGGTGTTTTTGTATTGTAGCAGTATTGCTTTGTAGGTATGGTGTAGTATTTATGGGAACATGTTTCATCAATTGAAGATTTTCTCGGAGTTTCGAACTCATAGTACTCATTATCGGAATCAAAAACATCATTATTTTCGTTGTTATCCACGTATTTGATTAGCGTTGATGGGAACTCTTGATTTATAACCGATCTCATCATCATCCTAACAATCAGTTAATCTCCTTAGCAAGCCTGAAGATTTAGTTAAAAGAAAAAAGTTTTGAATAAATGGCTGGTTGGTGAAAAATGCTTAGCATCTTAATGATTGATAACAATAGATTTTGTTAGTGCTTACATAATATTACGTAATTATTAGTTTGTGTAACAGTAACACACTTCCACATAACTCCGCATACCACTGCTGTCAGATTCATGTCTAAGTTGAAAATTGGCTGTGGCAAGATCACAAGGTAGCCTCAGTAATCAGCAGTTTTGCTGAGTTATGAAATGTACCAGAAATACTCACGTGATGGGTAGTAAACTTGGAGTATTATCATGAGAAAGAAGTAACTCTTTGTAGGACACCGCAGATGTAAAAAATAGTACTATTTATAGCATATCTGACAACATATTTATCAAACACCGCTAGCTAGTTGTTAGAAACATTTATTTCAAAAAGCAATTTTCGATTCTTTGCTTTGCCAGCTCACACTTAACAAAGTGAGAATTTGAATCTGCAGTGGTAGTTTTATGCAGCAGTTAGCATTATAATACATTCAATGCCGGTGGAGATTGGGATCTTAGAAGTAGTCTTTTCATCAAGGTGGCAAAATCAAGATGTTTCAAAAAAGGTTTCTTTTGCTTGATTCTCGACGAACGTTCCCAAGCAACAGAACTTGTCATTGGTAAATTAACGGATTCCATCCTGTTAGCGTGTTCTCAATTATTTGTTTTTTGTTTTTGAATATAATAGAACTCAATAATGAGAGAATAAAGGTTTAATCGATGATTCGCCACAATAATAAGCACTTAAAGAGCTTTGTATGCAACACAGTCCGTATTTCCATACGACTAGTCCATACAATATGATTTACCGTTTTCCCGCTATCATAGTTCCATGGCATTCTATTCTTTGATACTGTTTTAAAATAGCTCTCCACCAATTATGTCGTATCTGCATGATGCTTTGTAGCTTAGACGCAGCTTATCCGCTCTTTACAATCAGAAACAACATTTACTTACACGGACTTCATAGAATGCTGTGATTGCTATGCAAACAAAACGTAGGCATTATCTTTTGCAGTCAGCCGTTACGCCAAGACTCTTCATTTCTTTTGAATGATAGCAATGAGGTGTTCTTCGTTACTCAGCAGTTGCTGTCGTTGCCTATTGCTTCGTTCACAAAGCAACCAAGTTATTTGTTGAATTAAACTTGTTTTGTTAACGCTCATTTACGAATTTACAGCTAGCTATACTAGCATCACTTTTATCTAACTGAAGTTTAAACTATGTAATTAAATAAAAGTTATATATTTTCATAATCAATAATAAAGCTCGTTAGTCGTAACTCATTCCTTCTTACCTGAGATGGTGTCAGAGATCTTTTGGAAAACACCCTTTTCAGATTCTGGTTGCACCTTGGCAGCAGCACTGTCGTAAGTGTCACTAACTGATTCGCCCGCCTTTTCTAAGTGGGACTTTTCGGAGTTTGGCTTCAAGGCATCGGAAACCTTATCAGTGAATTGTTTTCTACCAGCGTCAGACATTGTTATTTAGTTTATTTGTTAATGATAAAGAGAGAATCTAATGAGAAGATAAGTAATGCATACCTTCTACCTCTTTTATACCTTTCATACCCTCTTATGGGATAGGGTTTCCATCCCTGGCCTTGTTGCCCCATGTCGTCATTTGTTGATTTTACTCATCTGCGTTTTCGTCACAAATGTATGTTATCATTTGAACGCAGGTGTGGTTCGTGCACGCCTATTCTTAGACCAAAGGGTGGCTTCGCTATTTGCACATACGTAACCATTGGGAACTGCTGTTTTGCAGTGAATAGCATAGCCCTTCGCTTGCATCTGGGGTAAAAAGCAGGAACTGCCAGAATCAGTACCTACTGTCGTTTACCTTCGTATCACCTCGTCTGCCTCTTGTTATCAATAGTTATGTAGTTATGAATCACTTGATTCTTGGCGTTGCTATAAAACTGTATGTACATGGTTACACCACTAAAAAAGTAACAAGTCAGATATGTAATCGTCTCCTCACTGACTTTTCTCATTTAGCTCAACTTTGCCCCCACCACAGCAGCCACCATTGGCCATAGGAGAGCCGTCGATGTTCAGACTGGATTTCGTCTTGATGTCATCATTATCACCTAGTTCAGTCTCCTCATGAATGTTCAACAGATACTTGTCCTTGCCTTCCTGTTGACCATTTTTACTTCCCTGTACAATGTTACGCTTCAAAAATGTTGATATGTCGTTGAGTAGATCAATCCTTTCGTTCAGCTTCAATAGTGGGTTTGATGGTGATGTGTCAAGTCTCATTTCTTTTTTGATTTGTGATCTCGAAGCGGCCAAAGTAGCCAGATCATTGGTAAAAGCAACTCGCGTTGCCCTCAGTGCATTTCTGTATGCTGAAAGAGCTTTATTAGACATAGCAATCAAGCGCAGATTCGAAAGAGTATATAGAACTCACACATGAATCAAATATTAAAAATATGATTTTGGTATATAATTTTTCCAATCTCCAATGAAAAAAAATTGGAAAAAAAATGCTCTAGGCGAGAATCGAACTCGCGATCTTCAGATTATGAGACTGACGCCTTAACCGACTGGGCCACCAAAGCTTTTTTTGTTTTTCAAACTCACTGAACTTCATCACCTGCCGACTACGAACCATAAAACAAATAGAGCGAATTTAAGACTTCGAGATTATTTGAAAATATTGGAAAACGGAAATTGTCAAAATAATTGGTAATCAAGTCTTTGTTGAGATAACAAGAAAAGACCCTGAGCATATTTAGTATGCCATTCTTAAAAAGAAATGTTCAAGACATAAAGATTCTTATTATCTATTAGATGACCTAGACTCTAATATAATTTCTAATATAGAAAGCATTCCCCACATTATAATTTATAATAATTATATACACCTTTTTAATTAAGCAAACTAAATCGTTATTACCGCTATACGGAAATTGTAACAGTCTTGCCCAGTTATAAATTACGATATTTAATGTTGAAGCATGAAGTATAACGTAAATATTGCTAAAGTATGATCACTATATGCATTACATACTAAGTTAACCATGTAACGCTCATAACACGTTAGTGTACATAGCAATGGAGAGTTACATGTAAGGTTGAATGTATTAGCACAGTACTTGCATATTGCATCAGTACTTCTGAGCAACAGTATACTTGAATCCGCTCCGTTGCTATCATGTCTATTGGAGTAATTATAACTAATGGGTATTTCTCCAATAGAATACAAGCTAATCCTAATTTACACTCTATTAATATAATCGATATTTTAATATAAAAGGAACAACTGTTTTCTCTTTATTTATCTTTCTTCATATTATTTAAAATAACTGAGATATAGATTTTTACAACTTTGGCTTTATTAAAAGCTTCAAACAGATGTTAAGGTCTCAAAGTAAACAAGAGGAAGTCTTTTAATGCCTAAACATAACCACTATTTGTAGTATGACCAGGAACATGCACGTAAAGAAAACAAATTCTTTTTGAACCTTTCAAATCTTCTTTGCAAGGTTTTCATAACAAGTAAAACTAGTATGCTGTTCTAAAATGCTAGATAAAATAAGATGCAATGTCATTCAATAATAAGATAAAGTGAAATTCAATCTGAGCTACAAACTAGTATAAATTTTCGTCTTTAAAACAATCTTAAGGTTATTGGGGGAATGATAATGTTTCGGATTGTAGCTTTAAATAAATCAATTGAAAATAATCAATTGTTTACCATGCTTAGTGAGTGCATCTTTGAAAATTTCCAAAAGTTCCTCATCTGTGACACTAGTCAATTCAACCGGAGTCTCGTCATATTTGGTGTCAACCAAATCACCATTTTCCATCAGTTTCAAAACTTCTTTAAGAGTTTTTTCTCTTGAGTTTGGTATTTTTCTAATATTTGCGGTAATCCAGAAGCCCTTTGCTGTTAGATTCTTGAAAATAAACAATGAAGTTGGTAATGAAACAGGCTTCATTGACATCGCACCATATGTTAGTAGGGTTGCATCCTTACCTAACTTTCGGGCTACACCTGTAGCACTAGCTCCACCTACACAATTTAGACCCAACTTAATCTCCTTACCATCTAGCCAAGACTTGATCGTTTTACCGAAATCCTTGGAATCATTTTCACTTTCTGTGATAACATGTGTAGCACCTAATGATTGCAGCTCTTTCTTCAATTCATCAATATCGTCCCTATCTCTCACAACGGAAATTGAATTGAGTCCTAATTTACGGCCAATTTGTATGGCAGCACGTCCAACTTGAGAATTACCACCGTTTTGAATAAACCAATCACCAGGCTTTAACTGCTCATAGTAGGTTAGCATTTGAAATGCAGATGAGGGATTAACAGCAATGGTTGCTGCTTGTTGGAGGGAGATTGTCTTTGCCATTTTCAACAATTGCTTATCCGTAGTCAGCCTATGTGTACACCATGTACCAAAGTTAACTCCGTTGGGAATGCACCAATCATCAACATTCAAGTCCTTAACATCATCACCTTTGGCAATGACTTTGAACACTCCTTCATTACCTGTAACTGCTACAGCGTCACCATTTTGCAAATCAGGTAAAGAATCTGTTCTAATTGGTGGCTTAGAAGGATAAACTCCTTGAATCTGGTTGATATCAGATGGATTCAATGGCGCTGCCAGTGCTTGAACCACAACTTCGTTTGGTTTTAAATTGGCCAAATCTAATTTATACGAATGTGTTTTCAACACGTCAATTGGTTGTCCATGTTCGGAATAAACAATTGCTCTAGCAATGACACTGTTAATGGAGCTGGACATACTTCTTCTGAAAAACAATTTGTTCATGTCTCTTCTAATACACACCGGGCACGATTGTTCTTTTATGTCAATTAAGGAATCGTGATATCAGTGTGGGGAAGTTGGCAAATTTTTGCTGCCTCCCCATATGTTGTCATGTCAAAGAATGGTAAAACTTGATAGAAGAGAATACAATCAAACCGGGTGAGATTGATCGGCTTCAGTGGTACCAAGCCTGGACTATGGCTTAATGTTCATAGTTTCTCGAGAGCATGTTGTTGAATTGTTTATATGTAGCTCCGAAAGTTAGTGAAACAAAAATGCTTAGCTCTAAAGACAGATCTCGGCCATGTCGGTATCAATAGAATGCTGATAAGACCAAAAAAGGTACCGGTATTGTATAAACAAGCATTATAAATACATTGCTTCAGTGTTTTCTCACTAGTGCAACGGGCCTTTTATTCTTTCTCTCAAATAATACCAAAATAAGTTATTCTTGTAAGTTATGTATTCTCGTTTCTGCAAAAGCATTAAGGAATATCCAACGTAATCTAAAAACAAAGGCAGCCTGCCTTCACATATTAATCCAATAGCTTCCAGCGGAACTGGGATCAATCTGCTAAAATATTATCAATAGAAACCTTTTGATTGAAGTTCAACTCTGTAAAAAAAAATAATTTAGATTGACAGTATCATAAGAATAATGGTACTCAAAAAGGACATAGAGCCTGGTGACATCAAGAAGACGCGGTCTTCATCGCTACTTAGGCTCATCAATACAACGTCACCGTCACCTGGTTCCTCATCAAATTCAGAGTCAGGCAATGATGACGATGAATCAGAGTCAGAAGATGAACTGGAACTGTTATCGTCATCTTCTTCTAATCCCTTTGTGAGGTTTTCCAACAAGCTCTATAACAAGCAAAACACTCTAGCAATGATTCCGGTTCCTGAAATTTCAGATAGGTCCAATTCCAATGTGGGAGAACCAAACATATTCAAAAAGATGATTTCAAGAAAGGCACTAATACCGAAACTGAAAGCGTTCAAAAGGATCTCGGACGAATTACAAGTAGAATCTAGTCCATTTGATGATGAAATACATCATGAACTAATGATTACCTCTGCCCTGAAAGTCAAAGAGGAAGACAAGATACAGAATTCATTTTCTTTCAATAACACATATAAGAATAATAATATATTTATACAGCAAGATAATCAAAAAAGGTTTGAACTGATAAACAAGGCCAACGAAGCATGGAATAAAAACAGAAGAGTGAGTACCTCGTCATTAGAAAGTTCTAAAACCATTAAATCAATTAGCAGAAGAGGTTCTCTAACAGGGTTGAATAGACTAGCTTCCAATGGCACCACTAGATTAAGACAAAAAAGACGTTTAGGAGACAATGATGATTGTTCTTTTGTTGATGATAATGGCCATGAACTGGAGTCGGACGATGGCATAAATTTGAATTACAAAAGGAGACTTATCAGTATTTCAAATTCAAATTCACCAATATTAGACAGCACAACGTCTCTGATCGACTTGCCCCCTTCTAGAAGGAACTCAATTCTTTTTCCATCTATCTACAGTGCTAGTGAAGAGCTGGAAATGATGCACTTACGATAATAGACTCAAGTCACGTGACTCTCAAAAGGGGGTGTACTATGTCTTTTCTCAGCGATTTTGGGACTGAAATGGACAAAACTTGCTACAACTTTACTATTAGTATAGCCATACTGTGATTTGAGAAAGGCCCTAAAATAGAGCAAATTGTGGCTTCTGTTTTATTCAGTGCCGTATTGTTCGTCGAATTCCAAAAATAATTGACACAGTCTCTTGAATAACAATTTTTTGTGGATCCATTCACAAGTGGCTTCTGTTTACATTGAAGGTTTCAAGTTGCGGCGAGCTTGACACCAGCTGTTATTTCGTCAACTAGTATCCTCAGTTACTGACACTAGTGCCTGCACTTGAATAAAAAACGAGCTTAAAGTAAAATTTGCTAAATCCTTATTATAAGTTGGAGTTACTAAAATATAACTATAGCTTCTAGTCCTCTTTGTAAGGGACCAAATATAATTGAGTATTAGGAGACCTATTTTTGTGCTTCTCCTAATTAAGAGTTGCGACTCTACCAACAGGCTGACTGCTTTTACATTCATTAAACTCTATTATGAATAGTAGAGATGAGAGTAACTATGTATCGCCAAGATGTTTGCAAGAAACTCACTCAGCATATACAGACTCGGCAATGGAATATGACTCTTCTATCGATAGCGAAAGTATTGGTTTGCTTAACAATATGACCCATACTGCACAGCAACAACCAGGGCGTGGTGGAGAATACTCTGGATTGTCAAAACTCCCAAATAGGCCGAAGTCTTACGACAGCAACGACGAACTAGACTTTTTAGACGTTGATACTATTTCAGATATTATTGAACATAAAAGAACTAAAAATGTTGCAACTTTCAATATACCAACAATATTTGAACGAAAGAGAAATCCGGTTTTTCGACTTCCTGACTATAATATAGATATTCAAGAGGGCCAATCCAAAGTACCTGACAAAGATGCGAAACAGTTGAACAGCCAATCACAATTACAATCTAGCTTTTCAAAGTATAAGCAAAGTGCATACTCTAATGAGAATTTTATGTTTGATGAGTACGGACACCACAGCAACAACCACCTCCGCCATGATGTGGATGATTTTTTTTCCTCTGAAAGTGGTTTTACTTCAATGTTATCTTTACCAAATAATGATAATTCAGTACCTGCTCCTTTGTCAAGTACAATAATTGGAGAACACAATAATCGAAGTTGGAAATTTTTGCTACTCTTTATAAACTTGTTAGCTTTGACTTTCATAATGGCTACAGGTTTCATGCTCTTCAAGCAAAAGTACCTAAATGAACCACTTTCGAAATTTCATTTTGAAAGCATAAGCAATGTATTACTGAACGAAGACGTTTTGTTGTTTGATATAAGCACTTCTGCAACCAATACCAATTATGAAGAAATAAAAGTCTGGGATGTAGATTTAGATGTTTTTTTGATAACAGGTTCACAGAATATGAATTCACCTACTGATTTTATTGACCATCAACAAAGCCAAGTGATTATCTTTTTAGGTAATAGCAAAAGATTTCAAACGCCCTTAACTTTCCCAGGTACTTTTTATAATCACAGAGTTAAAACTCATGAAAGTTCTGCTGAGGTGAGATTATACAAACCAGCTGAACATTTTAAATACAATGATGCTCCTCTGAACGGTCAACAATGGCAACATATTTTAAATGCCAACTACACATTACTGGTACGTGGCGAATTGATATATCAGCTACCTCTTAGTGATACTACTGAATTAGTTGGTATAGACCACCAAACGTCCGTCAATGTTTAAGAATCTATGTATAAATTTGTTATAATATATTACCTTCCTTCTTCACACCTTTTGAAGTTGGTGCCATTTCTATTAATGCATCTAAATCACCACGAATTTTTCGTTCACCATCAGTACCTCTTTCTACCCTCAATAGCAGTCTTCTATCAACAGCAGGACACGTAAAGTTGGATTCGTTGAATTTGGAATCCCTTAACCAACATAGATCACATCGTCTATTAACTGGAGTGCAGACACTTTGTCCAAATCCAACTAAAACAGGATTAATTTCACTCCATATTTCCTTATGGTCCCGCAACATTTCCTCGAGGCATTTTCGAACTAATTCAGGATCCTTCTTACCATTTGGAACCCAATCGTATAAATCACACATTCGTGCCATATGAGTATCAACACTGATACCCATTACTTTGCCCCAAGCCCCCATCATTATTAAAATTCCCATTTTATGACCAATTCCCTTGAACATCATTAGTTCTTCAAGGGTATCAGGTATATCACCCCCAAATTCGTTCACTATCTTGTCAGCAGCTAGTTTCAAGTATTCCGTTTTTCGTCTATGAAATCCAATTGGATTGATAAGAGCATCTAGTTCTGCTGATTCAGTATCTATAATTGCTTCAACACATAATCCGTTTGGGTATGATGGCAGATACCTTTTTTGTAGTTTCTGCATTACCTGAAAATTAACTTCATCTTTGGTCTGGGAAGAGAATAGTAATGAAACAAAAAGTTGAAACCTAAAGTCTCTTGTTGTCTCCACGTTTGGATTGAACTCCCTTATAGCAGACCCTTTTAAACCATCATTACTACCTCTCAACTCTTTAATATCCTCCGTGCTCAATTCATTTATTACGCCAGTTGATTTGTATTCATTTGAAATTTGCTGTAGAATAGTGGGGATTCTTATACACCCGAAAACGTCAACAGGAGTTTTAATGATCTTTCGCATCTTCTTCATTTCATTGTACATTGGCCAAAATGATTCTGGGGGGTTCAATTTATCTGACTCAAGCTTAACATGTTTGATAATCCTTTTCCTTTTTTTTAATTGGTTATCATTATCAAATTTAGTTATTTCGTCATCAAACGTTAGACTGACCTCCTGCTTGATCCTCACAGAGCTTCTCCGTTTAACACCCCCCGTGCCAGCAGCTTGCTTAAAGTGTTTACTCACTGTCATTATTCTAGAATGAAAAAGCTATAGATCAACTACACGATAAATCATCAATAGAAAAAATTTAGATCTTTGTTACAATTATAAATAACCAAAATATATAACGTATGATGGTAAAGGAGGAAGAGAACAAAACGTGAATAGTAAATAAATAAGTCAGGATAAATAAAGAAAAAAAGTTTAAGGTATATGATCTAAATCAGTCTATAATTCAACTTCCACCATGATTGGAATATGATCACTTGGAAAATCCTGGTTTGGAAATCCTGGCCATTGCTTTAAGTAAGTTTCATCGACGTCGCCTAATACTTTTGTGAATTTGATTGCATCTCCCTCTTTAATATCACAGCTGTATGACCCATCATTGAACCAGATATAATCTATAATACCTTTGAATTTTTGTGCGTAAGTTGTCTTTGTAAATTCATTGGTGTCGTATAAGGTTTTGTATGGAGATTTGAAGCACCCCAATGGGTTCATAATGACATCTCCCTTACTAAAGCCATGACCGTAATCATACTTCCATCTAGGATCAGCTGCTGTATCTAACTTACCAGTTGACATATACTCATAGACCATTGAGCTTGGTTCGGAGTTAAAGTCACCTACCATGATGATCTTTGGCTTTTCCTCTCTGAGTTTCTCAATTAACGCTTCTTCTCGACTATTGTCACATTTATAGTAGCGAGCAATACTTCTTTGGAGCAGCTTTGTCAATAAGAACGTCTGCATAAATTTAACATCATCATGCTTAGGCGACCAATACAGATGTGTGTTACTTATAAATATGATCTCGTTGGTGACCTTATGTCTCAATACTGCTATGATTGCTACCGTGTTTCTAATATTTAACCTTTCACAAGTATCAACGGTCTGCTCAAATATGGGGTCGTTCATAAAATGATGTGATAGGTTGATATTTTCGTAATTTAACAGTTCGAACTTTTCCCTATTGTAAAAAATACTAACTCCATCCATCATATTAGCTCCTTTAGTCCAGTATCCAGGAACAGGTTTTCTACTGAATAATGACTCAAATCCCATCTTTTTGAAATTTGAGTTCCAATGTGTTTTATAAATCTGATACTCCATTTCTTGAAAGCACATTATGTCTGCCATGGCACCCAAATCTTTGAACTGCTTATCCAATCTTTCTAAGCGATGTCTCCAATTGGTAAATTCTAATGGCAAATAAGAGTAAACTGACTCCCAGATGTAGTGTCTAGATAATATATTGTACGACGATATTGTTAATCTCCGATTTTCGGTTTTCAATGGAGATAAATTGTCCAACCTTCTATGGTTCAAGATCGTATTAGAGGTCACTACCGGTGTTCCCAGAGCAATGGGGCGTTTTGCCAGCGCTGGCACCTTCAAAATGGGGTTTATCACTCTCACCGACATACTTAGAAATACTCACAATAAAGATTTAAAAGAGATCAAAATAGAGCACGTATTTATTTATTTTGTTTTTTTCTTTCAAATGGTTGTTATATTTATTCATTATATAAAACAAAACACCAATTTATATAAATAGACAATTATAACGATAATGTACAGCACTTCCTCTAAGTCTTTCTACTGGAACCAAAATCCACTTTGGTTCTTTTACCCCCACCAGATGACGAACTTGTCGTTTTGTTGAATTCAAATCTAGTAACTAATGGAATATGATCACTTGGATAATACTCAGATGGAAACCCAATTACTTCCTTCGAATACTTGGAATCAACGCCACCCAACAGACCTCTTACCGATAAAACACCCATGGAATACCAAATGTAATCAATCACCTCTGTAAAAGTAGGTGTGAAATTAGTGAATGGTAACTCTCCGATAGTATCATACGATGATTTCAAATGGAATGGATGGGTCAAACCTTCCTCTGTGTATTTACCATAATCACGATCCTTCAAGTCTTCATGCCCTTTTGATGTACCTTGTGATATGTATTGGTAGACGGCGGAATCATTCTGAGAGTTAAAATCACCACATATAACCAAAGGCATCTTTGCCAAATCTTCTTTGGAACTCAAATGCTGTTTCACAACAATCTGAATTTCTTCTAACAAGACAGCAACTTGAAGAGCCTTAACATCATTAAATTCAGGATCCCAATGTAAATGTGTGTTAGCAACAATCACCTTATTACCAGAATTAATGTGTTGTAAAACAACCAAATTAGCAACATTGTCCTTTGTTTGAAATCTATTAAAAACATCCTTAGATGCTCTCTTACCCATAAAATATGACCCATATTCCAAATCTTTTTTATCCATCAATTTAAAAACACTTTCTTGATAAAATATAGCACATCCATCAACTTTCTTGGCGTTTTTTTCATTCATTGTTTTTGCACGGGTTTTAGCATGGAAAACCCCCAAATATCCATGAGAGAGCATTAATGGAACCCAATGTTCTTCATAAGTACGCGTTTCAACTTCTTGCAGACAAATTACATTTGGTTTATAGTTCATAACATCTTCTGTTAGCTTCTCTCTTCTTCTATCCCAATTAAGCACCCATGATGGAGTATATTTATACATTTTCTGTGTTGCATAATGCTGACAAAGTGTATTATAGGACATTATGGTAAAACTCTTTGGCTTTGACTCGTGTAAATCGAATTCTGTTTCTTCATTATTGTTTTCCCCGATTTCTCCATCTTCGCCAATCTCAATCCATTTTCTTGGTTCTGGCTTAGGTAATGATGGCGCGTCATCTCGTAAGTGAATTATTAAGCCCCTGGTACCCTTTTTGGCGATTATATTAACGATATCCTTATTGATATTTGCATTGCCTTCGATACCAAGAAATTCTAGCGCCAATAAGTTACTGAAGGCATATGGAATATCTCTAATGTCATTATCAAATAAATATAAGTATCTCAGATTGAATAACATACCCAATTCATTTGGCAGCTCTTTGATTAAATTATTTGATAAATCTAAAATTCGTAACGATTTCAAATTGCAAATAGCTTTCGGAATTCTTTCGAGTTGATTCCCATTCAAAAATAACCTTCTGAGGAAAGTGTAGTCAAATAACTTTGGGGAGATTGCAATTAATCGTTGGCCAGATAAATCTAATCCTGTCCACAACTGTGTATCATTTTCTTTAACCCTGATTCTTTGATCTTCTAGTTCTTCGTTGACAGCATCCACATTGGCCAAGCCGGTTTTCTTGGCAATAACAGAATTAGATAAAATTGGTGTTCCAACGTTATTATTAATTGCAGTGGAGGACTCCGAACTCAGAGAATTTTCAGCAACAGTTGAACCTAGTAAATTTTTAGTCATATCAACGATTGTGGAGCCAGAGCCATCATCGTCACCTTGTCCGCCAAGCAAAAGAGTTTTTTTAGATGAAACAGCTGCCTGTCTTGCATAATAATGTGGTTGGTCACTAGTTTGTCTAGATATGTTAGCCAATTCTTGTTGGTGTTTCCAGTGCAAAGAGGTTGAAACGGATGCGTCTACTGGGATTGTCTTAAAATCAAAATTACCTTGGAAAAGCATGTTGTTTATATTTGATCCATTACCACTAAATGCCTGCTGCTGAATCTGCTGCGGATGAAGGTTCATGTTGCCAGATTGTGGTTGTTGCTGCAATTGTTGCTGCAGATGGAGCTGCTGAACCAATTGCTGAACTACATTCTGTCCACCCTGCAACTGTTGCTGTTGCTGTTGCTGTTGCTGCTGACCTAGTACATTGAATAAAGCGTTTTGTCCACCCTGTTGCTGTGGTTGCTGCTGATTAACATTACTACCATGCTGAATCTGCTGAATTTGCTGCTGCAACTGCAATTGCACATTGGATATGGTTGGTGTTTGGCCGTTCGCCATTCTGAAAGGCACATTTTGTTGTTGCTGCTGTTGTGGTTGCTGCTGTTGTGGTTGCTGCTGTTGTGGTTGCTGCTGTTGCTGCTGCTGCTGCTGTTGTTGTTGTTGTTGCTGCTGTTGTTGTTGCTGTTGATGGTATATGTTCTGTGACAGCAACTTTGTTGGATTAAGTCCTTCTGGCTGTTGTTGGACTTGATTCTGGTTAAGTTGCTGTAAAAGTGACTCTTGAACATTGAAATTTGCCTGCTTAGGCGCTTGCTGTTGGAACAAGTTGAACTGTTGTCCAACTTGTTGCCTTTGTGGAGCTTGTTGACCCTGACCAGGGCCCTTCGGTGGCATCACAGACCCCAAATTCATACCTGTATACCTTCTTATAAACAATCACATTAAAGATTCGCCACATGAAATTTTCAACCCCATTTTTTTCACGCCCTAGTCGCGCGTTGCACAGCCTATCTTAATATGCTTAGCATATGCTATTTTACTGCAACTTTACTCTATTTAATATTACAAATATCACCACAATGGCTGACTATGTTGAGTGTTGCCAAGGGTATTTAATACATCGTGACCCAACTTTAAGTGTGGGTTCCAGACATTGGAATCAAGTTCAAATGCACGTTTCACTTCATTGCTCTTTGTTGTGCTGGAGTGACTGTCGACAACTTTAAAAGTAGGTTTCACAAGCTGAACCTTATCTTGAGTAAAAAGAGGCTTGATGCTGTTCAAAACAACACTAGTATTCATAATGGCCTCCACGTCTTTGAAAGGGATCCAGTGCAGCTGTAATTCCCTAAAATTAACCCTTTCACTATCATATAGTTTGAATCGCTCCTCAGTACTTAAGCTTGAACCTCTTTTATAAGATCCTATTACAGGCCACATTAGATTCCAGATTGCATCCTTTTCATTCAATTTCATGAGACGCTTACAGCCATCCAACATTGGATATTGGTTATAAAGATCCTCAGTTCCAAATATGAGACTAATTTGTAAATCAATGCAAAATGTTTCGTTGTCTACCTTTACTGAATACAACGGTGAGTACTTTTGCGCTTCCTTTAAATTTGGCCCGTCAAAAACAGCGTCTTTCAGATGATAAGGATAATAGCTTCGAATGAGTTCTCTCTTATCAGTTTCGCGTTTATGCAGTTCCAGCCTCTTTGCCTTCTCAACTTCGTCCATTTGCCTTTGAATGATAGCATCCTCTTCTTTCTTCTTGGCAAGCTCAATTTCATCTGCTGCCCTTTTTTCAGCTTCCCTCTTTTGCTCGAGAGCTTCAATTGTTTTTGCAATTTCCATTTCCTTGAGCTTTTTCCGTTCGAGTCTCTGTTGTTCTAAAAGCTCACGTGCCTTCTGGGCTTCAATATCCTTATGTAATTGAGCTTCAATCTCCTCTGGAGTCGGTACTGGAGTGCTTGGCCTCTCCTTCGGTGGGTCATCAAGAACAGATGGTTCTCGTTTAGGCCTTTTTATCATTTTATTATTTTCCAATTTAGGTTCCACCTTACGGTCTTTTTTATTTTCATTTTCAACTTCTGCAGCTTCCAGTTTGGGTTCTTGCTTGGTTTGATTTCCGATTTCTGCATTTTCGATTTCGTCTTCACTTTCAATAGGCCGCTTCCGCTTTCTGGTTTTTGAATAACCTGATCTCGACTCAGTAGGTGTTCCTAATGCATGTTTCAAAAGTTGTGCCTCTTCTTCATCATATAATTCGCTCTCTTTCAAAATATCCAAAGCATTTTTGCCATCCCTATCCTTCACTTTAGCATCTGCTTTGTTCTCTAAAAGTAACTTGACAACATCTCTATGTGCTTTACCCACTGCATGCATCAATGAAGTCCATCCATTTTTATCCGCATAATTAATGTCGGCATTAAATGCAATCAAAATTGAAACCAACTCCCCATAACCATACTTACTGGCAACAATCAACAAATCTCTAGGGCACTTCTTATCTAGATTTGAAAAATATTGTAAAACATAGTTAACATCGTTAGCAGCAACACGATCATATATTTCCTTTCGTCCTTCCTTACTGACCAAATCATAAAATGTTGATTGATTTTGACTATTTTCCTTTTTATTTTCTTCCTCTTCAAAAATGGTATCAGAATGATACTTTTTGAATTCTTTAATGGCCCTGCCTAAAATCTTTTTCAGTTCCCTGACCTTTTGTAAATCCTCATCATCATCTTCAAACTCGTCATCATCTGCCAATACATCCAGAGCGGTGTCACCTTGAACATTTACTAATAAAGGGTTTGCCCCTCTTTGCAACAAATACTTAACCACATCAATATGTAAGTTCGATGAAGCATCAAGTAGCGGCGTATCTTTATCATACTCACCAGTTTGACGATTTATATCAGCTCCATTGTCTAACAATAATTCAACAATCTCAAAGTAGCCTTTTAAAGCAGCTTCGTGGAGAGGTGTAACACCAGCAAAGTCAGCATCATTTACATTTGCTCCACCTTCTATAAGTTCTTTGGCAGTTTCAAAATCACCCTTTTTACAAATCCTTTGTAGAAGAGATCGACCTGAAGCGTCTCTATTTTGTTTTATGGACTTTTTAGTCGATTGTGATTTGTTTGCTTTACCATTGGAGTTTCTGTTCTCATCGGATTTGCGTTGATCTTCAGTATTGTTATTCTTAGGGTTGTCATCATCGTCAATATCGGATGGTCTTCTCAGCAGCCGATGCAGTCGCCTACTTTTATTAGAGGGTTTTGGAATATCGTCGTCTAAATCAGTATCTGTTTCCCCTTCTTCATCACTTGCAGACTTATTACTTTTCCTTTTCAAACTTGAGATTGGTTCATCATCATCATCATCATCATCGTCGTCATTATCACTTTTGTCATCGTCATTATCATCGTCGTGATCATTATTGTTGAAATTATCTGCTTCCTGTTGAGAATCGTCACTCTTTTCGACTTGTGCAACCTCTTCTTCTTCATTATCGTCTTCGTCATTTATAAAATCATCCATATTATCATCGATTTCATCACCGTTGTCTTCGTCTTCATCAATCTCTTCAGTTGACTCGTTACTCCCCTCATTTCTTCTTCGACTAATATCTTCGCTAGTGTTATTATTTACAGGCGTACTACTATCACTTAAGACCCTTCTAGGTTCCTTTTTAACCTTCCTAACTGAGTTATCGCTCCTTTTAACATTTCTTCTAGAGCTGAAAATCTCCTTCGTTTTCTCAATAGCAATATTCTTCTTCTTTTCTTCCTCTTTCTTTAGCTTTTCAAGTTGTAATCCTCTTTCTCTTCGTTTCCTCTCAATTTCTTCTCGTTCTCGTTCTCTTTTTCTTCTTTCTATTTCTTCCCTTCGTCTTTCCTCTTCGTATCTATTTTGCATATTATTGCTGTAGTATCCATAATCATATTCGTGACCATATTCCGGTCCATAAGCATTGTAATTGTACGCTTGAGACACGCCTGGTAACCCTTGTTGGTTATATCTATTGTCTTGAAACGGTCTCTGACGATTATTAAAGTTTGAATGGCGACCATGGCCATTGGAAGATCCGTTTCCAGGTCCTCCTCCGCTCCCATAGCCTCTTGGCTTATAATGTCCACCACCGCTACCATAATAGCCACCCTGGCGATGTCCACTCATACTCTGTTACTCCTATTGGAATTAATACTTACTGGCTTTGCAATAAAAATGTATTTTGTAGTTGTTATTTTTTTTCATTGCCTCTTTAATTACATATACAAAGAGAATAAAAATATTAGATATGCTTACGTAATCAAATGTAAGATTAGCAAATGGGAGTTTAATGGTGTTGGGAAAACCACTGCACAGTAGTAATTCATGTATGTTGGAGAATGGCACGCCATTCAATGAGTTCGTATATGAGATTGAGGTTCGGTGACACTCTGTTGACTTTGTTTTTGACTTTTTCATATGCTTCGTTATAACTAGTATCGTCTTTGAACATTAAGTAAGCCATCACGAGGGAGGCGGAGCGAGAAACACCACACTGACAGTGAACCAAGACTCGTTTGCCTGCAGTGAGTCGATCGTCTATCAGCCTGGTTAAGCTAGGTAGGTCCTTTAACAAATGTGAATTGTGACTCCATGGTATTTTGAAATACTCATGTTTGTCGTCTTTGGAAAATTCAGATGTATAGTCATTCAGCTCCTTGGCAACGTTGATGATCACATCGAACTGCGTACATTGTTCAATTGTTGGCTCTGAGAAAAGAAAAAGATTGGGCTCCTCGATACACACGGGTCCGTTTGGGTATGCACCTTTAAATTTCCACGGCTCTAGATCGTCATCTCTGGGCGTTACCTGTTTGCCTGTAGACTCGGATCTCCATCGACGGTGGCTCGATCCATTGCTCTGTGTTGCTTGAAATTCTTCTTTGTCTCCGTTAAACCTGTCGTCGAGTGAATTGGTTATGGTCTGAGGTTTGATCTCTCCTGTTCCTATCTTAAAAGGATCCCATTGCGATCTAGCTGGTGGCACACTTGTATGAGGTACTGCTCTATAATGCTTTGTTATTTTAAGTTCATCGAAGGAAGCGATCAGTGGTGTGTTGCTAACACTATTTCTATGGTTATCATTACTTGTATCTTTATCACCAATTTCGCTGTTCCTTATACCACTGTCTCCTATATTATTTCCGTTATTAACGCTTACGTTGCTCACAATCGATTGTGTTGGTATTTTTAGTGCTAATGTGTTAGACCGTTTTTTAGACTCCGAATTGATTCTCACGGGTAACGAAAGCTCTCTGCTAAACGACCTGTCTTTACCCATCGTTGGCATATCCTTTCTAACTCGCTTTTCCTCCTGCTTACACTGTCTCTAAGGTCTAAAATTGCTCTAAATTACAGTTGTTGACTTTTTCCTTTTTTCATTTCTATAAAAAGACCTAAAAATTTAAGATGCTGCGCCACACAGCACCAGCCACACGTTCTCTATGTTTGAGTGGAACATCGTTCAAGAGAAATAAGAAGTCTTCAACAGAACCTCCGACTCCAAAGTAAAAATCTTTAGCTGCAACTATAGACGTGGCACCACTCTGGTGCAACTCTCGGACGATTTGGGCAAGAATTGGGTATGTTTCAGGCGAGTAAATTGTTTCGCTTGTAACCATAATAAGATTGGCGTCCAGGGGAACCAGTGTCTGTAACATGTTCATCCAAGGCCTGCTCCAACCACCAGAAATAAAACTAATATCGATCTGGCTAGCCGCAAGGTGTGCTAAATAGGAATCAATAAGTTCCTGTGTGACGAGCAATTCGTTGTTTTGTGCGTTCTGGCCTCTTGTGGTGAGGTACCATGTAAGTAGAAGATTAGGCGCAGTGATTAAACGCAGTACTTGGTAGTTGTAGTCTGTGAGTACCATTTTCACGTTCTTAGACTCGTTCAAGAGCAATTTTTGCAAAATAAACAATGAAGGCAACGACGTGCCACAACCAATTTCAACAAAGCTGAAACCGCCTTGGGAGATCCGACTTTCTGATTCTGCTAACTTTGATAAGTATAGTATACAATCATAAGCACATTCCCAGGACTTTAGGCCTCCTTCATACACACCGCTTTTCAAATCGGTGTCAGACCCCATAAGAATGTCGAACTCTTCAGCATTGTTGTTGCTCAGGTCGTCTTCCATCATCAACTGATGTTGTACGTCGTGTAGTTGCCTCTTGTAAAGACTTTCGTTGTTTGGCACCGGTTCGTACGATATTCTGACGTTATTGAGAGTTTGCAATAGGTCTTTGAGGTTGTGCACCTGTGACGCCCTGGTGGCCACGGAATCAAGATCAATATGAGTACGCTCCACAACGCCACTCTCAACCTCTCCTTCTTCGTCAAATCCAAAACTGAACCCCATTCTATGCTGTTTGATCTGATTTGTGCTTCTGGAAAGCACAAAGAAGCTGAAAAATTTTATTTCAAGTACCTATCAGTGGAAAACCTCAGTAAATCGGAGAACCTATAGTTCCAAGATTGACTGCAAAAGATGCTTCAAACGCTCCCCTAATGTTGCTGAGGTACTAAATGCAGTATTGATGTTTTTCAAACCGTTTGAAGCTTGCAATAAAGCTAATGTATAAAGCAACTAGTTTTGCGTTCGAAAAAGCAAGAGAAGGCTTACGATACAACTTGTACCAAACAAAGCACCTTTTTCCAGCTTTAGCGGCCTTGAAGCCCCCACACCTATGGTTATTCTAAGCCAGTTCTAGCATCTCTATGGTGTAAACCCGTACACCACGCGTCTTCTTCTCCTCAAAAAAATGCCTAATTTTTCTTCCCAATGAGAAAGCTTCAAATTCCAATATAACAAGCTCCTTCTATAAGCAACGAACTTAAAAGATGATTAGACCATCAACTGTATCGCTGAAGTGCCTTTTGCGTCCTCGTTTATACTCAACGGCAGCTGTGAACATTGCTCCTGCGACCGCAGGTAGCGTGATGTCCACCAGACCAGAGGGATTCAGAATTCCTCGTCCTAGTACATGGGAAGAGTCTAAGGAAAGTGCTCTTGCTAAGGCCACAAAATGGTTCCTTCTTGCTGAAATGTTCAGAGGTATGTACATTGTGTTAGAAATGTACTTCAGAGCACCATACACTATTTACTACCCTTTCGAAAAGGGTGCTATTTCACCAAGATTCAGAGGTGAACACGCATTGAGACGTTACCCTAGTGGTGAAGAGCGTTGTATTGCCTGTAAGCTATGTGAGGCAGTGTGTCCTGCCCAGGCCATCACTATCGAAGCAGAAGAAAGAGTTGACGGATCCAGAAGAACATACAAGTATGATATCGACCTGACCAAATGTATTTTCTGTGGTTACTGCCAGGAGTCATGCCCTGTTGATGCCATTGTGGAAACTCCAAACGCAGAATACGCCACTGAAACTAGAGAAGAATTGCTATATAACAAGGAAAAGTTGTTAGCTAATGGTGACAAGTGGGAACAGGAGTACCAATACGCTGCAAATGCTGATGCACCATATAGATAAATGAACCAGCTTTAACCTTAACATTTCAATAATTCATTCATTCTGTTTTTTTACAACCTTTCTATATATCTTATATACTATTTATTCTTATCATATCATTTTTACCTTAGCTAAGATCAACCAAAAAAATTTATGGTGGAAGATTTCACTGCGACTTGAGCTTAAAAGCTAACAAGAAAAGGCATGTTTCAAGGACAAAAGGTATCCAGAGAACAGCTGTTCAATGACGATACTCACTCAGTTGCCAGTGATGATTTTGTTGGACAGGAGTTCCAGAATTTTTCCTTTGATTTCGATATCATAGACGTCGAACATGAAATTTCAGATGCTGAAAAGGAGACAGAAGAACAAGAAGAATTAAAAGAATACAAAAGTGTGAACAAGCAACATACCCTTCAGTTGTTTTCGAATGCCAAATCATGTACTATCAAGTTAGATCAGGAAGAATCAAACGACATTTCAGACTACTTTGCAGATACTTTTCGGAGAGACGAATCATGGGACTCAATTGCGAATGGAAGAAAAAGACCAATAAGCTTCTATGTGACAGATGTTTCGGTCATCGATGACCAAGTAAAACCTAGTGAATCACTATTGCGAAGAAAACAAGATTTTAATTCAGTTGCCATATCTGGTGACACTATTTACCAAAGTGCTTATGAACCTGTTATAAAATTGGAAATAGATGCAATTAGAGAGTCCAAAAAGGTGGTAACATTAAAGGACTTACAACCACCTTCTATTAAACCTAAAAACAAAAGAGGTCAAATTTCTCGTTTGAAGTTCAAGAGTTATCAATCGAGACTGAAGGAGTTGAAGGAAAGAAACAAAAAGGATCCATCCAAACGAGATAAACAACCAAGTAAAAAACCGTTTCTAAGTGAAAAGCCAAAATTCAAAGTAACAAAGCCATCAAAAATCGGTAAATCAAAGTTTAGAACAGAATAAGGAATGTCATTTGATTCTAAAAGCATTCAAAACAATCAACTTTGTATTACCTCCCATAATAACAGTATCATTAATAGCATTTTCAATATTTTCATTAACAGATTTTAGGCCTCTTGAAATTGGTCCACCCTTATTTATAACTTGTTTAAATTTGATTTCAATGTTGATGGAGAACTCAACCCAGAATTTGACATCCATACCATTTTGTAGCTCTAAATCATTACAAATACTTTCCCAAACGTTTTTATTCGATAACGACTTAATACAACGTTCTATCATTTGTAAATTATCGACAGTAGGCCCCATTGCCCTTATCAACACTGGTAAATGTTTTGCATTATTTAGATTTTTTAATATTAGTTGTACACTCTGATTCACTGTGTCTTTGAATACATCTACAATACTTGTTATGAGTAAAGATGGATTCAAATTATCTACTGAATTAATCAGCTGACCTAAAAGCTTTTCGTCTTTGATTATTGGACTTGAGTTTTGAAATAAAATGGTATTATGTCTTGAGCTGGTGGTGTACGTACCTAACTTTTTCAATTCATTTGAACCTCTTTGTTCTAGTTGCGATTTGAGTTTCTTTAGACCAGCTGTTTGATCATTGATACTTTTCAGTGAGCTCAAATAACCGGAATTTTCTAAGTGGATCTGAGCTTGCTTTATCAAAAGTGACAAGGAAAGCATTGATTTGTAGCTGTCTTCACCTGTAGTGAAATTTGTCTCTATTTCTTCAATCTTAGACATCAAATACAGCCAAAATGAAGCACCTCTTAAAAGTTTGTTGGTGCTGTGAATCTTCTTCAAGGCCATGTGGATGCTAACGCATTGTTCGTAGGGTTTCAATATACTTTGATCAATTCTATCAAATGACCTTTGTAATTGCTGCGCTGCAGGATTGATCCTTTTGTCTAATTCTCCATCCAAGACAGCAAGAGTATCTAAGTGACGTGTCAATCCCTCTGTTGATGATATCTTATTCTTTATCAAAGTCGTAATGTCATCTTTATCGAATTTGAGTTTGTTTAAACAGGTGCCAATGTCTAGTTCCTGATCTTGAACACCATTGACTTCTAGTAAAATGTCATTTGCATATTCGATAGCACTCCAAGGTTCACCCAAGTACTTAGAATAGTCCAAATCAATACTTTTGCTCTCTAAATTAGCCATGTATGATACTCAAGTCCAACTAAGAAAAAAGGTGTTGAGCTTTTTCTTTATTATGGTACGCGTTTCAAAGTGTTTTGATGAGAGGAAAAGTTTTGCCATCTTGACCAAACTTACCAATCTTCCTTCTTTCTTACCCTTGTATAACAATTGGAACAGCCACAATGTTGAGACAAACCCAGTTTTTAAGAAATTTCCACGCTTCTTCCCAACAGCAACTTGCAAAGATGACTCTCATTGGTACCATTGGGTCAGACATTACTAAATCAACAACTTCTTCAGGCAAAGAGTTCATTAAGTACTCTCTTGCTGTCAATGGTAAGTCTAAGGGCTCTGAGACTGTTTCATGGTTCAACATTGCATGCTTTAACCCACCTCAAGTCACTTTCATGGAAAAATATCTCGGTAAAGGTGCTAAAGTCTACGTTGAAGGGGATGCTACTAATTCCGCTTACGAAAAGGAAGACGGCTCAAGAGCCTACTCTTTTATGATCTTTCAAAATAACTTGGAAGTTTTGAAATTCCCAAAAAATAAGGAAGAAACTTCAGAAGCTTAATTAACTAGTTCTTTAATTGTCCTTTCTGGTATCACAATTGTGTAATATATTATTTTATTTGTTTTATTACCTGTTTTTCATATAAACGTATAGCCATATATAGCTTAGTCTTGATGTTAATTTTCACGTATGGTTGGTTGCTCACCAAGCGAGAATAACAATATATAATTTAAATTGTATTTCATTTATTTGTATGTTATTAGTTTATAGGTTAAAAAGAATTAATGTAAGCTCATTCAACTGAAGTATAAATATTCAAACTCTTTCAAGTTGTCATCTTTGCCAAGCTCCAATTCGGCGCTCAGTAATTGACTTCTAACAACAGGGTCATTATATAACCCTTGAAGATTGTCGGACTTTTCACTTTTGGTAGCTGAAGTTGGTGCAATTGAATAAGGATCGTAATAGATGTGGCCGTCGGTCTTAGTACTAGAGGCTGGCGAATGATTGTGGTTATAAGCATATACCATTTCTCTGAAAGAATCACCCAAATCGGTGTCGCTATCGTCACTGCTATGTACCTTATTGTTACCGCTGGTTCCAATCTTGAACTTCTTTAAATATGCTTCTTTTTTGCGGTTTCCTGTGAGCTTTTTATGACACCATTCAATCAAGCCTGCGCCACCAAAAAACCTAACTATATCCAAGAACATTTCGTTTGCATCTGAGCCAATACCAAAAATGAAGAAATTGCAAAACGAAATCGAAATAACTATCCATCTAGGATATAACTGATATTTATCATGCAAAAAGGTAAAAATAATTCCCCATAGCTGACCGTGAATTGACTTATCATAGAAATTACTTTTTGAATATTTTATCTGCAAGCCTAGTAAGACTGATAAGGTTGTCGATAAAACGGTAACGATTAGACAAAATATCAACAACCTTGCAAATTTTTTAACTGATAATCCAGAGTTGGTACAAAGCAAAATGTCTCTAGCTTCTTTTCTCTTTTGAAAAAAAATCACTAAAGTTGCAATTGACAACACGATAGTAGCAAAAGACCAAAAAAACGTCCAGAAGTAGAAAACTAGAATGCTTATGGAATATCCAGTTAACGTGGCTGCACAACCAGAATATTGAAAGATTTTATACCTTGACGGTTGTGCAAAATAAGAAAAGACACCAACTAGAATAGGCCAAATGATACTGACAGTAACTTCTGTTGTTAGCTTCAACCATCTACTATTGAACCAATGAATGGTTACTTTATTTGCCAAAAATATAAAGTAAAGGTTCAATAAAATGCACGTTGCTGTTGATGGAATACCAACACTTGTAGCGTATTGAATTCTAACCATGATGTCACACCAACCATAACCCTTCCAAGCGTCCGCATAGTTATCACCACCCCAAACAATAGCGCCTACCAACCCATTAATCAACATTAATTGCAAAAAGACAACTAGTGTAATTGCTGGTAAATTTCTAGATTTGATATGCCAAAGGCCAGGAAATATATTTGCAACAAATGCAATTACGTTTAATGATATTAGAGCAGCTTGTAAATTCGTCATTGGAGAATGCGATATTAGTTAAAGAGAAGAAAATGTATCATTAATACATAAGGCATCGGTGACAACAGGACGTTTTTATTAGTTCAGCAAGCATTGGCATGCGGTTGTAGCGCTAACCTTTGATACCTTGAATAAGAAAGTGGCTGTTTTGCTTTAATGAGCTCTTTGACAACTGAATCAGGAAATTGTTTTGACAATATGCTCATGAACCATCACCGTCTCATGTAAATATTTAATTAATCAAAAGAGATGTGGTAGTAGCAATGATTACGGCTTGGCAAATGAAAGCAACAATAGAGCGATATATCCATTTATTAAATTGCGTTTGAGATGTCAGATGAAATTCCCAACTATATTTTTCAATATCTTTTGAGTTAGAGGTCAAACCTTCATCACCACTGAAAGCAATTTGATTAGAGTCGTCAAAGGGATTCAAAGAAGAGATTGTTATTTCTTGTGTTATTCTTGTACTTCTCTTGTTGGTAAAGGTCCCTTTGTCCAAACTGTTAAGTTGTCTATATTCTTGATACTTTGAAACAACTTTGACTATCCAAATAGGAATAAAGGCTAGAGGCAGAAGCAGCCCAATAAAAAACAACTGATTTAGGTTAGTTTCAAAATTAATTCTAGCTTCAATGGCAAAGATTTTTACATACAATCGTGCAATATGGTAAAACCTTTTTTTGCGTTTGACAAGATAAGCAAAAGCAATCATTTTCCATTTGCTTTTTGACTGTACACAGTTTAAACAATTTAAGATCGCTTACAAGTGTTGTCACTGTACCGCCAACAGATTCATAGTTTTCCATTCTTGATTATCCAAGGTTTTGTGTTAAATAAACTTAGCTCAAATAATATAAGCAATGAATGCGTTATCTATTTCCATTTTTATAATACAGGTTGTTCTTCCAATATCTATGCCCATGTTACTTAGCCGTTATATAACTATCTCACAATCACTGGTAAGAATGATCCACATTACTAAAATTACTCTTTTTGGTTAAATCAATCACTACTCCCCAGACCTCTATCGTATCTTAAACCGAAAAAGTTTCAGTTCTACTACACTTGGCAGAATCAATGACCATCATTCAATTTGAAAATTTTATTTGATTTTCATGATGCTCTAAACAATGGTATAAACGTAAGCATAACTATATTAAAAAAAATGCAACATAAAAGGATACAATATGTGATGATCTCTAGTAAGTAGGTAAACACGACACTTATGACTTATGTAGTGACATATATACCATTACTTTCTCGACCTACCACCCAGACACTTATCGATGTGCGCTGCAAACCTGCTACCAGCAATCTTTCTGTCACAATTCGAACATTTAAAGTATGTATCTTGTGCAGTACCAGTGGTTATTTGATTTAATTTGTCTCCTAATACGGTAGTGTTGTCATTCATTGCATTCAGGTAAACATCCTTACCGTTCAATTTTATTTCGAATCTACCGATGTCAGGATCATTATTGACATTTAATATTTGATTATGGAACTTTGGATCTGTTATTGTACCATACTCTTTCCTGAGTAATTTTTCCTTTAACAATTGATTAGATATAAGGTTGTATATAACATTAGATACCATTGAATTTAGCAGTTGATCACAGTATTGATTATATGAAAGATCACTTGTGTTTGTCATTTTGGTGAAAATTAATTGAGTTGCAAAGTATTTATTTGGATTGTTAAGCCATAAATTTTCAATTAAGAATAAATTTATATTGTTGATAAATACTACTAGATTATATTTAAATAATTTCTAATCAGCTTCCTCTATCTTTTCCAATAGTTTTTAATTTGACAAGGGAAAAGAAGTATAGCTTCTCTTCTGCACCGCTTCTCAAAATGGAAATTTTTCTTCAATACGATTAAAGATTCTCCTTTCATCAAAGAAGATAAATAAAAATAATAAATGATGGACTTTTCAATGTCACCATTACCATCACCACGATCAAAAGTGCAATTGACATCCTCTGAAATGAAGGAAAAGCCTTCGTTGTCAAGAACAAGTACACAAGGGGATTTTTCGGACCCGGAAAGTGATGATGAAATTCAAGATTGGTCAAGTTTAAATACCATGAAGAAAGTTAATAAGGATTTGGAGCCACTAGTGTCTATTGAAGATAGTAACAAACTGAGTGTGTACGATCAAAATAAACTAAATAATGCCAGAAATATGAAGTTCAATGCACTTGGTGAAAAAAGAGGATTGATTGTAAATTTAAAAAATATACAACAGTCTATTATATACATTAATATTAACAATCTGCAAGATCTTTTCATGGTCAATCCCAAAGGAAAGTTTCTGGAAACAATGGGAGATATAGATAGAGATAATGTATGCCGTTTAACATTTGAGGAAACTATATATTTAATTGAAAGAGGGTCATGCTTAGCAAAGATTTGGCATCATGATCCACAAAAAAATGAAGTTTATCAGAAGATGCCTCCCTTAAGCTTACAACTGGTTTATTCAATCTTAATAACAGACGATAGAATGTCCGACCAATATATGGTTTACTCAATATTGAAAAGAGATGGTTACATTGTATCAAGGCACGAAGAGTTTGATAAAAAGATGTCAAGTAACAAAAGGGAAGTGATCAAGCCTATACAGATCATTGGACGAAATACTCACTTGAATTGGTACATGAGATTTTTGGATAAAGTCACCAGTTTCTTCAACATTAAATTTCCATTCCAACTTACTTTTTCATATTTAAGTGTCTTCAAATATTTACAGTCCAAAGTTATGAAACAAAGTATACCAATCAAGAAAGTGAAAGAATGTCAAAATGCATTCTTTATTTCCTATAATGTCTGGAAACCAACAGGGACGTTCAGAAAGAAAAACAAACCCTTACCCGACTTTCAAATTTCAATCATAAAAGCATCACAAAGGTTACCGAGATATAATGAAATATTGTCACTATTTGAAAGGTCGCAAACAAACGAAAATGCACACAACAACAGTGGCAAAAAGGGGAAAACTAGTCATGCGCAAAAGGAATGGAAGTATGATCGTGGGATCAATCTAATGGGGTTGAAGCAAAATAATATTAACATCACCATGGCCATTGTTGACAATTCGATTATAAATTTTATCGCTTTATCACATTGTTCGTTTGCTAGCGAAGGACCAGTTTGGAGAGACCATTGGTCACATCCGACGGAAACTAAGCGTAAGAGCAATAAAAGTCACGTCAACTTAGATGATACTACAAAACTATTGAAAATAGATACTATTGATAAGATCAAAAATAGCATGCCAAACAGAAGTAGATCAACACCTAATCTACAGGAACTCAGGAAAAAGTCTAGCTCACCAACCAAATAGTTGTTGGTTTTCATCATTGAAGTTTTGCAACGAAGGATTTGCTGGCAATGGCGGTTTATAAAATTCAATGTTAGCAACAGAATGGGCGCCAGCATCCACAGAATGTGATGATAGTGCTGATGATGCATCTGAGCGATGCTCACTTGCATTCTCTTTGAGCGACTCCGTGCTGAGCGGAGCTGCTTTGTAGTTCAAGATGTGTGCACCGAGAACGTTGAGATACTTTAATTTATACGGACCAGGGCACGTCCGCCTTCCAGAGCTCACTGACTTGAGATAGTCATTTTCTCTGGTATTACTGATTTTCCTTCGCAAGTATGGTGATGGTGAGCCATCTGCGTGGTAGCCGGTAACAATTGCACTCATGGAGTCGATGAAACCCACAGAGGGGTCGCCAACAAAGTGTGCCCACATGGGGCTTATTTGCAACTCGACTTCCAAGTCCGCAGTGATTTCGTCGTTGAAGTATTTTTCAAGAAGGGCCCTGGGGTTATAGTTCGGTCGTCTGATCCAGCTGGAATACTGGTAGCAGTAGAGGAATTTTTTGAACCTGTCTTTCAGCGAGTGGAAGTGGGGGCTAATCGGACCCAAGTCGGACGAGGTGTCCCACTCCCGCATCTCAATGTCCGACTGGTTCTTGAATGTGACCAAGCGCGTGGGCACTGAGCTGGTGGAGTAGAATTTCGTGGCCCAGTAGTTGTAGTTCTGCTTTGAGAATCGGAACAGGAAAGTTGGGTTATTTATCAACCGGTCTATCTCAAAGATGCTGACAGGCATGCTTGCAGCGGTCAGCGCTAGCCAATCCCTGCAAACTCTCAGCTCGTTGAGTGAGTTCGATATGAGGAACCTTAAAACCGATAGAAGATAGATGATGAACTTTTGTTTCCTAATAATAGACCTGGCTACGTAGTGGAGGTAGGGCAGGTCGTCCAGGCCGTGCAGCTGTGTGAACAGCCGGAGTGCCTCTGACGTGTCGCTCGCCATTGCAACAAGCCAGCTGTGGGCACCAGCAGTGATGTTGCCTCCCCGTCATGAGCACTTGAAGCGAAACACGAAGGGCGCATATGGGGTGCGTGGCGAGCTGAGCGGAAAAATTACGCAAGGCACGAGAAGGCGATCTGGAGAATGAGTAATACTGGAGTGGGTGGGGGCACGCCGTTCACGTCTACACTGCACTGCGTTGATCGTCGAATAAATAGTTTAAAGTGTATAAAACTAGATAATTTTGTGTCGTGAATATAAAGGGTGGAATTAAATTAGTGTAGCATTGGTCGTCATATTGGGTAAAAGAAGGTCATTTCAGCACGTGGAATCAGTTCTTCTTGCTGAACGCAATTTCAAAGGTGCCTCCAAGAAGGTTGGACTGCAACCAGGAGGACGAGTTTTGTCTTTGCATAGCGTTAGCTCTGATTTGGTTCATGATCTGTCTTTCCTTCTCAGCACCGTAGTCGAGTCTGGCCTTGGCAGCTTCCGAGTCAGTGAGGTTTTGGGTTTCCTTCTTTTGTGAGAACATTGTTGATAGTGGTAAACAGCACACCACTGGCCAGAGCAACTTCAGAGATCTCACTTCCTTTTTATAACATTTTGCATCTGCGATGCAGAGAAAAATTTTTCCATGAGGGTGGAACACGGCTTCTGTGCTTTTCTTTTTCCGGCTCCCTGGCGTGGCGGAAAATTTTGACAGGGAACTCCGACGAGAGTGCCAGCTGGTGCCAGAGAGGTAGCATGGTGGCCGCAAAGAGTCGCAGCAGCAGCAGCTGCTGCTGCGTCTGAGGCGCTGGCATGTTGCGCCTTTGTCAGGGGCCTAAATTTTCACGTGTTCCCTGTCTAAGTTTGGCCCACTTGGGATAGTGTGTACTCTGGGCGGCATCGTAGGTCTTAGCGGAGAAGTCGCCCTCAAAAATTTAGCACCGATGACCAATCCTCAGGCTCGATGAAAGGATGACCGGTCCAGTAAAGCACGCGGGCGTTTGCACGAGTGGTATTGATGGCAGTGTGATCCCCAGAATTTAGAGATTACGTCAAGGCAGTTGCAAGTGGCGACGCTGGGGAGAAGGTTGGGGCGTCCTGAGCAGAGGTATTTCCTAAAGTGGCATTTCCTAAAGAGGCAAGCGCTCCGAACGCGGTTAATTCACGTTTTCCACTTCCTCTAGCAAAACTGAGTCACCAGCAGCAACGCACGCTAGTTGAGGCATGTGTTTTCTTCCTAGAACAAAAATGGTCAAGAAGGTCCTTTTACTCGGTTCCGGTTTCGTTGCCCAACCTACGGTTGATATCCTTGCTAAGCAAGAAGACATTGAGGTCACCGTCGGATGCAGAACACTGGAGTCTGCTAAAAAGCTCGCAGGTGCAGTCGCAAAGGCGATCTCTGTGGACGCCACCAACCAGGAAGAGTTGAACGGCGTTGTCAAGGACTACGACCTTGTCATCTCCCTCATCCCATACATCTACCACGCCAACGTCGTCAAGGCCGCCATTGCGTCAGGCCACACCGACGTCGTCACCACGTCCTACATCAACCCTACTTTGAAGAGCCTGGAGCCAGAGATCAAGAAGGCGGGTATCGTTGTGATGAACGAAATCGGTTTGGACCCTGGTATCGACCATCTTTACGCTGTCAAGACCATTGACGAGGTCCACAGGGCCGGCGGTAAGATCAAGTCGTTCTTGTCCTACTGTGGTGGTTTGCCATCTCCAGAAGACTCTGACAATCCATTGGGTTACAAGTTTTCCTGGTCCTCCAGAGGTGTCTTGTTGGCTTTGAGAAACGCGGCCAAGTACTACAAGGACGGCGAACTTGTCGACGTCAAGTCTGAAGACCTCATGGCCACCGCCAAGCCTTACTTCATCTACCCTGGTTACGCCTTGGTTTGCTACCCAAACAGAGACTCCACCACCTACAAGGAGTTGTACTCCATCCCAGAAGCTGAAACCGTCATCAGAGGTACCTTGAGATTCCAAGGTTTCCCTGAATTCGTCAAGGTTCTTGTTGACCTTGGCTTCTTGAAGGAAGACGCCACCGACATCTTTGCCTCCCCAATTGCATGGAAGGACGCTGTCTCCAAGTACATTGGTGCTGCCTCCAACTCTGAAAAAGACATTGTTGCCAAGATCGACTCCCTCACCAAGTTTAAGGACGAATCCGACAGAGAAAGAATCCTTGCTGGTTTCAAGTGGCTCGGCTTGTTCTCCGCCACCCCAATTACCCCAAGAGGTAACCCATTGGACACCCTTTGTGCCACCTTGGAAGAAAAGATGCAATACGAAGAAGGTGAAAGAGATCTTGTCATCTTGCAACACAAGTTCGGTATCGAATGGGCTGATGGCACCACCGAAACCAGAACCTCAACCTTGGTTGACTACGGTGTCCCAGGTGGATACTCTTCCATGGCCAAGTTGGTTGGTGTTCCATGTGCTGTTGCCACCATTGAAGTCCTTGGTCACAAGGGTGCCTTTGCTACTCCAGGTTTGTATGCTCCAATGACTCCAGAAATCAATGATCCAATCATGAAGACTTTGAAGGACGATTACGGTATCTTTTTGACTGAAAAGACTCTCTAAATGTGTTTAGCGGTATATACTTCGTTTATAGCTACTGTCAATAATATTTTTAGAACCTTCACAGAACACACGCTCTTACTCTCTTTTATGGTCTAGCAGCCTCTTAGTGAGGGAAAAAAAAGATGTATCCGTCTATATTAACGAAACTGATACGGTACTAGAAAGCGTTCAATGTCGAGTTTTGCACATTACGTGAGAGCAAAGGCTAGCGATCTCAAGTCTCATCATACAAGCAAGCGAGATAGGGATGGTAAAACAGAGGATTCGACGCTGGTTCATAGAGCTCTTGTTGATTACTATGAGTCGAGAAACTTAAACATGCCTACGTGGCTTGTGCCAAGCCAGCGCAATTCTAGCAGCAGTTCACATACGTTCAGGTCGTTGCATCAGAGAACCCAATCGCAAGATAACAATGCATTCATGTCGTCAGATGCGCAACAGGGAGTTAAAAGTAATATACATCCAGTGTCCCAACCAGTGGTGCATTCGCCGCTTATCCAACAACAGCAGCAGCAGCAAAGGTATCAACAGCGTAGTGTGAGAAGCTCGCCGCAATTGATCAACAGAAGTAGCCAGATGTCAAGCGGCAGCGTTCCTCATCATGCTGTCAGGAATAGTAGTGGCTCCAATACGACACGAATTTCCTCGGGAATGGGCTCAATAAATGACGAAAATAATGCTGGACCCAATGATGCAGTCAGTAGGACATCAACTAGGACAAGAAGGCGGTTTGGTTAATTAATATTGGTTACTGAAGGTGAAGTCGTACTCTGGAAAGTTTCAAGTCGCTGTGTGACAAAATTTTTGTTTTGATGGTTAAACCTTTTCCTTTATAATCTAGTATAGCCATTGAGTTTATAATGTCAATAAATAATAGTAAGCCTAAGAAGAATGACGATTTCGATATTATCAAGTCTCAGCTGGACGATTTAAAAAATTTAGTGGATAGTGGCAAGAGTAAGAGTGGATCCGAACAGGAAAAACAACAACAGGAACCTAACAGTCAACAGCAAAAAGAAGAGCATAGAGGTGATTCAGACCTCAGTGATACAGATGGCAGCGATAACGAAGAAGCTGGTGTTGATGGAAACTTGTTAAATAGTTTGAGCAATGATGTGGATAATTACCACAGAAAGGTTCAGTTGAAAAAGGAGAAGAGCCATATAAAAAAGGAGAAGATCATTGCGAAGGAATTGGAAAAGAGAAATAAAGATGACAATGTGACTGACAAATCAATGGCAGATGCAGCTAATGCTGTTGCTGTTGCGACTGCAGAACATGGGGACGAAAATGGAGATCGCCATAATTTTGATGAAGATAGTGATGAAGAGAATGATCTTGATGACATTGACGATGAAGACGATGATGCACAAGCATTCTCAGGCCTCCCAATCGAAGTTACACTGAAAGGCAGAAAAGGGAGACCAGCCAGTAAAAAACGTAAGGTTAACAGGAGTAAAAAGATATATCCATGGACTAAGGCAGAAGATGAGGCTATTGTTTACTATAAGGAAGATCAGAAATACTCATGGAAAAAAATTGAGGAACAATTAGACTACAGGCATACTTGGCAGGCGATTCAAATGCGATACCTAAGAAATCACAAATCACGTAATGAGGAGTGGTCAAGGTTTATGGAGGTCAAATTAATAAATGCCATTAGGAAGGATTGGGAAAGTAGATGGAAGA
Source organism: Saturnispora gosingensis (assembly GCA_030570395.1). NCBI lineage: Eukaryota > Fungi > Ascomycota > Pichiomycetes > Pichiales > Pichiaceae > Saturnispora > Saturnispora gosingensis. The sequence continues at coordinate 667,500 of JAJLVU010000002.1, forward strand.
GGATCGGTGCTGACCTAGGGAAAGATTTTTCATCTGAGAGATGTATTCAGAAAAACATGGAAATTTGTAAGAGAATGGATATGGACTACGTTAAGACGATATTTGAAAACAAGGAAATTATTTCAGGTTATAAAAATCCATTTAACGATATCAAAGATGCAGAGGCTCATAAAAAGCTTATGTTAGTTTACATGGGTCTTGATGCCATTACTTACGAAGATTCAGAAGAAGAAGAGGAGGAAGAGGAAGCAGAGGATATGAATGAAGATAATGAAGATGGAAGAAAGACACTTGAACAAAATGAAGAAAATATTCAAAATGAACAAGAGGAGAATAATGATAATCAATTAGAAAAGGATGTTTAATTATAGTTTAGTGTATATTTAATGTATAACAGTTGTTTAAGTTGATTTTTTTACTTTACCAATGCTAGTAGTGTGAAGTGTCGACAGGTTCATAGATATCACAACCTAGACTACTTTTTCGAATAATGAGAATCCTGAGCGTTTTCGACTTGATATAAATGTATTGCTTTATTTATTTCAGAACTCTTTTTCAATTGATGAATCGGTAGCTAAGAAAACGGTGAATTGTTTGGAAAAAACAAAATTGTAATTTATGCTGGATCACTTTGTTTACTTCCATGTTTGCAGCTTCTTATCGTGTAACATAAATGGTTCAATATTGTCATTTTAAAAAAAGGTTATTTGTATTAATCGTTTATACAAAACATACATCGTGTAGTGCCCCAATATTGAGCTTCCACAATTGCAACGATGAATCAACAACAATCAACTAACTTTAAAAATCTAAATGGCCAAGTAAACGTTGCAAGTAAAGTGTGCTAGATCAGATTTTTGCAATTTTTTCTTGCGTTGTCTTAATATCTAATAAATTTAGTTTGGTTGGTTTTTTGTCACTTCTCAGTTTAACAGCGTTGAGTTCTAGTAGCGAGGGATTGTGGGTACCAACGTGTCTCACAAATGGCATTCCCAAGTATGGTTTCCTTTTGACAGTTGGCGAAACCATGGCTTCTAATTAAAAAATCCAATCTGCAATCTGCCGTGTGGGTCACAGGTACTTTCATTTCTTCGTTCATTTTGATACTAGAACCAGTAGCAGATGAGGCTTCCACCACCTCAATGGTTCTGCAATATTTTTCTAGTTCCAATCGTTTCTCAATGTCACTTCTAATGACGCAAATGTCAGCACCTGAATCGATTAACCCCATGATTTCATCATCTGTCCCCGGAAATTTGACAGGAACTTTGATTGTTGATACCATTTCAACCTCTTGTACTTGTGGGCAACCTATAGAAGGTTTTGAGGCTGCCCGTGACCATTTTTTGATTTAGTCCTGAAATGGTCTGGTCTACCATTCTGAAAAGGCCTAGTATAACCGCTTTGACGGTTATCAGTAATCTATCCGTCGTCATTGGTTGGCCCTCTGCAGTCTCTCTTGTAATGGCCCAGTTTACCACAGCGGAAGCATCTTACATTGCTGCGAGATGCTTGGATAGTGTCTATCTCCATCGGTTCATACTCCCTGTTTGGTGTTGGTCGTCTCCACTCGTGGTGGTGTTCCTGTTCTTTGTGATTTAAAAAAACAGTTTTTGGTCTTTAGCCATAGCTAACTCTTGTGCTCTTCTTAGGCTTGTTGGGTACACGTCCACTGCTTTGATGTAAGCACGTATATTAGGTTTCAACCCGTCCAAGAACACTTCAATGATACCGGCTTCCGTCCAATAGGTATTAGGAAGGACATTGAATAACGAATTAAAGCGTTCAATGAATTTAATACATGGTCCCACTTGTCTAAGTTTCGAGAGTTGGTCTCGAATGATAGTTTGATAATTAGGAGGTAAAACTCTATCCTTGAAATCGTGTACAAATGTCTCAATCTAAATAGCGTGAGATCGATTTGTGACACTGTATAAGGAAATTATGTGATAACCATATTTTTTAAGGAACGTTCATAGGTTTTGTAAACACGTTGTCAATTACATTGACACAGTTAGCAATGATAAGGATACTGCCACAATCTCAACTAAGACTTTCAAACCATCTGTATGGCTAATAACCCCTAACCTTTGAAGTTAGCTTTTATTAACCATACAGACAAATTAGGAAGTCTGAGTTAAGAAGCTAAAGTGGAATTTTTGCTGTCTTTACTTATCATGTGATTGTCACGTGCTCTCGTGAGCCTATGAAAGTTGCTTATAAAATATGGTTATCACATATATTCTTTATATGATTTGAACTCTGTTATAAAGATAAAAACAGCAAGCAGCTAGTTTGAAACAGTGAAGTTCGATTGCAGATGCCACACAGAATAGAGTTTGTATCAGGTTTTAAGTATATTTAGAATGGGATTATAGAACGGGTCTTTTAAAATGATATTGGGACAGTCTCTGTAGTTTAGTTCACGACGTGCATTTGGCTCATGGGCTTTTTTATTCAAGACATATAGTGTTCGTATGAATACAGTGTAAAGCGGGCTTGGCAAATGAGGCAATTCACATCATAATGTTTGTGAATAAATTCTTAGATATAGTGTATATGTGAGATAAACAGTTGAATGCTAAGGAGAACAAGTATCGAATATCATAGACAAGAAAGGGTTAATAGTCCTCCATCCGTTGTTAATGTTATACTTAAATTATATACACTTCAGTAAATTACAATTTGTGAGTTTTATAACTGGAACTCAGTGACTGCATCTACACTTTCCTAATGATATGAAATCCAGCAGTGTCTCAACTAACGGTTCGTCTACGCAGCCTTGCGTACACTCGCTAACTCAGAAAGAATTGATTAAAAAACTGACCACGCAGATTACTTTAGACGTTCAACTTAACTTGAAATATGCAACCATAATTTGACATTTTTGCGTGACAGACGTTTGGAGTAATTGTTTGATACCAAAGGGGTAAAAATAAGACAACATGAAGGTCCTTTATGCACCAAACATTGTTAAGTATATGCATTGCAGTACTCGGAATGTACACTTAGGTCAGTGAAGCAACTTTAGCACACAGTTCATGTTGATGCAAATTCTTGATTTATGTTCTGGATGGTTAAAAGACTATAGAAGAACTCCAAAGTAAAAGGTAAGATAAGTGCCTTTTATACGCAGAATATAAATTAAAATATAAACCGTAGTTCCGGTTCTAGATTATCTAAATTAGTCAAGTGAAACTTTAATACAATGAGTAAAGCAATCATAAGGATGCAATTTCCTAATTGATACTAATTAGATAAAAGATATTGTAGATCAGAAGTTAAAGTGTATTTAATGCATGAGCATAACTCCTAAAGAGGACATCTTGTGGTCTGATCAACACTTTGGGTAACTGTATGTAATCGAATCAGGTAATTCAATTTGCATTGGCTTGAGATAATTGAGAAAGTTTAATCTGATGATTAATTAAAGTTTCAGATAGAATTTAACTTGGTTTAACTTAATTTAATTCATAATTTGACACCAGCCACCTACGAAGATTCTTGACTGTATAATTGTTTAAGCATTAATTTGACGTAAACGTTTTGAGATTTGAAAACCAGGAACTGGAGCTATCTATTCAATGGCCATTGCAGCTAGTGTCTTATTGAAAAACAACCGCTGAGAACTTTTGCGGCACAACAGCAACCATGTCATCCATCTGTTTTCAGTTCTATTGCAAGGGAACCCTTACATCATCCTTTTTAGGGTCCCTTTTCTTTCAGTGTGTCAGTTTGTCCGAGTGGTTAAGGAGTTGCACTCGAAATGCAATGGTCTCTGGCCGCGCAGGTTCGAATCCTGCAGCTGACGCATTTTTTTTCTACTTTTTTTTTTTTACCAGCTCTCTTTATTTTCAGATATAGAAACCCTTATAGTTAACAAATAGCAACGTTGCGAAATAGCCACAATAGGATTGGCTGAGCAAAAAGTGCACAGCCTGGAACTTGAAGAGGCCTGTAAAGACCGAAAAGCCCGAACCAGGAGAGCCAATCAATTTGAAGAGGAATGTAAGCACGGTAGAGATCTACACAATATATATAAAGGCCAGAATCTTTCACATTTGTTGTTGAGACTGGATTCAAAAGAAGACAAAAGCAAAAAAGCACACTAATATAATGCCGTTAATCGAAATCGCCTCTAAAGAACAGTTCTCAGAGCTGACTACCACCAAGGACACGTTGATTGCACTTTATTTTCACACACCATGGGCATCACCATGCACGCAAATGAACAGGGTGGTTGCAACATTGGCCGACTCGCAGCAGTACCAGACCACCACGTTTTTGTCCATCAACGCAGACAACTTCCCAGAAATTTCAGACTTGTTTGACATCACCGCCGTTCCATACTTCGTATTGATCAAGAACGGCACCATCCTCAAGGAACTTAGCGGTGCCGACCCTAAGGAGTTCGCCAACGCGCTGGATTCCATCATCAATTCCAACTCCGCATCACCACAGCATCAACCACAGCAGCTTGTTGCGGCACAGCAAAGCTCTGAGTCCGCCATCTCTGAAGAAACGCCTGAACAGTTAAACGACAGATTGAAAAAGCTCACCACTGCAGCCAACATAATGCTTTTTATGAAGGGTACCCCCTCTGCTCCACAATGTGGGTTCTCAAGGCAGATGGTCGCCATTCTCAGAGAACACCAGGTGAGGTTTGGGTTTTTCGATATCCTCAAGGACGACTCCGTCAGACAAGGATTGAAGGCATTCTCAGACTGGCCAACCTTCCCTCAATTATACATCAATGGTGAATTCCAAGGTGGTTTGGATATCATCAAGGAGAATTTAAGTGAAGATGCTCAGTTCTTTGAACACGCTGTTGAGCAAAATTGAAACCTTTGACATAAAGAGTTAACTGTTTTGCATCCCATATCTTTATTCATTGCTTTAAACCCTCTATATAAACCACATATATATTACCCACCATCAAAAAAAAAAAGACGAGACACAAAGTCCAATTAGTGCTTCTACCTAAATCCCCAGCTCATCATCACTAAAGCTGTCGTCCTCTGCGTACAACTTTGGTAAAGGCACAATTGTTGCAGTGCTGCTAGAGTTGATTCCAATTCTTTCTTCCTCCTTTTCCAAATCATCATCACTAAAGCTATCGTTTTCGCTAAACTCTAGAGGGTCATCTTCTCCACTATAGTAATCACCGTTAGCATCATCAGAGAATTGAATTCCATAAAATTGGTTCTCAATATCTTTCAAATCATGGACTTGCTCCTGTTCTTGCTCAATTTCAAATTTTGTATCCGCATACAAAGATTGGTTTAACTCCCCACCGAGCCTTTCAACGTTGCTAATATTGTAACCATTAGAAAACATCTTTTGTCGTGTTTTGAAAGACCCTATGATTTTTGATTGATAATAGCCATCGATAGTCAATGCTTCCAAACTTGATAAAAAATTGTACTTGTTCAAGTGACATAATCGTTGTGCTCTTCTTCTGGTATAATCATTAACCAAAATATTTACAGTTCTTTCCCTTTTTTTTGTCTTATTGTCTCTAGAAAATAACAGTTTAGAAGAACCACCATTCGCAGAAACGGACTTCAGTTTACTACCTGATAATCGTGTGCTCAAACAGGATAGAAGCCCCAAGGATTCTTTAAAATTTGAATCATTAAAATTGTGGACAGTCATACTATCCACCAAAGACCAGTCATCAAGCATGTTGAGAAGTACGTCGCTAATTTTAGGTTTCAGCTTTTCATAATTTTCTAGACAACATAAGTTAACCTTGGTTAAAGAATTTTGAGTATCATCATTAACTAGTAGTGCTGTCAATAAGTTACTGTTGATAGATTCTACCGATTGATGATCTTTTGAAAACTGCTTCATTAATAAACTGTTTAGATTAGCCCTTTTTCTGTAATCATCTAACTCTTTTTCAAAATGTTTTGTACCATATATCAACTTTCCAACGCAATGAAATAAATTAATACCGGACTCTCTACCCAGTATTTCTTCATTTTGTAAACCTCTAAAAAACTTAAACCAGTACTCAAGCACATTGATGGAATTTCTTAAATCGCCCAATTGACTAAATTCATTTATTTTGGCGTCCAGTGTTCGGTTCTTAGGAAGATCTTCACCATTGGCTACTCTAGTTAATGCCTTTTTCAAATAAGTTTTAGCGATTGGATTGAATGTTATTCTTTCCCAATAAATATTTTCAAGTTGCATTATTTGGTATCCAAAGATAGTCTCTATCTTGAAAGTGTTTTCAATGGTGAACGATGCATCTCCTCTGTTCTGAAAACTATCATTGTCAATATCATATTCAGTCACACAAATAATCATAGGTGGCAAATCAACGATCTTTGCTGTTTCAATCCACTTCATTATACTTTTTTGAAAGTTCATATGGGTTTCTTTATGATAAAGGTTTGGTAACTCCTCAATTAAGATACACTTCTTATTATCTCCGGTCAACATTTTGCACTCTTCTAAAAAGTCAGTAAAGTAACTACTTGAGTTTTTCGATGTGGAAAGGTAGTTAAACTCGACTATATTTTCTAACCTATCATCCAGGGACCCTAGCTTTAACCCTTTCATTTCATTATTTTTTTTCATCTCTGTCATTATTTCATTACATAGAACCTTTGCCGTGATACTTTTACCACTACCTGTCGGTCCATTAAGGACCAACACTCGTGTCATGTTGTCACTCTTATCAAAAATCATTTCCCGTAATTTATTCTTCACATCTTGAATTTTCTTGGGATGTAAACACAATTGATCGGATCTCTGTGGTGTATACTTTATACTCCACAATAAATCGCCTGTTTCTTCAGTACTTCTTGTTATAGCTGGTTCTTTATAGGACTGTGACAATTGCAGAACAAATGAATCAAGTTTTCTGCGTTTCGAATCATTCATTTCACTCGCTTGAGAAGATATATAGTTAATGATATCATTGTCCACACCACTATGATCCACTGGTGCATCCTCTAGACTACAAAGTGACAACAAACTTTCCTCCTCTTCATTTGCCATCTATTCATTAATATTACCAACAGGACTTATATTTTGATTTCATCATACAAAATAAACTAAGAAAATTTACAAATACGCTCATGATAACGTTAATAAATATTCGTTTGTTAATCCTTGGCAAAATGCATACTCAAATCATACCCAAAATGGCACGCAGTGCTTCCTTTTGAATCCTTTCCCCATAAATACCAGCAATGGTGGTTCCAATATCTTTATTTTGAATCAACCAAGAGGCATCGCTTTGAACGCCCAACGGAATCGTGTCTTGATTATTATCATTCAACTGCGTGAGCTTTGCAGTATGTTCCCAATCATTAGCTGCAATCTCAGCGTGTGAAACAATCTCACGAGAGATACCACACATTGTTGCAACATGCATACCAAATGATCCATTTGATTTTCCTTTTTCCAGTTTATACAAAAATGTAATCCTTTTTGATTTGTCATCTACTAAAATAGCCATTCTTAATGGAATAACTCTAGAGTGATTTTTGAACGAGTCACCTAAACTAGCATAATGGGTCGCAAAAAACCCAATTGATTGAATATGTGTAGCAAAATGATGCAGTACTGCTTCAGCAATCGCAAAACCATCACTTGAAGAACCACCACGTCCCAATTCATCTAAAACAACCAATGACTTTGGAGTTGCCGAATCCAACATTCTCTTTGTTTCTAGAAGTTCAACGTAGAACGTAGATTTGCCTTGCATGATATTATCATTTGCCCCTAATCTTGTCATTATTGAATCAACTGGGGTTATTTTTGCCGAATCTGCGGGAATGAAACACCCAATCTGTGCCATTATCGTTGCAACACACGTCATTCTTAAGAGTGTAGATTTACCAGCAGCATTTGCACCTGTCAATAATCCTATATTGTTTTTATTGTCAACACCAAGAGAGATATCATTTGGAATATAATCTTGGGTTGAGGAGATTCCAGCACCTGGTATAAAACAAGGATGTCTCAATTGCTTGTATTCGATGGATGAAAACTCACTTTCAACAATTTCGGGCCTACAAAGAGGGAAACCCATAGACTCAGACGCTCTTGCAAGTGACAATAAGCAATCAATTTCTGCAACTGCATTGACAATTTTTAAGCAGTAATTGTAGTGGATATCGAACTTTGCATATATCTTCTGTTGCAGTTCACCACACAAAATACTGTGCAACTCTTTGGTAATCATATAATCCTTAACGACGTCTTTAACCAATGGCGACCAATATCTTTTTACTTTAGCAGTTGATGCCTTTTGAATCCAATCAATTGGAATTTTTGGAACAATTTTGGATGGAATTTCGATGAGGTACAGCTCTTTACCACTGTCACGGTAAACAATATCATTACAATTATACTCATCTCTGTAACCTTTGATGATAGACTGCAATTGATCTTCTAATTGTTTAATCTTCTCTTTCGATTCATCGTACTCTGGCTCAATACCAGGATTTGGAACAATAATATTTTCGTTAAATGCTAGATCTTTATCAAATGCATTTTCCCATTGGTCTAACAAAGTATCAAGTTCTGCTTGAGGAAAAGCAGTAACGAGGCTTTTTAAATTCCCCTTGAGATTATTGAAACCATAATTGTTAAGTTTCTCTAGTAATGTTCTTGTTGTCTGAAAATCAGAAATGACTCGCACAAATTCTTTTGGCTTCAAAGTACCGGAATGAACTCTAGCAAGCATTCTTTCAATGTCAGCCAATTTTCCAAGGTATGACTCAAGTATATATTTCAAATCTCCATCATTCAGAATGGATTCCACAGAATCCAACCTCTGCTCAATTTTTGATTTATCCAATAAGGGATGAAGAATCCAGTTTTTAAATAATCTTTTGCCAAAAGCAGTTAGACCTCTATTCAAGATTCTAAATAAGGTACCTCTATCCGATTTGTCAAATGTATTCGCAAAAATTTCTAAGTTTTGTAAAGTCGTACCATCCAATCTCATTGATTTCTTCAATAAGTTTGGATTGAAGGGATCATATTCTTCAACATTTTTCATCGTGATTACATTTCTATCCAATTTTAATGACTTCAAGTACCACAAGAGAGCACCAAATGCTGAAAATGCAATAGTCTTTTCTTGTTCATAGTAAGTTTTCAATATTTGTGGTAAATCAGCAATGTCTTCAAAATACTTCCCTTGGTTTAACTCATCAAAAGTAGTTTCAAAATCCCAAAACTCTGTACTTGACTTTAAAAAGTTGAATGCAGCATTTGGTTTTGAGTTGAATCTAGTTAATTTCATAGTATGTTGTGAAAGCCCATTCTTTTCGCACAACACTTCCATTGGTTGAACTTGTGAAAGCAAAGTCTCATATTTAGAGCATTCGTAATCATCATTAAATTGGATGATATGAATTTTACCAGTGGAAACATCTGCAAAGCAAACACCAAAAGTCCTTGAGTTATCATCATTAACAAGTTCTTTGACAGCCAAACAATATTTTGACATTTCATCTCTTAACAAACTTTCGTCAGTTAAAGTTCCGCATGTTAAAATGTATGATAACTCTCTTTCTATCACTTTTGCCTCTTTGGTAGCTTTGCTACCATTTTTTGCTCTGATTTCCTTGCCTAGAGCTGTTTCTTTTTGATCCACCTTGGCAACCTTGTAACCATCATCAATAAATCTTTTTGCCCAGTAATCAAAAGACATTTCAGGAACACCAGCTAATCTCATGTTAGCTCTTCCTGTACCAGCTAGCTTGAGGTCAAATTTCTGATGTGCAATATCTGCATCGTTTTCATATAATTCATAAAATTTACCCTTCTTAAAGAAGACTACAGTATCCCACATCTTTGATTTCACTGTCCAGTATTGCTTTTCAAAAGCAGTAAATTTAGCCCAAGCAGAAGGAGGAATGTAAAGGGTTCTAGAATCATATTCAGGATCTGTTTGGCTTCTTTGATCAGCATCTTTGACTTCCACTAACCAGTGGTATCTTTCTTCATTTTCCTTATCGAATTTCTTTTGTGGTGTCATGCTGGCTGATGAGAAGTGTCTAGCTGGAGAGTTTGCAGCTTTTGGTGAGCTTCTTCTTTTTGGTTTCGGTTTTGTGGCGATTATGGAGTTATCAATATCATCTTCATCTTGTGCAGTAGACGTGTCCATGAGCTCAGATAACTCTTCCTTCACTGAAACTTTAAAATCTTCAATCTGATCGTCATCCTGATCATTGTCACTACCAAGGTGAAAGTCATCATCATCATCATCTTCTTCAAACTTGATCTTTTTCCTTCTATTTTTGACAACTAGCTTTGTATCAGCATCGTTATCGTTATCCTCGTCATCGCTACTTTCCGCATAATTAACCCTTTTTCTTCTTCCCAGAACTGGGGAGGATGGAATATTGTCAATTTTAGACTTTTCTTCCACTGCTGGTGTCTGAACAAGCGTGGCAGACTCAGATCGTGCATCTTTATGTTCTTTAGAATCCTTAAGAGGTGATGAATTTATTGGTGTTTTTACGTTTTCATGCGTCTCTTTCAATGGTGAAGATGTCTTCAATGGTTTTTTACCAAAGAATGACATCAACGAAGCCTGTTTGAGCTTTTTGGTTGCTGGCGAACTCATGATTCGAACTCTTTCTACGATATCGTCATTGATTAAATTTGCAATAATAACTTTTTTCACTTTTATGTTGAATTTGACGCGTATCGTGTCTGCTCAGCAAGCTTTATCTACTTCAAGCAAAGTGATCAGTGTTCAAAAAAAGGTTAATTGCACGTGTACTATGCAATCAGCAATGCATTCTAAACCAGTAATGATAATTGGATTTTGAATTCTTATGTGATACTGAATTTGAAGTGAGCTGACGCAATCCATTCGCAATTATACTTTACAGCAGTTTGAAGTTCTAAATATGTTGAACAGAAACAATAACATCCTGTTATCGACCTTTTTCGGTCATCTGCTATCAAAAATGAACTGCAATGATGGCTGCAATTTCATGTAATAGGTTGCATTTGAACTTTTACAACAATGCTCATGAAAGCTGGGACTCCCTGTTTTTACCTCCGAATATAATCAAAAGTACTGTACTGGATAAGCTTGGGGTTTTCGCTGCGCAGGTTTTCAACTTGGCCTTTTCCTATTGGCACTCCAGTAAGCAGTTACAAACTATGTATCATTTTCAGCTTCTATGGCCCCAAAGAAAGTTGCTTTGATACAAAATAAGGTCAAATACATCATGAGTTCAAAGTGACAAAAAGTTGACAGTTCGCCATATCCTTACCAATTTTTCTTCTACCTAAATTTGATAGCAAAAACGTAGTTAAAAAAAGGCAAGAGCATATAACAATATACTTCTGTATATTTTCCAAGAATCATTTAATCAAACATAAATAAAGAAAAAGAAAAAAAAAGAATAATACAAATACAAAAGCATCAGAGTAAGTTGAATGATATGGTAACAGTAAGTCAAGGAAGAAATTCAAAAGCTTCCTTCCAAACAGTAACACCGTTACGTTCGATCACATCACCATGGCAAGGGATTATTTTATCAAATTTCCAGGTTTCTAGCATGATATTGATACCTTTTCTGCAATTAGGCTTATCAGTGTAGATGGAATTCAAGGCAAACTTGTTCAAAAAAGACTTTTCAGTGAACACCTTTTTAGTGACCCAACCCCAGACACCAGCATGAGGAGACTTGTAATCGAATTGCTCATTGAAGATATCACTATTGCTATTTTTCTTGTTGTCCAATTGGAAATTGAAAAACATGTCTCCCTCCATTAATGTTGCATTCTTCTTGTCCAAAAGCACGATTTCCAAGTTAGCGTGCCCAGGGAAGTACATCAAATTGAAGTTGCCTGTGGAGACCAATGGATCAGAGGCGCTTAATCCAAGTTGCGCAAGATCGTCACCACCCAAGCTCTTGTAGGCTACAGAGCTAGGTAATGTCACATCCACCGAACAAGTAGCATGGTTTGTCAAACATCCTTCTGGGCCTACAATAATTGGCGTCACATTCAACTGGGCCAGCGCTGACTTCCAGGCAGGCACAGCCATGGTGTGTTCACGGTCTGGGATGATGATGGAAGTCACCTTGCTTTCAAAAGACTCGTCATCCTCCAAGATGCCTCTTTCACGAAGTAGCTTGTTGAGCGAGTCGACAACGACAGGCGCATGTGGCACCGTCGAGTAGATTGTAAACGTTGAGTCGGTGGTCCTAATTAGGGTCATTCTGCCTCCAAATTGGAACTTGTTTTTTCTCAGGAATGGAGTTGAGAACGTGAAAATAGAGTCAGTAACTGCTCTGGCAACACCGGTAAGTGGACTAGGATAACCCATTCTTAGTTTATGATAGTTTAAATGAAGAAGCAATTAGGGCTAAGGAAGTGAAATTTACTTTTTCTGTGAGCTTGGATATGGCTACACTGCATAAAACGACATTTGTCAGCACACTAATGCAACTAGGAATAGCTCTGTTGTTCTTGATCTTTGGATGCCGAACAAATTCCGGGAGTACTAGTTGAGAGTGGACTATGAGTCAATACGTCAACTGAGGCATTGGCTTTTGCAAAGGCGGTTTGCTTTGCATTTTCTTATCGCACAGTAGAACGTAGGCCATAATCTACAGACGTTGGAACGACAGCAAGCATGTCAAAGGTAGAGTTTGTTTCGCTTTTGGTAAAGCCCTTTCCTTAATATCTGAAAAAATGTCAAAGTTGGCCTGCATTAGCGGTTACTCTCCACCTCATGGCCATTTATGATTTTGACATACTTTATAATAGAACATTGCCTTATTTACTTGTCCAGTACTTTAGCAGTTGCATTATGTTTCATTCAAGCAGATTTGCCAATTTGCCTACTCAGTAGATCCGCTGAGGAGAAGAGTCCAACCGTCAAGTTGGTGCAGTAGTTTCAGTCTGCTAAAACTACCAACTGATACGCAGATATGATGCTGAGCATATTTCTTAATCTGGCCTCTATCTGACGTCAAGTGAAATTTTTTTAAGATTCTGACCTTATATTAACTACTAGAGACAAGATTGGCAGCCTAAAACAGGATGAAATACGTGATTGAGCACATGGAACAGGGCTTCACACCATGGGTTGTGTTGGAATATTCTCAAATTTTGAGAGACATCGGATCAGAAAACCTGATTTTGACATCTTTGCCAAAGGAAACCGTTGAGTCGGACATTCCAAAAGCGCTTCTTGATTTGGGTATCCAATGGACCACCCAAGAACTCACAGAAGTGGTTCCAGCATCAGTGACTAAAGACAGACTTTGCTTGCTTGACCCACGTGCTGACATTGACCTTCAGCCTGCTGATGTGTCTGATTTTGAATACTTCATCTTTGGAGGTATTCTAGGTGACCATCCACCAAGAGACAGGACCACAGAGTTGAAAGTCAAGATTGGATGTCCAACCAGACGTCTTGGAGCACTTCAAATGACCACTGACACAGCTATTAGAACCACCAAGATCATTCTTGAGGGCACTCCGTTTGATCAGATCAAGTTCATCGATTATCCTGAAATTAGATACTCTAAACATGAGGCCACTGAAATGCCGTTTAGGTACGTTTTGGATAAGGATCAGAAACCTATCTTACCGTTAGGAATGGTTGATCTAATTCGTAAAGACTCTCAAAAGAACCTCGATGACTTTTTCTGATAAGTGGTTTGCTTTATACAACTTTAATACAGACGTTTTAAAATTGTGCTTTAGTAATCTGTTGTATATTTCCATTAAATTAGCTCATGCTGGAACTGCTTCCACAAAGCGGAGGGAACCACAGCTTCAACTTTTGCTCAACAGGCATCTTCTCTTTTGGCTTCGAACTCGCGATTAGAATCATTAATCTTATCACCCACGCCCTTCTACATACTGCTATTTCAGGACAATCAGCCAGATGAAAGTGAAGTTACTAGCATCTCTGTTAAGTCTAGTGGGGCTGACATTGGCACAGGTCAATTTAACTGGCCTATCAAACAAGAAAGGCGGTGACAAATGCCCTCCCTGCTTCAATTGTAACTTGCCAAATTTCCAATGTACTCAATTTTCAAAATGTAATCCTTTCACAGGAAGGTGTGACTGTATTCCAGGGTTTGGTGGCGATGACTGCTCGTTACCACTCTGTGGTGGCCTTTCTGATGGTGTTAACAGACCAAAAAGAGGTGAAAAGGAAGCTAAATGTCATTGTTCAGATGGCTGGTCTGGTATCAATTGTAACGTTTGCGAGAGTGATGACGTTTGCGATTCATTTGTTCCTGCTGGTTTGAAAGGTACTTGTTATAAATCAGGTGTCATAGTCAACAATTTCCACCAGATTTGTGACGTAACAAACGCCAAAATCTTGGAAATCTTAGATGGCAAAAAGCCACAGGTCACCTTCAGCTGTAACAAGACAGCAGAAGCTTGTGATTTTCAATTTTGGATTGATCAAAAGGAAAGTTTCTACTGTGACTTAGCGGAATGTAATTTTAACTACGATCTCAATTCCAACACCACTCACTACCAGTGTAACAAAGCGGAGTGCATGTGTCTTCCAGGTAGAATGCTCTGTGGTGAAAATGGGTCAATTGATATATCAGAGTTCTTAGTTCATGAAATTCAAGGCCCAGGTGACTTCACTTGCGATATCAATTCTATGAATTGTAAGTTTAGCGAGCCTGGTATGAATGGGTTGATTAGTTCTGTTTTTGGTGATCCTCAAATTAATTTGCAATGCAAATCAGGTGAATGTCTTCACAAAAGTGAGATTCCAGGGTTCCATATTCCAGACAAAAATCAGTTTACATTGGTCGACCTTACGAAGGTTGGCAGCGTATTACTTGGATTGGTAACGGTTTTGGTGCTATTAGGAACAAAAATAAAGAATTCTGTTCTATTTGTTTCTTCAAACTCATCTGATCAAGATCAAGATAATAGCTCTGTTTTGCTACAATCTAGCAGTTTGCTAGAAAACTACAAGAAGGCAACACTATCATTTGACAATGTTTCCTACGCCGTTGATGGAAAACCAATTTTAAACGAAGCTTTTGGTTCAGTGTCTCCTGGCGAATGTCTTGCAATCATGGGTAGCTCAGGTGCTGGGAAATCGACTTTGTTGGATATCTTAGCAGGTAAGAATAAAGGTGGCTATACTCAAAAAGATTTATTTATCAATGGCAAAAGGCTGGAATCTGGTAACGATTTCAAAATGTATCAAAATAGAATTGGATTTGTGAACCAAGATGATATTATGGTTTCAACTTTAACAGTGTATGAAACTGTTTTGAACAGTGCGTTATTAAGATTACCAAAAACAATGTCTTTTGAGGAAAAACAGGCCAGGGTTCTACAAATATTGAATGAGTTGAAAATTAATCATATAAAGGATCAGATTATAGGCTCTGAGTTTGAAAGAGGTATTTCAGGCGGTGAAAAAAGACGAGTTGCGATTGCTTGTGAGCTTGTGACCTCCCCATCGATATTGTTCCTAGATGAGCCAACTTCTGGCTTGGATGGTTACAACGCTTATAATGTTATTGATTGCCTTGTTAAATTGGCTAAAAATTACGAGAGAACAATCATTTTCACAATTCACCAACCAAGAAGTAACATTGTTTCGTTGTTTGATAAATTAGTTCTTTTGAGTCATGGTGATGTCCTATACTCTGGTCAAATGTCAGAATGTGCTAATTATTTTGCATCAAATGGA
Organism: Saturnispora gosingensis; assembly: GCA_030570395.1. Taxonomy (NCBI): domain Eukaryota; kingdom Fungi; phylum Ascomycota; class Pichiomycetes; order Pichiales; family Pichiaceae; genus Saturnispora; species Saturnispora gosingensis. The sequence continues at coordinate 683,185 of JAJLVU010000002.1, forward strand.
TTCATTGTTCCACAAGGTTATAATATAGCAGATTATTTGATTGATATCAGTAACGAAAAGGTTGAAATGTCGTTAACTGGTGATTTCTCTGATTCGGACCAAAATGTTGAGCATCAACACATTCACGAAGAACCGGGTGTCAATGATACAGAAACAAGCGAGTGGGAACATTTTGCTTCTCATAGGGACGAATTAATCAAAACTTTAGTTCCATCCAAAAAGGTCTTGACGTCTAACGATAAAAATTTGGCACAATTATTCAGAGGCTCATATATTTTCAATGGGGTGAAGGAGGAGATAAAGCAATTGAGCTTAAATGGTTTTGACGACAGCTTTTTCGAGAAGGATCCAAACATGTCCAAACCTGGGTTTTTAGTTCAACTTCAAATCTTGTCTTCGAGGACTTTCAAAAATTCATATAGAAATCCTAAACTATTACTAGCACATTATGCTTTAGCGTTAATTATGGGATTATTTTGTTCATACCTTTACTATGATGTCAAAAATGACATAAGTGGGTTTCAAAACCGTCTGGGTTTATTTTTCTTTTTATTAACCTTGTTTGGGTTCAGTACCTTAACTGGGCTAAACTCATTCTCACAAGAAAGAATTGTTTTTCTTCGAGAAAGAAGTAATAACTACTACCACCCAATCAGCTACTTCATTTCTAAGATATTATGTGACGTTTTTCCATTAAGAATATTTCCACCAATAGTTTTGTTAGCTATCATTTATCCTTTAGTTGGCCTCAACATGGAAGGATACAAGTTCTGGATTTCAATTGCTGTATTAATATTATTTAACTTAGTTACATCAATGGAGGTTTTGATGATTGGCATACTAATAAAAGATTCAGGATCGGCAACCATGTTAACCGTTTTAATTCTACTATTTTCGTTACTCTTTTCCGGACTTTTTATCAACAAGGAAAGTATTCCCCAAGGATTGAATTTTATTGAAAAATTATCAGTTTTTCATTACACATATGAACTATTGGCAGTAAACGAGGTTAATGGATTAGTCCTAAAGGAAAAGAAGTACGGTTTAAATATTGAAGTTCCTGGTGCTGTTATTTTATCAACTTTTGGATTTGACGTTACCTCTTTTAACTGGGATATAAATGCATTACTATTTTTATTAACAGCCTTCACTGTTTCTGGTGGTGTCATACTTTACACGTTTGTTTACGAAATAAGATAATATTTATTTCAAGATACATCTAGATGTTAACTTCAGACCGAAACTTATATAATATATTGTGTTAATTGTAATATAAAAGTATCATATAATATTTAATGTTCAACATACAAAAAAAGCATAAAAATAAAGTTCATTACTAGAGTCGAGTGACTATCATTAACGAAAAAACTTCATAAATTTTCGTTCAGCCTATCTACCTCTATCAGGTAATCAAGCATTGGAGCTCTTGATGGGGGCAATGAAATTTTAGGATCGAATTTTGTTCCTTCAATTGATGCGTCCGACCATTGCCAACCTCTTGAGTTTTGTTCCATGTCATATTGGTGGTTTTTAACAGCCTCTTTGATGCTGTAAAGTTCTTGAACCACATTTGCATATTTAACCTTGACATGAGGAGGTAATTTAATATTTGCTTGCATTAGCTCATTGTTTAACTGAGACTCATCCATTTCTATATCTTTGTTCAAATCTTCATTGGCTAAATTTATCAATTTATTTAAAACTCCACTTTTATCTTTATTGAGACACTTTAGCACATGGTTACCATTAAGAGAGCTGTTGTATTTTTTATTCTTCATTCTGGCTATAGGTCTTTGGTCTAAGATAGTGTTCAATTTAACTTTAGGGTTTTTTTCAAGCTCGTTTGCTTTACATGCCATATAAATTGACATAGCTGGAACCCACATTTTCAGCTCTTTAATAAAAACGTAATCATTGTAGTTTGAAACTTCAATTCCCTTTTTATTATATTCATCAGTCAAAATACCTTGGAGAAACCCAAAATCTTTGGGAATCCACACAGGTGCGTTTTCGAAATGTGTTAATCTCATATTTTTGAGGTTTTTGGCACTGTAGAAATGTCTATTCCTGCAATTAACAATTTCATTTTCTAGATGGTAATTATATATTGCCACAGCATCTTCAGTTTTATTTTTGCCTCTTTGCTTATTCAGTTTTGGGTACTTTTGATAGACATCGTTTGAGAACCATCGGTTCAACTTTGACCAATCTGCATTCTTTAAAGTTTCACTACTAACAGCAAGACCTGTGATATCTATAAACATACCAGAGTCAATATCAACAAATCTAGCATCAATATTGTTATTACCATTTGCCTTGGTTCTGTGAGTTAGAAAACTCGTGCAATCCAAAAAATATTTGCCCATTCCATATCTTGGATTTTGGAAAATCATTGACTGGTTGAATTGATGGCAAAATGACATAAGCTGATTGATAGGCATCTGAACATCTGCGTCATTATCCCAAGGAAACGATAGACCATTGAAATACCAACCAAGTAATGAACCATGTGCAAGAATGATTTGGTGCTTGGATTTATATCCAAAATTTAATAGCGTATGGACCATGTTTGACAAAATGGTTCTGCGTCTCTTGTCTCCAGAATCATACTTAGTCTTTTTGTCCTTCGTATTTTCAGGATAAGCGTATTGCTCGACAGGCAATTCTGGTGAATGTTGCTTATGCAATGTATTTGGGATTTCACTCAAAAAACCAGTAAAGAACCGGTAATCGTAATGCCCACCATCTTCTTTCAACTTATGCCCTCTGTAGTTGGCTGGAAAATTGATATTCACTTCGTGAAAATATTTCGGTGCTAGCCTTGGGTCCACTGATTCTGAAAAGACTATAGCTTCAGCATCTTTGTAGGCAGATGTGTCAAGAACAAATTCTTCAGTGGCTAAATCAACCTCCACTAAGTTTTCACCAAAATTGATGTGATCTGTATTATTTGCAAAATCTTCAAACTCCAAAATCGTATCGATCTCCACAGTACCAGCATCGTCTATCACCTTCAGAGAATTCAAATAGCGTTCGAGAACCCCGCTTTGCGACATGGAGCCTCCTCTTTTTGTTTTAACCTTGATAAGACCGTCATCATCTGTCAGCATCAGAATATTTGATGGAGGTTCCAAACCTGACAAAACATAGGATTTTGCAAATATCAGCTTTTCCTGAAATGTTTTCTTTTGGGGCATCCAGTTCTGGAAATTGAAGCCTGGAAGCAACTGAGAGGAGTAAAACTGACCGTTTTCACTGTCTAAAAACATATCATCATCCAAACAGTAGTATTCTGAGAAGCGATTTTCTGCAGTCGTGTGATGCTCTGAAGGCTTGAAGTCGAGGCCTACGTTGACGAACTCGATGCAGCTGGGCTTTTGATCAGGTCCGAGGCCCACATAGGGGTTCAGAGGAGCCAAGTCAACCCAATCCTGCCACGAGAAGGGGAATTCTAGGGATTCCGATCCCTTCAAATATGATATCATGGCACCCAATGATATTCTAGGATCATGGTGATGAAGCCGCTTTCTCAGAGCGATATAGTCGTTTGGCACAACGTGCAGGTTGCGATGCTTAAATCGTTTGGCCAGTTTCCAGTTTGACTCGTTGACTTTGATGATATCGAACGTATCCAATAAAGACGCAGAAACCGATTTGAAGCTTTGGGAGGATGAAAAAAGGGGTAAAATGCCTGCATAATCAACATCTGAGAGGCTAAAGTCACTTCCAAACGTGAACCACATCACCACCATCAGTGTTGTAGCCACTATAATTCGCCGGAGCCTATGGATCCTCATGTGAACCAGCATAGTTGCGTAACGTACAAACGGAGTTTATTGTACGGTAGGGGAAATCTCTCAAGGTGAAAATTTCACCTTTTTATAAGCCTTGGCATTCCTAGACCCTTAACCACCAATGTTGAGACGGACCATAGTAAGTGGAGTGAGGCTTTTCAGCAGCTCCAGGATTGTTAGAAATGAGACACTCGATAAGGCCGTGGGGCTGGTGGACCGTTTGAAGCAAAACCAGCGTGTTTTGGCACAACTCCAAGCGGTACAACTTGCGGTTACTAGTGCAGGACCTAGTGACAGCTCGATCATGGCACAAATGGCACTCCTAGCCAACAAAGACGTCCGTAGCGAGCTGGAAAAGCTTGGTAAGGTCATCGAAGAAGAGGGCATCACCTTCACCACAGAGGAAACAATGGCATTAATGAAGGTTTTGAAAAATAAACTATGAAAAATGTTCTTCACTATTTTTGTCTTATATAACTACGTATTTTGAACGTTGTATAATGGATTTAACAACGCTGCTCCAGCACTGTCTAGCTGCCGACAACAACGTTCGTCGTCCTGCAGAAGCAGTCATTGAACAGACGCCAAACAAGGTTTTATTCCCACCTCTTTTAGCACTCTTGGACACTCCACTAGACCATGGAACGAAAATATTGGCTTTTACACTTACTAAATCTCGCATAAGGGCCTCGTGGTTCCTCAGAGACTCATCCAGAGACAATTACTTTGACGACGACATCAAAGCTCAAATCAAAGTCTCTCTTTGCAAGCTTTTGGCCACTTTCGAGGATCCCTTCAGTCAGTCTGCCGTTATCAACCAATTGATTGATAACATCAACATAATATTGTCATTCGAGCAAGGAGAGCACCTGCAGACGTCGCTACAGTCGATGCTTATAGAACTGGCTTCGAAACTATCAAAAGACCAATCTTCAAGCGTCCAGCCTAGAGATTTCTATTTGAACATTCTGATTGTATCTGCCATCGTGAAACCAGATAGATTCAGCAGTGACGGATGCGAATTGTTTGACCAGATATCAATTGGACTATTACCATGGTACCAATGGGGCTGTTCGGTAAATTTCAACTCTCAATCACTAGATCAAGTAACACAAATCCTCTATGTCTTGTTCAAGTTGTTTCACCATATGACCATCATTTCAATACCTCAGTATCTATGTGACCAAGAAAACTTAACCCAGTGGGTAAATGTCATTACAAAAACATTTAATTACAAAAACCAAAAAGTTTCCAAATGGAGTGTCAAGTTTCTTCTAAACATCTTCAAAAAAGTTTCAAACAAATCCAATAAGTTAGATGTTTCTGTGACGCACTTTCTTTCAGAAAGCTTAGCTCCCCATATAGTCAATGACATTTTAGTAAATCATATGGATAACTTATGCATTCAAGATCAGCCTAAGGTAAGAGACCAACTAACACAATTGTTCATGTTATCAATTTTAAATTCAACAACCTACGCAAATTTGAAACCACACTTAGAGGAACTCATCAACAAGCTAATTATTCCAAGTATGTCTATTACAAATGAAGATGTCGAAGAGTACGAAGATGAGCCTTTATCTTTCATCAGCAAACTAAATAATGACAGCGACACAATTTATCAACAATTTGTCAAACTCTTAGTGAAACATGACTCTGAATTGAATACACCAATTTATGAATTAGTAGGTAAGCTACTCCAAGGTACTGATGATTACACTATCGTTTGCGGCCTCAATTTATTGGTTTGTATCTTGCAACTGTTGACACCTGAACAATTGAGCCAAATAATCCAAATAGTGTTGAACATAAACTCAGGCATAAACACAGATAGATTATGGTTAAGATGTTATGTATACGAATTATTGACCTATGTCAATAACACTGGACTAAGCATTGAAATTGATCCCCATATGTCTTTGCCACTGCTAATCTCATCATTGAAATTGATGATTTTTAAGAAAATGAATTACAAAGTCGTTGATGTAATGTCCCTATTATTGCAATTGAGTTCTACGTATCCTCTTGAGATAATTTATGAATTGATAGATTTGATTGTATTGCATCATCCAAAAGAGGTTCAACCGTTCAATTTGGATTTGATTGACAAATTAACTGATAACTTTATTGCCATTTATCAAAGTGGCCAGCAGGAAGAGCAACTTGATCAGCTGGTCAATATAATGAATAATTTTGTCACCATTGTTATATCGATAAACGACCCGTTGTCTTTCAATCAAATCAATGATAGAGTCGCTAAAGTCGCCAGCATAATCATGAGTAACGGGCTGTTGGATATCTTAGCTGAAGCGATGGAGCTGTTAGAAACTATCAATTTCATGACTAAAAAGGTGTATAATCTAGAAATCGTTATCGAAAGCTTTAAGAATTTTGGAATTGACTATCCTGATCTATATCAAATTTATATGGAATCAGTGTATCAGTACGGACAAGGGCCTGAGTTGAAACTGATGAACGAATCAATCAAGTGGATTTACGAGCAAGAGCTAGACGCTGATGCATGGGAACTAAACGAAATCTTGTTGAATGTCATTTGTCAAATGATAATCAATCCAGAAATTACAAATGAAGACCAAGTCAGTAGTGAAATATTTACTAAGACGCTTCAAACAAGTTACAATCTTTGTGAAGATAAAGATAGATTCTTTGAACAAAAACTGAACCTGAAATGCATCCTTGGTGGGTTCATCAACAAACTACCATTGGTGTTAGAGCTGTTCGGAAGCCAATTGGATACGATTCTGAATTCGTTGAAGTTGCTCCTCAACAAGGGCGACATGAGTACTGTGTTTGATCTAAAATTGAGCATATTGGGGCTTTGTCAACTAGCTGCCAGTCCGGTAGTCGCAAGTAACACGTCGAATATCAGATCGAATGTTGTTGAGATGATTCTGTTCATGATCAATAAGCTAGAGCCTGCCATTGAGCACAGGATGTCACTGCTGAAGTTTGAGACCGGCAACACCAGCGACGAGGTTGAGGTCACGTACGACGACGAGTACGACGAGCTGAACCGTGAAACAAAGCTTGATTCAATTAATGTTGTTGATATCGTCAGATCAACGCTAAATATATAATACACACACATTATAATAGAAAGATACAATGCCATTGAAGTTGAAGCGCCTGCTTCAGTCCGTCTCTTTCAATTTATTTCTACTTTTCATAAACAACTCTTGTTGCACCGCTAGCAATTCCTCTTCGGTCATACCAGACTTTTTAAATTTATCTTCTCTCCTGCTTGCCTTGGCTTTGGAGTTTGTTTTACACGAAACGACATAGTTTTCCAATATTGGCAGGTATTGTGGGAACCCAAGTCCTTCCACCGCCCTCAAGATGTGGTCTGTTGATATCGTCTTCTTGCAGTCTTTATCTGCAATGTCGTTGGATTCCGTTGTTACAATCATTATAAACTCAATACAACATTCAACCAAGGCCTCCCTCGCTTCCTTGGTGAACCCTATGTCGTCCGGCAATATTTCCGAAAGAATTTTCCCAACAGTGGCCTTTGGGAGAGATATATCGTCACTATCCATGTACTTAGATGTTTATTTATTAAGTACCTTGCTGTATGTTATTGTTTCCAGTGACTTTTGCCTTTCTTTTATAGGGAACTGAAAAAAATTCAAGGATAAATTCCTCTCGTTTCTTTTTATTTTGAGTTTATGATAATTACGTAAGATTACGTAATCTTACGTAAGAACACACCAGCCACGTATTACGTAATATGTGGCTGGTGATTTGAGGCGGTGCAAATTGAAAAATTAAAAAAAATTGTGGGAAAGAAAAAAAATTTTGAAAAATTTAAAGATTTACACAGTAGTAAGAAGGGAGAAGGAACCTTATTATACCATAAAACGCCAATGTCATCGCTATTGGCAAGTGCATTTGATCAAGCGCCACCTACTAGAGTTGCATATGTGAGCCGTTCGCTTGATCACGCGCTATTGCGTGTGCAGCCGGTGGCACGAAGCGGAACAATGCCACCTGCGCTACCTATTCCATCAACTCATGATTGTTGTAGATTGAAGTGGGTTTCAGACAGCTTGATTCTAGTGATGTTTTCAAACAAGGGAGAAGTGTGGGTGGTAGACTCGAATTTAGGACAGGTGGTGCAAACTATACAGCTGCAGTTTTCGGGCTCGAGTGTAGATTCAACGTGGAAAAGCGCCAACGGGATTGTGAACGTGTGGATTGTTGACAGCAACAACAGAGTGTACCACTACGTTGTAGAAGGAGATCAGCTGCAAGAGGTGAGCGACTGGAAAATCGACGAAATAACTGAACCGGTCTCCCAAATTGAGGCACTAAACGATAGCTTTGTTTTGGTCTCAAATGCAATTTATTCATACAATGTGGAAGAGAAGAAAGTGACCAAGTCTTTGAATTTGTTTGTTGAGTCATGTGAAAGGTTACAGCTTATTGACAATAACAAGTACTGTGTTGCCTCTGCGAAAAATGACAGATTTGTCAACTTGGTTGACCTTGAACAGTTCAAAGTTGTCTCAATTTTCAGCCTCAATGATCCATGTGTTAATTTCCAATTCCAGAAAGTAGACGAGACCAAGAACATTCTTGCCACCCTGGACGAAAGAGGATATTTAGAGATTTTTAATGATCCTTTGAACTTGGCACCTAAATTATCCTCCAATAACAGCAACAGCAAAAGAAGAAGGACTGCAGTGAGAACAGTGCAACCACAGTACAGCCTAAAGCTAAGTGAAGGACGATTTGATCAATTGGCATTCAACAATAATGAGTTAGTCCTTGCATACTATCAGAATGAAAGTTTCTTTGTTTTCGATAATTACAACTGGAGTCAAAATCTCAATCAAGAGGGAGAGATTGAGATTTTAAGAATTAAGCAATTAAACAACAACTTTCAAATTAACAACGAAGACAAGTCTTCATTTTCAACTTATAAAGAAAACAATGCAGTAGTGGGTACAAGCTTAAATTTGTTGGATTTAGAAGAGCCTAGGCCTGAGGATGAGGACGATGAGGATGAAGAGGAGGAAGACGAAGACTTTGGTTCTTTGACTTCCAAGCTACTCAAATCACAATTAAATGTGTCAAAAGGTGGAAAAGTGCATTTTGCCGTAGGTACGCTTTCTATGAACCTTGTCCAAGCATTAAAGACGAACGATAATCAAGCATTTAATACATTACTAGATAGAGCACATGATGAACAGGTTATAAGATCTACTGTTTCAAAACTGGACATTCACTATGTGATGAAATTACTAGACAAATTAGGTGAGCTAAACTTCAAAAACAAATTCCAAGCTTTAGACTTGAATGTGTGGATCAAATACCTATTAATATTTCACGGGAATTACATTATTGGGGTGCCTCACTTGAAGTCAAAACTAACTCTTTTAACCATTAGTTTAAAAAATAGAAGTGTTAATATGAAGAGACTTTTAGAATTAAAAAGTAAACTGAATTTGGTTACACAAAGAGTTGAGATTGTGAAGGAAATCGAAGCCTTTGAAGCCAATCTTGGAAATGAACAAGAAGAGGAAGAAGAAGCCGATGTCGAGTACTACGAGGAACTTGAAGACGCAGAAAATGACGAAATGGACATCGACGAAGAAAACGATGATTTGGAAAACGATTTGAGCGATGACTTAAAAGACGATCTAGATGAAGAGCTTTAGCAACACATTATATGTACCTTTGTAATTTCTTAATAAAAGCGGAAACAAACAATTTGATGTTTAAATAGTGAACGCATATTGCTGAGCACTTTCTTACCTTTTTTCATTAAGCCCAAACGTTGAAGTTGATAATTTCATTATATGTTTTTTTGCTTGATTACATAAAGTTTAACGATGAATGGAATGCCATCAATGCCGGGACGGGCGGGGATGGGTGGACATCGGCCCACGCCACAACAGATTTTACAAATGCTAATGCAAATGGACCCAGAAAAGCGTGCAGAAACACTAAACAGGAACCCCCAATTGCGTGTGTTTTTACAATCGATAGAACGCCAAAAGTCACAAGTTCCTGCCAAAGTAAATGAACCAGCAAACAAGAGACCCTCAGAACAACAAATGAAAAGTGCTAAGGGCATTGTCCAAATACCAGGAATAATACCCACAAACCACGAATTTGGCGGTAATACTATGCAAGACGTCAATGAGTGGTCTCACAGACTGGAAAACAATGATATGGACGTGTCAATGGAATTAAAACTATATGAAGCAATGATCAAGAATGATAAGCATTACCAAGACTGGGCTTTCGACAATCGTCGATCAGATTTAAACGCCAAATTACTACAAAAGATGATGCGTGATTACAATTATTATAAAGATATCAAAATTAACAGAATGAAATCCATTAGTAAGAATGATGGCACTGGTGTTGATACCAACAGCATGATTAATCAAATGTGGGGAGATGGATATTCTGGTTATGGGAATGGAATTACAGGAAATAAAGTTAGTGTTGTTTATCCAAGTGATAATAAAATGGGCGACGGATTTTGTCCACCATCTATTGAGAAATCTGGTACCATCATTCCCATTAGACTAGAATTTGATGTAGATAGAGATAACTTCAAGTTGAATGACACGTTAACATGGGACTTGAACGATAGTGAAGAGATGATGATAGAAATAGTCAATCAAATGATTATCGACTATAAAATTCCAGGTAACAGAGAAACAGTTTTCAAAAAGATTTTGCATAGCTTCAAAGAACAGGTCAGTGTTTATGAGTCTCTGCCATCTGAAGTTGATGAAAACGCGAATGCTGACATTAGGATCCCAATTCTTCTGGATATAACAATAGCTAATAATCAGTTAAATGATAAATTTGAATGGGCTCTAAATTCTACTGACGAAGAGATAATAGAATTTGCCAATGTTTTATGCGATGAACTAGCATTACCAACAGAATTTAAAACTGCAGTTGCTCATTCGATGAAAGAGCAATGCCAGTTATTCATTAAAAGTTTATACATGGTTGGGTACAAATGGGATGGAAGTCCAATTGTTAGTGAGGATATTAAAGAGCACGTTAAAATTGGAGGTATTGACGAGGATTCCATATTCCACTCGCGGTCTGAATTAGCCGACTTTGGTGCCAACGTTCAAGAACTCACTATAGATCAATTTGAAAAAATCGTTAAGGAAAGAGAAAGAGAGTTGAGACGTAAGAAAAGAACAGCAACCAGAGGCCGCCGGGGTGGCTTTGTCTTGCCTGATCTCAGCGATATGCCAAAGACATTCAGAACACCAATACCTAATGGTGCGTTACCAGGTGCCGTTGATTTTGGTGTTGAAGTTGACGGATATATTGAGTTGTTGGCAGGCATCGACGTTCCAATGAGACAGCAAATGGAACGCGCAAAAGAGCTGGAAAGGATACAGAGGACTTCAGCGCAGCTACAGGAGGAGAGGGAGTTGGTGAAAAGATGGATGAGATTGGTAGTTGAACGAAGAATGAGAGGCGCTACTCTGGGTGCTGGCGTTAGGTACAATAATGGAGAAGTTGTCATTAAATTTGTGTGGAGATAATGTAATTGTAGTGAAGTCCAAGTCTATGTAGTGTCGCTTTATATTGATTTTTTGTATTACTAGTACTGTTAATAATAATAATAATAGCAATAATGAAATTGGTGATCAATTTACCATGAAAAATGTCTAAGAACATCTGACGACAAGTTCAACAAACGCTACACTGTATTGCCAACTCCATAAACCACTGATTGAGGTGTTTACGCTCATTATCAATATTATGAATGTTAACATAACTTAAACCATATATTACGTAAGCTCGTTATTTTGTTTTGAGAGATTAGTGAAGGAAAATGTGCCATGAAATTTAAGCTTTAAATTCTTATAAGAGTAATATTTACTAGAGCACGGTGTAATGGAGCATATATGGCATGTTTGGGATAGAGCGCCACTGCTCAGATACATTAACCCTAGGTCTGAATGGCACCATCTTTCTCCACCTAGTTCAGGAGTGTCAGTAGAGACAACAGATGGCGTGTTTGCAAATCTAACAGCCAGACCATCATGTTCTGCACCAGTGGAGCAAACATTACCTACATACGACGAGACGCTAGAAGATCCTGTTCCTCCATATTGGGAATCACAAGTACAAGCTTCTTGGGGCGATGAGGTTTATGTCGACGGACTACCCGTCGGTTCAATTTTAAGTGTGATTTGGACAGCCATAGTTGCAACAACATTCCAGTTTATTGGATTTGTGATTACATATTTGCTTCACACTTCACATGGGAGTAGGGCGGGCTCACAAATTGGATTGGCAATCACTTTAGTCAATTTGGGTCTTTCTGCCATTCCGCTATCAATGTCGTCTGAGTCTGCAAAAGCTTTACCAATAATACCTCAGGACCCCGGTGCAATCGACTTTGCTGCAGATGCCGGTGAGGGAGTTGTCGATAATTTCAAGTCTTCACTGGGTGGAAAAACAAACCACAATTCAACCTCATACTCTCGCTACGATTCATTTGTTGCTTATGGACTAGTTGTAGGAGGTGTTTTTATTGCCTCAAGAGCACTGTGGGATTTTTATAGGGCCAAAAAGCTTGAATTGAATGCATTATCTGGTGCCAATGAAAACGTTTCTCCGAATAACGCTGTTTCCACAACAGAGGTTGCAGAAGTCTGAATCAAAGGAAAATGTTTATTTTTATACCCATTAACTTTTAGAATTGTTTATTATAAAAGAGAAGAGATTCTAATAATTATCAATAGATACGTACATTGCTGAGCCTGGTTTTGCTCATAGTTCAAGCGAGGTGAATCAGCATTCTACAATACAACATTAAAATAAGAGTCACAATTATTTCAAGAATTCCATCACAGACTCGTAAATGGTGAAAACAATACCTCCGGAAAGGATCAAACGGCCTAATCTTGGAGTTGCACCTCTCCAAAGGGTAAGAACACCTTCTTCTCTGATAATACGAAGGAAGCAATCAATGGTACCCTTGTATTGTGATCCAATACCTTGCATTCTTGTTTTGACAGTATCAATTGGCATAGTAGTGTAAACAGTAACAACACCAGCAAAAGCACCTAAAAGGAAGGTCATACCACCGGAAAGTGGTTTATCACGTGGAGTACCACTCCAATCTTGTAGAAGACCCTTGATATGAGAGTATGAACCCAATCTCACAGCGGAATTAGCACCTTGTCGAAGAGCAACAGGAATGAGACCCTTGTAAAGACCTTTAAGTCCGAGATCTTTGACCAATCTAACAGTACCGCGATAACCATCTTGATACATTGGCTTTGGTGACTGTCTATCATCAATTTTGGCTGTCTTGATAGCTTCCGAAGGTGTCACAGCAAGGACAGATTCTAACAAACCTGCACCAAGACCTGCAAGAACACCTCTTGGACCACTCAAGTGACCGTTAGAATCACTCAAAACTCTCTTTATAGCATCAAACCCAAGGAAACGAACCGAGGCCTTGGCTGTATTACCAACGACAAATGCAGGACAACCAACATACAGAGCAGATGGTCCTTGAGTTTTGGCAACGGTGTAGATTAAGACCAGTGGATTTCTTGTTGTCTGGGCAGTTTTATTGACTAGTTGAAGTCTAGTTTTGGCAAACTCAAACGGATAGGTAATCACACCCTCAATAGCACCGGCGAGACCACCAGCAACAAATGATTTTAACGGATCTGGCTTAGTTGTCATCTTATGTGTTCGATTAAAGAACAATCTTGTCAAAAGCGGTATAAATCAGGAAATTTTTCATCGGGCGGAAAACTATATGCCATTAACTTGAAAAATTTCACCATCTTTTGTTTGTTAAAATATTTCTTTCTTTTAAACAAAAACTATCAATTAATATTTAGAAAACACTTTATAAGTTGCATTTGGGGTGTCTTAATTTCAGTTTGAAATTATCTTAACTGTCCTTCTTTTAATTTTGGCTGGTATTATCGTAATCATTATTTTTACTTTTATCTTCATCACATTCGGTATTATCGTTGTCATCAAAACTTTCATTTGTATGAACTGCTGTATCGTAAGCATACCGTATCCATCTTCTTCTTCGTATCTGAATACCAGTGGTGATACTCTTGTCATAAACCCATTTGGTTTCGAGGTCTATATCTACAACATCATTCAATAGGTCATCAGTAACCCAGCTTGACGGATCCATATCCAACATCCAACCTTCTCGATCCACTCCCATGAAAAAAGACTTGGCTTTTGTTTCGAAAGCCTTTTGTTGCTTCTTTCTAGAAGCCAAAATTTGAATGTTATGGAGTTCTTTGTCAGTATGTACTTTTTCACTATCAACGCTGGACGCTGGCATGTCCTTATCAGTTTCTGTTTCATTTGCCCAGTGCCAACCTTGAGGTGGTACAACATAGCTTAGACTTTCTGCACCTTTTAACGTGACATTGCTTTTACGTAAATGACAATTGCTTGGGAGTGAATGGTCACTAAAACAGGCAAATTGCCAAACTTCTGCCTTCTTTGACCAACATTGTAACTCATAAACAACCATCTTCTTCAGATCTTTTTGACGAGTTGATTTGAAATTGATATTGATGTCTTCGTTCATTCTGTCTTCAACCCTGTTTATGAAGGATAACGTTCTCAGTCTTAATTCTTCATCGTGAAACCTTTCAAGAAATTTGAGTCTCAATTGGGGATGTAAAGAGATCAAGAGAGTCCAAAGGGCAATAATAATAATCAATTTTACTACTGGTAAACAATACCAAAGAATAGTGGCACCAAAAGCTTCAACTATTGCAATAATTGTCAACAGAGTGGTAAATATTACCCACGTCATAGGTTTATCCTCAAATAGAGCAAACTTCATTGTCATTTTCAAAAGTATGTCCCATGTCTTAACATATAGTAGCATATGATTCTGTAGATCTGTTACATTGAGTAAGAACTCTCTGCTGAACTCGTTCACTGGCTTTGGTGCTTCCCAATGTTTTTCGCTTTTGGCAACGTAGGCTGGCACGATCACTTGGAAACATAATAAAACTAATGGCAAGGTTATGAAGTTGATTGGCTTAAGGATCATCAAAGTGCCAATAAGGCCAATGGTTAAATTCCATAAAGGGTCCTCCCAGTTTATAATCCGTATGATATTATCGATCGTCTCGAATGGTATACTTAATCTTTGGAGGAGTAAGACTGAATTTTTTGACATGATTGGAATACTTAGAGCAGGTCTCGTCTTTTGTATTTCAATTCTGGCCAACACCCTTTCGTCTAGTCCATAGTTGGATATGTTAGAGTTGGCTGACGGCATTGGCAAGGCCATTGAAATGATTTTTTGCATGAATTTATCCATAACCTGTACGGGGGCTTGCTGGCTCGCAGACTGACTGCCTCCGGCTGTAGCTGCTTTGAGTAAAAGAGATTCCGGAATTGATCCCAAAGATTCCATGGTTCCCTTCCTATGATGCTATTGAGGCTTTACAAACTTTATATAAAGAGATCTCTATTAATAATGTAGTGAAGAAAAAAAGTGAAGTATCCCATGATAAGGTTGGCACATGGAACCACCCAACAATTATAAGGGCTAAATAACTATGTGCTTGCATGCAATGGGGGCCTAAGTTACAACACAAGTATCTGTGTAGTTTTGAACGACTCTATCAGACCATCATTTGGGAAATCATCTGAAGAAATCCCAACAGTACACCTCTATGATACTCCAAGTATCCAATGAATTATGTTGAAAATATCCCTTTTGGTGTTTGACTCCATGATCACGCCTACCTCAAAGTTCAATTGTTTTCCATGATATGTGTGGTTGCCGCTGCTGTTCAGCCTAATACCCACTTTGTCCAATAGCCTATTCTGTCTCGTCGAAAGTTCTGCTAAAGGAAACCGGTTAACTACAATTAACAAGGGCAATTGATCCTTGCTGGAATTCAGCTCAATCACCCTTTGCAACTTGACAACAGAGTCATCTAGTGTCAGCACATCACTCACGTCAACCACGTAAACGATAAGATCAACACTTTGATAATTCAAGTACCGATCCCATAGTAGGATGTTTTTGAAGTGACCACTCACATCAATACATTTTAGTTTAATAGGCTCCAGTGATCCATACTGCTCCATGGGAGGTAATTTAATGGTACGGAACAGTGGTCTCAATGTTGGTACGGTCTCTTCGAGACTGCACTCGCTATTCTCGAGTTGGTTTATTAGTGTAGTTTTACCTGAACCGTGAAACCCTAAAAATACGGCTCGGACCTCTAAATGATTGAATTTTGAGGGCGCCAACAAGGGCGGTAATAATTGTTCTCCACCATCTATCTTATCATAGAAACAATAGCAGCAACTAGTCAAATAAGAGCTTATCTTCCTTATAATTTCCATTTCCTATACTGGGAACGAAAAAGTCAATTTCCCTGATTCGGAAAGAATCTATTGTAGATTTACTAACATGTGATCAAAAACAAATTAGTGTATCAAATAAAGATATTGAAATAGTATTAAATTATGTGGATGTATATGTATGTATGTCTATATGTATATATTGCAGCTTCATTTACTGCATTATTTGAACAACCCCCAGAATCTCTTCTTCTTTTTCTTCTTAGAAATTTCAGGCTGACTGACGCAAGATGAAAGTTGCGGCCTTTCTTCCTCTGTCGCATAGGGCCCACTGAAAGACTGTCCTCTAGATACGGGAGTTGGTTTAGATGAAATAGGGGACAGTGATTTATCAGTATCGTTAATCTTGATTTTGGGTGTCTTAACATTTTTCTTGGAGTCTTGGCCTTTTTCTCTAGCTTCCTTTTTCCATAGTTTCATCTTGGCATTGAAGTCTGCTTGTGCATTTTCCGCAGACTCGTTGGATATAATCATACTTTTCGTTCTAGTTAGCTCAGGAGCACCTATGTATTCTCTCACAACTTTGTTGGATTCATTACCCTTGTTGGCAGCGTCAACCAATTCCAGGCCATATTTATGTGCTGCATCCATAACCATACAAAGCTTGTTCTTGAAGGAATTTTCATTCAATGGCTCATCTTCAAATATCTGATTTCTTCTATACACCTTCAATTGATATTCCAATTCCAATCTCTTCAACTCTGTGTTTATGTCGACCTTTTTTGGTTGAAAAACAGGTGGATTTTCAGAGTCGACTGAAATCTCATCGTCATCATCTTCACTGGTCATACTTTCTTCAGAATCTACAGCCCCGTCACTCTCCCTTTCGTTGCCTTCATCATCTAATGATAATTGGTCTTTAAGCTTTTTCCTCAATCCTATATCAGTAGTTTCTAGCATCGTGTCCCGTAGTTCTTTTTCAAGATGTCTGTCTCTTAGACCCTGTTCCAAAATATAATCTTGCTGATCTTTCAGTTCGTAAACACCAACAGAATCCAGCTTGTTCAGAAGCTCATCTCTCTGGATAGCAACGTTACTGTTACCAGTATTCAAAAAATCCATTCTTTCATCTAAAACATTGAAAAGCTTTTGCTCAAAGATGCCCATGTTTTTAGAAGTGACTATAATCATTGGCACCGGTAACATTGAAACTAACCTATCAGTAATCCTTTTTGTTGACCATGGCTTTGTTGGGGGATTCTTTGGTGGCTTAGACGCAGTCACAACAATAGATGGTTGATAAAGAGCAAA
This sequence comes from Saturnispora gosingensis, assembly GCA_030570395.1. Classification (NCBI taxonomy): domain Eukaryota; kingdom Fungi; phylum Ascomycota; class Pichiomycetes; order Pichiales; family Pichiaceae; genus Saturnispora; species Saturnispora gosingensis. The sequence continues at coordinate 700,629 of JAJLVU010000002.1, forward strand.
CATATCAGTTAGCACCTCGCTCGTTGAACCGACTGACAGTTCTACTGTAATTTTAACAATCTTGGTGGGATTCAAAACTGCCAAGCAGTACTTCATGATATTTTCAGTTGTTGCTTGGGCCCATTCAGGAGAATTTCTGACTTTATTTTCAGTTACGTTCCTAACAGAAGTTGAAAAACCAGACACAGAGTCAAACCTCTTTTTGTTCAATCTGGCAAGCGATCTACCCTGTGGTCTAATACTTGCCACAATAACAAGGGAATCACCATCCTCTAGTAATTCATTACAACACCAGTCAATGGCCGTCCACGTATGTTTTCTGCCACTGATATAGCACATTACTTCTCTATTAGGCAACTTGGGTACAGTTGCACCTAATCTACCTGCATACATATCATCATAACTGCCATGCTTTTTTGTTAACGTTGACGCATCATGAGTGATTATCGGTCTGGTTGGATATTTGACTATCTTTGACGCTAATGCTTCTAGCCCACCATCTATTGAAAATGATATGGAACCATTAACATCTGAAGTTAAGGGATCTCTGCTTGTTGGTGATAGGGATCTTGCTGGTGACAATTGCCTTCCTCTTTCCATCTGTGACCTCCATCTCGTCCTGGTTCGCAGCATGTCATCATCCTCATCGTCACTTCTCGGCGACATTAGGAAGTGCTGTCCATCAGAATAGGATGTGTTCACAGTGTCAAAACTTACTGACTTCAGGAAATTTCTACTCAGGTCCAGCTGCTTTGCCTTTGTAGCCAGTATGGGTTTCAGTCCCTTTTTTTTGGGTATCATTTTCCCATCGTTTGACTTGTTATCAGACTTAACATGCTCACAAGTAGCCCTATTATCGTTGTCATCAATGTTCAATGAAATCGTAGACCGACTAGCACATTTCATACAGAGTCCCGCTGTCTCTTCCAAAACGTCATTGGGCGTTTTTGGCTTGAAGTCTTCCGCTACCGGCACTGTCAAGTGCACATGGTGATACACATATGAGTTCGTATCCTTGTGTATGTTTAAATTAGATGTAGCGCTTACCATAGATAAACTTCGTTCCTTCTTTGGTTCGCATCCAAAGGAAATAGTGCGATGCATGTGATCAAGGTTTGCCAATGAGCTTTTGGTCAATGCTGGTCCAGTCTCCTTCTTGTACCCAAAGTAATCTGCTGATGACATTTCCTGGTTCTTTAGCTATAGAAAGAAACTACTTTTAGAAGCTGAGTTATCCTACCTCGTTTTTTTCCTGCAAATATTTCAGGGCCCCCTACGAGAAACTGGGGATTTTTTCACCACAATAGGAAACGTACTCAAGAAAACTATTAGAAGGTGCCATGGCAGCAAGCACAAATCCATAGAAGGACTACAAGCTCAGAGAAGCAACTATTAATAAAATAAGATTTAGTAATTATAAAAGAAGTAAACAAACACCTATTATCCTTGTGAATTCACAGCCAACTCCATAATCAAACGTGTTGATAAATGTAAGAATGGGTACACACTGTAAGCAGATTCAAGGTCTTCGCCAACAGTACTGCTATTTTTTAATTCCCAGCCATCGAATTTGAAATCAACTAGATAGTTGTTTGGTTCCAACTGGAATAGTTGAATTTGCATCTTCATTAAATCCTCGTCGGAACTCGATTTAGGTTGATATCTCCATCTGACCTTGATAGTCCACAACTCCTCTTCCGTTGGAGTTTGCCATTCTGCACCTAAGTTCTTCAATGCTCTGTAAATTTCTCCCATCACATCCAATGGGTATGATCTGGATCTGATACCAAAGTGCCATCTTGTTTTTGACTTCTTTGTCGAAGGTGGATTTATCTGTGCTAATTCAGGATACATTTGCAGCATATAAGCTTTGTGAATCTGGGGCAAAGAAGAAGGCAAAATGGCGATTGTTGAAGATGGCGTGCTGTTAATCATGTGGCCATTGTCAACGTTGGGTGCCCTCCATTGATCATCTATCATGGAAGAGTCATCAACCTGACTGTCCTTCAATTCGTTTACTAAACTTGTGTTGTTTCTCATTAAATCGTATGCTTCTAAAATCTCTTCTGTTTCAGGTTTGCGACCAACTTTGATAGCTTCCACAATTTCCTCCTTTGAATAGCCCATTGCTGATGACAATGCTGTCACAACATCTGTGCTGATATCCTGCTCCGTAATATCTGCCACTGGAAGCCTTCCTGGCTTCAGATACTCAGGGAAACCTACCTTGAACCATTCATCTTCCATGATTTCATTTATCGTAATTCTATTCAGCGGGTTCACAACTAACATCCTTGTGAGTAGGTTTTTGGCACCCGGTGATAAATCGTGTGGTAAAGTGTAGACACCGTTACTGATTTTCTTGAATAAAGCTGGAATCAGCTCGTCATCGAAGGGTAATCGTCCACAAAGCATCACGTATAAAATGACACCACAGGACCAGACATCCACCTCCGGTCCCGCGTAAAGCTTACCACTGATGACTTCCGGAGCTGCATAATTTGGTGAACCACAGGATGTCTTAAGAAAGTTACCATCCGTCATGATGTTGGAAAGCCCAAAATCGGCTATTTTGATATTCAACTTTTCATCAAGAAGCAAGTTTTCGGGCTTCAAATCTCTGTGCACAATCTTATGCGAGTGACAGTACTCCACTGCCGCAATGATCTGTTGAAAGAAACGTCTTGCCTGGTCATCGTTCATTTTGCCGTTCTGAACAATGTACTCAAACAATTCCTTTCCTGCGTATTCGATAACCATAATGATTTCTTCGTTTGACTTGATAACATCATATAGCTTGATGATGTGTGGATGATTGAGCAACCTCAAGTACGATATCTCTCTCTCAACACGACCCTGCATGTCTGATTTAGCTAGTGTTTTCCTATTTATGATCTTAAGGGCTACTCTTTGGCCCGTTGTGGTATGGTATGCCAACTTGACTTTACCAAAGGATCCCTCCCCAAGCGTCTTCACAACTTGGTATTGTCCAATGCGACCTAAATGCTGCTCGTCCATGTAATTGTGTCTCTGTAATTTACTATTATCAAGAACAGCCAGATAATTATGGGGTGTTGAACTTTTGAACACTTTTTTCTCACCTCCACGAAATTCAATCTGTTGATGACACAATTTCTTGAAAAAGAATAATACAGAGCCAAACGCTTCCAGTGATTAAATATGTCATTACTCTTTATATAAATTATGTCAGTTGGCTAGTTACATTAAATACATACATTAAAACACATACACAAAACACCGTTTTCTGCTAAACAATCAACGGCTTCTGATGATACCAGCAGCCATTAAGATCATTACCTTTCTGTATACGTCTGGGTTCTTCATGTGCTCTTGAAGAGCAGCAGGATTGTTTTGGGCTTGTTGCAAGATTGTGTTCATGACCGGATCTTGTAGAATTTCAACAACCTCAGGATCCTTTTGGACCCTTTCCATGGTTTGTTCGTACGTTTCGCCTTCAAGTGGTGCGAATCTTTGGCCAAGGGCCTTTTGCATGAGCTGCTCAATTTCTGCCAATTGTTGGGCGTTGTTGTTATTGGACTTTTCAACTTCTTGTGCTCTTTGTAAGGTATCAGCACATGCCTTGTACTCTTTCATGGCCATTTGTGCGTTAGCCTTTCTGATATATGCTCTAATGAAAGCTGGGTCTAGCTTAATAGCTTGGTCACAATCACGAACTGCATCTGGGAAAGACATTAGTTTGGCTAGTGCGGCTGCCCTGTTAGAATAACCTCTTGCATCTGATGGATCTCTCTTCACCATTTCACTGTATTCCTTAACAGCGTTTGGCCAGTCACCGGCAGTAAAGTAATCCTTACCTCTCAATCTAGCCTCTTCGGCCTTATTCTTATCTATGTAGGATGCAGTTTCTGCATCTTTCAATTGCTTCTCAGCGGCACGTAATTTGTTGAGGGTATCAGCTGTTCTATGTTCCGTAAGAGACTTTTGGAAATATTCAATGGCATTTTTCAGGTCACCCTTTTTGACAAGACAGTTACCAATTCTGGCAAAGGACTTGGCAATTAGCTTGTAATCAGCTCTCATGTCTCTACCCTTATTAACGGCTTCGTTACACGTAGTGATAGCAGCGTCATAATCAGCCTTTTCAAATTCAGCTGCAGCTCTGTTATTCAAATACGTAATATCTTCAAAAGTTTCCCAGGCTTTGTTGTATAACTCAATGGCAGCATCAAAATCTCTAGACTTGTAAAGAGTGTTTGCTTCCGCTTTGAATTTATCGGCTTGAGCTTTAGCATCAGAAACAGGTTCTTCGACTGGTACTTCAGCAGCCTTTGGTGCAGCTGGTGCAGCCTTGGTTGGTTCTGGTGCAGCTGGTGCAGCTTGTTGTTGAGATTCCTGACCTGCATTTGGGTTTCTATCTAAATCAATGCCTAATAGAGTAGTAATAACGGTCATCAGTCTTGGGTCTGACATCATATCATCAGCAACACTTTGTGGATTGGCTTGCATCTTTTTAACTTTTTCAACTAATGCAGGATCGTTCATCATATCCTTGGTCTTTGGGTTAACCTTTAACTTTTCCACTAACTGTGGGTCTGTCAACTTAGAAAACATGTCAATCATACCAGATGGGTCACCAGAAGGTCCGCCTTGAGCAATCATTCTGTCAACTTCGCTAAGTCCTTCTTTTGCCATTGAATTCGAAGGATCTAATTCAAGTGCCTTGTTGTAGGCCTTCTTGGCTTCTTCAAAATCACCTAAACCTTGTTCAGCAGCAGCAACACGGTTGAACCCCTTGGCCCAAGTTGGATTGATGCTCACACACTCTTCAGCATCCTTCAATGCGTTATGGTATTTTGCCATAGAGGTGTAAGCAGCTGATCTATTGGAATATAAGACGTGGTTTGGTGATGGCGACAATTCAATGGCCTTGGTGAAATGCTCAACAGCTTCTTCAAAGTTCTTGGCCTTGAAGGCATCGTTACCTTTTTGCTTGTAATCGTCAGACGACATTGTGGTGATGCTGGGTTAGTGTTCTATACCTGAAAAGGCTAATTTCGGCGCTGGCGACTTCATCTTCCTTTTATATAAAAATTTTTGGCGTTTCTGGAAGCTTCTACAAATTTTTCACCTGGATCTAAGGACTGAACAAAATGACAGATTTCCAGGAGCAAACCTCTGGATTTGAAGCTTGGTTAGGCACAAACTTTCTGTACTTGTCACCTAAGTTCCGAATTGCAGATTTGAGAGAAAAATCGCAGGGAAGAGGGTTGATTGCAACTGAAGATATTGAGAAAGATGAAATTCTATTCAAAATTCCTAGAAAATCCATCTTAAACGTTGATACAGGTGCTTTATCAATTGACAACAAAGATCAGCTGGTTGGATTAAACCAATGGCAAGCACTTATTTTGATTGTCGCATATGAATGGTTTTTGAAAGAGGATTCAAAGTGGTTCAAGTATTTTAATGTTGTACCATTGCAAAGAGAAGACTATAGCAGTTTGATGTTTTGGAGTGATGATGAGTACAGATGGCTCGATCCATCAAGTGTCTTGGACAGAATAGCAAAGGAGCAGTCTAATGAAATGTACGACATGCTGACTCTATATCTTAAAGATTTCAAAGTCTCAAAAGCATTCAAAAGCTGGTTTACAAGAGAAAGATTTCACATTGTTGCCAGTCTAATCATGTCTTATTCTTTTGACGTTGATCACCCAGAAGAGGTTGAAAGGTTGGACAACGAGGAGGATGAAAGCGAGAAGGAAGATTACGATCAGAATCACACTCACGATGAAGATTCCAAAGATGCTCATAAACAAGATGATCAGACTACCGAAGAAAAAGATGAAGGAGAGGATGATGATGAGGAACAGGAAGGGGAGGATGAAGTACCTTTGCTTGAACCTGTTTGTGAAGATTCATACTTCAAGTCTTTAGTTCCATTGGCTGATACATTAAATTCTAATACTTCTTTATGGAATGCAAAGTTAAGCTACGAAAAAGATCAGCTTGTTATGAAAACGCTTAAACCAATCAGTAAGAATGAACAAATCTTCAACATATATGGTGAATTGCCAAACTCTGAAATTCTTCGTAAATATGGGTATGTTGAGTTACCTTCCTCCAAGTTTGAATTTGCACAAATTTCGATTGCTGATATCATGGCATACTTTATCCAAAAATATCAAAATAGCTTAACCGAAATTAAGGAGCCAATCATTGAAAAGCTAGTTACTACTATCTTTGAGCTTATTCAAAACTCAGAATATTTAGACATGCAATTAGAAGATTCGGAAGGTGGTATTGTTTTACCTGTTTATGAGGTATTCCGTGGTGGAGAGCTTCTTCCAGAATTTGTTTTGTTGCTGCTTATTGTCGATTCATTATTAAGTGGATTGAAGTCAGATATAAAGTGGACTAAGAAGTTAACAAGAGGTTTAGAAAAACGTTTGCATGCAGACTTGGAGGCTTTTATCCACAGAACAATTTTAAAATGTCACCAACTTCTGGAAGATCATTCGGCTTTAACAAAGTCAGCATATCAGTCAATCAAAGACATTGCATCACAAAGAATCAGTGTTTATCCTCAACACATTGTTAACAATTATCAATTACCAGAGGTAGCGAAAAGTAGAAAAGAGATGGCTGATGTTGTTTTATATAACGAATACTTATGTTTGAAAGACATTGTTGACGACAAGTTTCCTACGGTCAATGAAGATGGATTTGCAAAGTTTAAAGTCATTGAAGATGAAAAGTTTCTCAAAAATCTATTGAAACGTAAATCGGAAAACGAGGAAAATAAAACAAATAAAAGGCAAAGAAAGTGACTTACAAAATTAGAATAGTATAATTAATTATATGTTTATATATGTACAAATGTAAAGTTTAGAATTAAGAAAAATAAGCATAAACAAAGTTGAGAGTAAGTAGTAAATTAATAACCCTACGCTTTATCTTACTCATTTGACTTATTTTTATAAAACACCACATAGTGATGCAATGAAGTATATCTATAAATACAACTGAAAAAAGTAGATCCTATCTTCTCAATCTTCAAGATTATTCAATATTTCTCATCAATGTTTCAAAAACAGTGAAAAAGATAGTAGTGCTAAAAACTGCTCTTGTTAAGGATGGGCCAATACCTCTATATAGCTCTTTCAATGGTAAAGCCCATCTATCCTTTTTTATGTCCAATTTGCTCAAACCAGACTGTTCTCTAAGAATATTTCTGATGATATCTCTTTGATATTGTGATTTTATAGTATCCAGTGGGAAAATTAAAATCCAAGAAAATACACCTGCTGACACCCCTGATAATTGAACGTCAATTAATTCTAGTTGTGGTGTGTACTCATGAATTGCCATTTTTGTAGTTTCATACGTAGCAAAGAAAAGACCTGACGATATCGCGTCTCTCAGAATATGATATTTGATTCCTGAGTACATACCAAAAATACCTTGACTTTTAACTACACTTTTCACTGCACCACTAAATGTAGTTGGCAGTAATTCACTTTTCATGCCCGATACTTGCTCTTTTCCAACAACAAGGACCAACTGCTGAAAGATTTTTGCAAGTTCAAAAGGACAAGCAAAAAATGAAACCAACGTGTTAGAGCAGCAACCTGTTGCAAATGCTTTTGGAAAATTATCGATAATCATGTTACCACTTTCAATAAAATCAAGATATCGAGAAACCGTTGGTTTGAAATGGGTGTAAAGTGACACCCCCATTGATTTAGAGATTGATGATGTGACCAAAGGTGACAAAAGGCCTCTAAATAAACCTCTGAAACCTTCATTCTGTACCGTTATTTTCAAACATGAAAAAGCGTTATTGTATTTATGTGTTTGCATTCTAGTTTTTATGGAATCTAAAGGAAACCCTAATGTTGTTGATATCATAGATGTCGTGTACGAAAGAAGAGGAATCTTCCATGGTCTTATGGAATCGGGTATTTTGAACAATGGAGAGTCGTAGTGAATTTCTCCAGTGATGGCAATCACTTCATTCTTATTTGATGGAGGTTCTTCTATTGACGATGAAGATGCTGATGACATACTAAATTAAATTGAAATGCTTTGTTTACACCTGTGCAGCGTCAAAACACGAAAGATGATTCCGATGAGTAAAGATCTAGAAATTTTTGAAAACGTTGGATCATGAGCCAATCGGAAATTTTCATTATGTGGTGATTTTTAAAAAAGAAATGGAGATCTAAAAATTTATAAAAATGGGTAAAAAAGTAAACGTTCAGCATTGTAATGATCTTTGATACTAGTTTCTAAAGCTGCCATCTTTTCTTCACTTTCGAAATCGCTATTGTACTTCTTCAAAATTGTTTTGAGATTATCGCTCTCTTTTAAGCCTGTTTCGCTTTTCATATTTTCAATAAATACGTAATTACAGTAGCATACTAGAGACCTTTGCTTCAACTCATCCTTATTTGAAATATTGGCATCTTCACTTTCCTCTGCTACAAAAGTTTTGGTAATATACTCTGTAATCGTAGAAGAAAGTTTTGTAAAAAAATCGTCCTTTATCTTTGAAAACTCATTTAATTTTATCTCAAACACATCAGAGAAATCTTCATTGCCTAGAGGACGCTTTAGTTCCCAAATTATTTGCATTAGTGTTCCTTCGATCGATATGTTGAATAGATTTGGATCTTTGGTATAAGTCAATTCCTCCGAGTATTTGCATAAAAGTGAATCAAAAATAGGAATGAAAGCTTTAAGTATGATCCTAGAAATACGATCGTTAACTGCAATAGATTCTAACTTGCTATTACTGTTAATCTCAGAAAGTAGTTTTTGGAACTGCTCAATATGAAATTCATTCTCAAATGCAATTAATGATCTAATCAAGAATAGCCATTGGATATTCTCAAACTTTTCACAGTTATCTATTTTATGATTGATCTCGTTCAAAAATTCATCGAAAGTTATACTTAAAACAGAATTTGCTTGGTCTATTGATTTGTTCACTATACTCTTCAAAGTATCTGAGAGTTTAATCCAAAACTCATCATTATCAAAATCATCAACAGAAATAACAGGTTTGCAAATGATCTTAGATAGGTTCTTCACTGATTCAAGAGTTGAAAGAATATTTTGAGTACATTTTTGAAATAGTTCAACATCAGGAGTCTGTGCTTTTGATTCTAAATTAAATTGAGTGATTAACGAGTTAAGTGGAGTTTCATTGAATAGATTAATACCCGAATTTGTTCTGATTGAGTGAACGTAGTTCAGGTCTCCCAAATTAGCTAAAAGTGAATTGCAAATTTGTTTCAAATTTTCTAACTGTTTGGTATTGTTGACAGACAAAGAATCATTTAGAAGACCTATAATGTAATCAATTAATGACTTTGACTTTTCATATTCTAAATCACATAATGAAGAAAATTGTTTCAAATTTAGGAGGTAATTGTTAATCAAGTTGATTTTACTATCAGTTTTTGATATTTTAGAGTCAAAAGAAAATTTCATCAATTTACCTATCTCTAGTTTTTTTATATTCAAAAAGGAGTCAGACTGGTCATTTGAAATTGATAGTTCTAATTTAGGGAAGCTGATGTCAAAATTGTCATCCAAGTCAAGCCATGAAGACCATTTCTGCAAGCTAGTTTGAGAAATCCAATTTAAACCATTCATCGACGAGGAAGACAGATGACGTGATAGTAAATTCGGTAATCTTATCACTGATGATTTGTATAGTTGAATTGAATTGAATATGTAAGTTAAGATGTCGATCAAAGACCAAGTATTATAAGACTCCTTTAGTTTGTTGAATCTGATATTGAAACTCCATTTAATGATGTCAAAAGGAGAATCGGAATGAAGCACAAGTATACGTGATATTAAGAGATTTATGAATAAATCAGCATCCTGATCACAGTTTAAGACGACAATTTGATTTTCGATTAACTCTAGGAACTCGGATTGTAGCTGCTTGTATTTGATAATTGAAAAATTTGATGATGGTTTTGAGTCAACTTTAAATATCAGTTGGATCAAATAGCACAGCTTTGCTAATTTCAAAGACGAGTCACTAAAGCTGTTAGGGCTGTTATTTTGGTCGTCATCTCGTGTTGCAGCTTTTAATTTCAATAACGAGTAATTGAAATCATGAATGATATTGTTCAACACATGACTATTGTTCCTCTTTTTAACATTAGCAAGCTTTGATTCTCTTAAATGTCTATCATTATACATTAAATTTGGTACATGGTTAGAATCATAATTGGCTTTTGAAAATGTCAATTGGGCCAACTTTGGATTAGACTTTTTGATTGTAGAATTCATTTCAATTATATTATCTGCAACGTGTAGTAAGTCACGATATTTCTCTGCCACCAATGTTCTTAATTCACTCTGGTATTCATTGATAGAATTATTACTTTTATCTCTCAAAGCTAGCAACTCCGCTATGGATTGCTGCTCGAAAAGCAAATCGATATCCGACATTTATTATTAACTTCTATTGCCTTATTCCTCAACCTGACACAACAGTCAACACAGTTGGAATGATCCTTGCGTGTGATGAAGACGAATATAAGTGATCTCAATGATTAGCTCACAGTAAACCGAACGCGATTTTTTTCAATGCTCATAGTGCAGTATATAGTTTGAAGTAAACAATATCATTAAGAGGAATGACGACTATATTACAAAGCGGCTTCTATATAGAACAGATAATATATGAATAAAATGAACTTTTCATAGAATGAAAATAAGACTATTTCTTGGTTTGAGTGCACTGGTACAATTTCAGAGCAGCTTCTCTTGATGGCGTTCTAATATGCATGAAATTACAGAGGGAGCCTCTTGAACATCTCTTTGATCTTAGATACTCACCACATGACGCTTCACTTATACTGGAAACGGGAGACAATTCACAATAAATAGGTTTCTCATCAAACCATCGATCGTTGCATTTGCTGACGCAAATCTGCGCAGAGTCTGCATTCGAAAACCTGACATAGACATTACCTGTCAAGTGAGCGTTCCTGTTGCAGCAAATACCTATTTCTATTATTTCACCATATCCAACCAACTCAATGTACAAATCAGTGAAAAACTCGTCGATGTACCTGTTGAGTTCATCCTTTGACAAAACTTCAAATTTATATTGTGAACCTCTATTGGTGTTGTGATCATTCCCGTTGTTGTTGTTGTTGTTTTTGCTATTATTCAATTCCTTTTGCTCTTCTTCCGTTGATGGGTTATCGAATAGCTTCCAGAATACAACGGTATTAGAAGTTAACGGTTTGACATGACGTCTGGAGCACAAAGGACCGTGCCTACACGCACCTATTTTTTCATAGAAGGGACATTTGACGATGGATTTATCACTGACACTGCTTTTAGGATTGCTATGTCCTAACATTTATAGTTTAGTACGATTTTCGTAGTAAAATTGGTAATCTATAATATGTGATACAATATAGCTGAAAAAAAAACCTGAGAAAAAAGATATTTCCTAAAAGTTTATTGATACTGGTTAACTATTGATGGTATAGAGAGGTACATAGATACATTGGATTGCGTTGCAAATAATATGATTTGCTAAGTGAAATGAAATTCAAATCAACGCTATAGGTGGTCTGGGCAAAAAATTAACATTGTTACTTTTCCTTTTTTTAGCATTTCATCACAATGAATGAATGTTCCAGAAGGAATAACACGGTTACTTTAATACATGGTTCTTTTTTGATTGTTACTGATAGATCACCTATTGGATCATTACGACCAATATAGTCACCATTACTAATATGCTCAGCAGTGTTATTTAACCAATTGCTTTGTGATGACATGGTGCTCTGGACCGTGAGTAAAGCTCCATGCTTGTCATTTACTTTTTTGAAATCAATTGCTATCAAAGTCAGTTTTTACAGTTAGTACAAGAAACCACAAAAGAACTAGGACTCGCATGCAGTTTAGTTTTTGGCATTTCTCTCTGACGATAACGCAGAGAGACGTTACGTTATTAACGAATACATGGTTGATATGTAGTTTTTAGTCACTCGTGTTTCCAAATGCTAATGTGTACGTTAAAAAGCTTCATCGTACCCTTCCTAATTTTTTATATTGCAAAGTACACATTTTTGAGTTGGAGCTGATTATAACCTAAGCGCTTGAGAATATGCTACAAACAATTAACGTCAACTTTTGTGTAGAGAAGTGTGCTACATGTTTAGTTCGCTTTGCCAACGTTAATTTCAGAAAAAAGTTTATACACATATCATTAAATGAACACTATGTGAAAACCTGCATTTGGTTCTTAGTTCTACAGATAATTTCGGAGATTAAATAAAGGACGTAGCGGTTATACATATCATCGTGTAACCGAACGTCCTGTACGTCAAATTTTTAAGCTCGATTCATTTTAACACATCTTCGCAAACGATGCTTTTGTTTCACACACAACTTGTAGTTCTTATTTGAGGTTGCACCTATCATTTTTCAATATTCATTAATTGTCTGCCACGTTTCGAGACAGAATACCTTGTCGCCTTCAGTGCAGAACTGGACAAGTGATGCATTTTTAGTGTCATCACTCTTCGGCAGAATGATGACACGAACAGTTGCGAAAGAACTGTGTGAATGCTGAAGCTGGTACAATGCTTGGATAATCGGAATTAATTGATTGGTGGCATTTACAGGGTGAACTCGTATTGCTCAGAATAATCGGCACACGTGACTAAAGTGAGCTTTTGGTAAACTTTACTCTTTTACAAACCCCCCAAACATACCAATGTAACGTTTTTTGGAACCAAACGGCTAAAGGAAGTACTCTGTCTTTTGTGAGTTTGTTTGCTAATAAGAATGAATGAGACATACCTACAATTTGCTTGCAAATGAGGTAACTCGTTGCACATTAGAAAAAAAGTGCAGTATTAACCGACCTTTTCCTTGCCCTAACAATTCTTTTTTGAATATGATTCGTGTTCCTTTGAACCAAAGCTCGCTCCGAAGTCAAGACCCTTATGAGCAAATACAATTGTTGCGAGTCTAAATTATCTGAGGCCATTGAAGAGTGATCTATCGGGTCCCTATTGTACTTGGTTCCAATCGCAAAGCCGAGCTACAGCTTTAAAGGATCATTGTGTCGTATTGCATGCTTTTGCTTCAAATGCTAGTGTAGCACGCTTATTTTTACTTTTGTGCAGTTATTCGTCCTTATAACACAGCATCCAGTAACTGGAGCCTGAAAACATAAGAGTGTAAAGGTCGAGCTTCGGCTGACTGCAGCTGATTACAGTGTAGACCATACTCATATAACGTTACCTTACAATTACGTGTTTTTTATTTTATAATACTTACGGGGGACCCTTTGACAATGTCGGTTAGAATCGGTTGGAATCGGTCTCTGCCGGTTAATCACGGACCAAGTCGGGCTTTTTCACTACCTCTAATGACACCTTCAATAGCCTACCTATTGTTATAAATACGTACATGTGCTCCCTCCTTAAAAGCAAGCTATCTCGCTCCTACTTCGAAATACAATCGACTCCTCCTTCATGAAACCCTCCTTAACTTAGCTGACCTTGCTACCCTTTGCACCTCTCACCATGGTGAGAAATTTTCATAGAGGAAGTAAAAACTCCGGGATAGAATGACTCACGATTGGGGACTAGAAACTGCGTTTGTTCGTGCTGTTATAGAGATTATGGGTATCCTTTTGATGTAGTTAGAAAGGCCTAGTCTCAGGCATTCTAACGAGTATGATTTCATAGCGGATATACGATGTAGTTGAGCCAAGATCTTGGCACTTACAATTGCTGACACATTCATAAAAATTATTCCCTGTGAAAAATTAGAGATTCCCCACAACATTTAAATAAGAACACATTGTTTAAGAAAAAAGTTCGAAAATTCTTTTCATACAGACACAAGAAGTCAAACTTAATCCTATCGTTCATCTTTTTGGTGTTGCAACAGCGTGAAACCTCTAATAAACTGCTTATATTGTGCCAGAAGTGAATACAAATAAGCTTTTTCTCTCAAACTATTCACAGCTAATTCTTTAAACACAAGATGACTGCAGAAAAGACCAGTCTCGATCATCTGTCCACTATCAACAAAACACCGTCCGCAGACCTCAGCAATGAAGACAGCGTTGACGAAGGGGACTTACAATTTCACCTAAATGATTTGTCAATTCCATTGGCAGAAAAAGACGCTCATGTGTCGAAACTCGCTGAAGAAATGAATATCAATCACAACAAACTTATGTGGAAAATTGACCTTTGTGTTGTGCCTCCATTCTGTCTATTATACTTTCTTGCCTTTTTGGATAGAGTCAATATCTCAAACGCCAAGATCTACGGTATGAGTGCCTCTTTAGGTCTCAGTTCAAACCAATTTTCAGTGGCCTTGACGGTTTTCTTTGTTCCATATATTGTTTTTGAAGTTCTTTCTAACTACCTTTTGAAGTTTGTGAAACCACATACATGGTTGGCAGCAATGATCTTCTTGTTCGGTGTTGTCACTATTTGCATGGCCTTCTCTAGAAATTACGCTGGTATTGTGGTGTGCAGATTATTCCTCGGTATCTTTGAAGCTGGTTCTTTTCCTTCTATCTTCTATGTGATGGCCAATTTTTACTCTTCGAAAGAATCTCAAAGAAGATTTTCATTGTTCTTTGCAACAACTTGTCTTGCTGGTGGTTGTGCTGGTGCTCTTGCCTACAGAATCCACGATTTGGATGGTGTCCACGGCCTAAAATCTTGGCAATGGATTTATGTTATCGAGGGTACATTTACTGCTGGTTTGGCATTCTTCTTATACTTCATCATCCCTGATTTCCCTGAACAGTGCAGATTCCTTAACGCAAATGAACGTCTATTCATTAAAAAGAAGTTAGAAATCTATTCTGGTAACTCTGGGTTTGAAATCAAGCAAACATGGAAAGACGTTCTAAAAGTTTTCAAGGATCCAAGTATTTACATTTGTGCAGTTGCTTACTTCTGTTTCATTGTTCCTGCCTACTCTTATGCATTCTTTGCGCCAACTATCATCTCGGAAATGGGCTACGTTTCCTGGGAAGCTCAAAGACACTCTATTTACCCTTGGTTAGCTTCGATGGGGTTTTCTATTATTATTGCCTTCCTTTCAGACTACTTTTATATAAGAATTGTCTTTGGTGTCATTGCATCTGCCGTCTCAATTGCTGGTTACGCCATGATTATGGCTGGTGGAGACAACACCCAAGTCAAATACGCTGGATGTTTCCTTGCTGCCTGCGGTCTTTACACAGCCATGCCTATCCTTATTTGTTGGGTTGCCTTAAATTATAACGGACACATCAGAAAATCAGTGGGTACTGCTTTCATCATTGGATTTGGTAATATTGGTGGTATCGTTGCGTCATTTTTGTTTCCAACAAAGGATGCACCTAAATTTACAATGGGTATGGGTGTTGGTATTGCCTTCATTGCCCTAGGTTTGATCTTTATGTTCATTTACTGGTTGTATCTTGTCTTCCTGAATAGAAGAAAACAAACTATCAATTACAAAACTAAGTGGGACAATAAAACCACCCGTGAAAAGATAATGGATGGTGATTTGAGTCCTGCTTTCAAGTACCTATATTAAATGGTCTCCCACCTTGTACAATACTCTCTTATACTATTATAGCTTTTGTTTCTTCCTTTATAATTATTGTGAAAAGTTTATGTTTACAAATTCCCAAAAAAAGTAATTTTTTAATGCTTCTAATTATGCACTAGAAAAGCCTGAAACAAGCGTCAAGATTCTGAACTCTCATATCCTGGATAAAGTTCTTTATTATTGAAATATACTCAGATCTCATCATTGAAAAGCAACCGCATTGCTCAAGATCCACATCTCAATTTTTTGGTATGGTACCGTTCAAGACAAGAGCCGTTTTCAGTTGTTCAGGTAACAAAAAGACAGGTGAACTTGGTTTCATGGAAGATGAGGTGATCCAAGTAACCGACGTGATCGATGAAGCAACTTTGTATGGTACATCCATGAGAACAAAACTATCAGGGAAGTTTCCAATGAAATTTGTAGAATTCAATAATGATCACTTGAAATCCATCAGAAGACATGTGGAACCTATACAAAGAGAAATATCCTCAAGTTCAACCCTAAACACTGAATTTACAGTGACTTCGCAATTTGGAAGTAATACTACTACATATGGCATCAATGGTGAAGACCATGACACTAATAAAAGTTTACTGTCTAATTCGACCAATGTACCAATTCCTCCAAAGCACGAAACTGATTTGCAAGCATCTAAAAAGTTCAAATCAAGCTACGTTCAGCAGCTAATTTTCAATAATAGTTTAACTGATACGGAAAGGTCATCGAGCGTTTTTGGCCACTCCGATTTTAGTGCCACTTCTGCTGGATCTTTGCTACGTCATAAGGAGTCTCTTTATGGTGGTGAGAAATCTTTTTATCAAGAAGAAAACGGCTCAAATCAAATCAGAGATCGTTTGAATACGGCAATCATTGAAGCAGAACTGAATAGAAGTGCAAACAGACGGTCTGGCTTTTTTCAGCGGATAATGGGCAAGAGTTCTGAAAAAGAACTGAGCTTTGACGACTCGTTGTTACTTTCAATGGAAAGACATCATCTTTCAAGTGATTCACTTGCATCTAACAACACGCCACCATTATCAGGTGATGAGATTGATGATTATAATTTTAATTTAAAGAGATCATTCAGTCTAAACAGCAAACAAAGATCAGTCCGGGCAAAAAGGTTAGCAATTGTCGAACCAGACATGGTTTTAAAACCTCATAAGTTCATTACATCGCTTAATAAAAATGAAACCCAACCGAATGCTCAGATAAAGCAAATGGTCATAGAAGACAACAGGGTTGCATCCGTTTTAAAGTACCTGTTGAATAGCACAAATCTAACTCTTGATAGAATCATTTCAATTGTTTTGAAAGAATTATCAAACGACTTAGAAAGACACAAAACAATTTATTTATATTTGACACACTTCCAGTTATATAATTCACCCAATGAAAAAGTCAGTTTGAAAAGAATGCCTGACTATGAAAATTTATTCAATATCATAAAACATAGAAGATGTACACCACATCAGCTTGTTTGGATTTATTATATGGTTGCACTCAAAATGAACATTGAGGTTGAACTGATTTTAGGTTATCTTAAACACCCATATAAAGTTGACGAATCAATCCGAAATTCTAAAACAAAATTAATTATAAATCATTCTTGGATATCAATCTTATTAAATGGCGCTTACTACTTTTGTGATCTAGTTTTAGGTAACCCAACATCAACAATCTCTGATCAATATGATGAATGGATTTCAACAAATCATAGGGATAACTTTATTTTAAATAAACCGTTTGATATACTGTCGACACATATTCCACGTCATATTGACCAACAACATATTGTCCCACCAATTGATCCAATAGTTCAATTGAACTTACCACCAAAATATCCTTTTTTTAACAAGATTGGCTTGGAATTTGTTAATTTTAATACTAGTTTATTTCACTTAAATGATTATGAGACTTATGAAATTGAACTAAAAATGAAATCACCAAATCACGAGAATTATCAAATCAAGTGCCATTTTAGACCATTTGATATTGATATTTATGCGATTGAACAACCGCTGGTGCAATATCATTACAATGAAAGCAATGAAAAAGTTATAAAAATTAAGGGTATTTTACCTCAGTTTTGTCCATCAGGAGTAGTCATTTTAATGGGAAGAGGAGCAAAAGTAGACAAAGAGTGGAAAGTTATTTCTTCTATTCCTACTTATCACGTTGGTAAATGGAAACAAATTAAATGGGTTAAGTTAGAACTAGCATCAACTGAAAAGTATGGCTCATGTTACATTAAATCGCCAAAAATTTACAATTTACCATTGAACACCAATGTTAATTTCAAATTCAAACTATCGAACTTCAGAGCAGAAAAATTATTGTTGATTGATCCAAAAGGACAAAAAATCCACTTTAACATAGAAAATAAAATTGTTGACGAAAAAGTCCCAATAAACACAACAGGTGAGTGGAGACTAGTAGTTCCTGATCTTGAAAGAAAAGTTTGGAAGGTTATTGCTGAATGGAAAGCAGAATAAATAAAAATGCATAACAGATAGAAATACTAGTAATAATGAAAACAGTAATAATAATAATAATAATAATAGTATCATGTCATCATGTCAAAAGAACAAGCATCTAACATTTATAAATTTTGTAAATTATGCATCATAACAAAAAAGACTAAATAACCTGGTAGTAACAATATGAAAAGAAAAATATTTATATATATTAAAATAATAGCTAAACATAATAACCCATTGAACTAAAAAAAATGACCTCTATTAAACATTATAATCATAATTTGAATAAACTATAACCTTTCAGACATGGCTTGCTTTATATCACCTTCTAACATTTCTTCATAATTTGGTAACAAAGTTTGCAAAGTCAGATTATCAACATCATCTTCGCTCTCTTCATTGTCATTAATGAAGTTTAAATTATTTGCAGCATCGTTCATATTCAGGGCTAAGTTTTGATCAGAATCATCATGCGCACTATCGGAAAATGCATCGAAAGTTGGTGGATCCTCGTCATCTGTTGTAGCCTCTAATATCATGTCAGTGTTCCAGCGTTCATACTTTGGGGGTGCTGGCTGATTACCATCTATGTTACCTAATCCCCATTTTTTGACATTACCTTCAATGAAAACATAACCTGCCTTACCTAGATTCACGTCAACTTTAATTTCACCACTAGGCTTCAAAAAAGAGACACCTAAACTTGGATAGATAAGTGCGTCCCTTGGCAAACGCGCATGACCGCCGATCTTAGATTCAGAAACTCTTCGACCGTTTCTTGTGAAAAAGACAGTTTTGTGTTTCAATCTCAAACCAATCCCAATCACATCACCTTGCTCTAGCTTTGGAAAAGGTGGCTCGCCATCCGATGCACCAGGCACAACCAAAGGATAAGTCGATAATGAATTTAAGGCTAAGTCGTTAGATGTCTCATTATTGAGTGGTGTGGAGTTGTTCATCTCAGAAGTGACGCCAGGTTTGTTTAGTTTTCCAAACGGCTGATTGTATCTCCTAAATCCATTAGAGTCATAAGAAACGGAATGTGGAAATCTTCCAGGTAAGACAAAGCTTGGGTATGGTAATGTGGATAAGCCTAATGACAAGATCACATTTTCAGGCTGCGGCAAATTGAAAAGCTTATATTCTATATAATAAGTATCTTGTATACTTGTCTTACCCTTTGTGGGTATTGAAAAATTGGTTTGAATTGTTTTTGTAGGAGGTATGTCTTTTTCAGAGTGACTGAAATTAGGATCAAGCTTAAATGTTATCTCTGTTTTATTCAGAACTTCTATATGAACTGGTGATGCAACATTAATATCTTGTAAACTATTTGTATCTGGGATAACAAAGTTCCATGCTTCCACTCCTCTTTCTTCAATAGTGTTTAGAATCCAAGGCGGGATTTCACTCTTTTGATAACCATTTAGCTTTATGTACTCCTTTGCTTGAAAGTAAAGCTCCTGTTGATTAGGGGTCAACTTCAGAAGTGCTTCACTATCCATATGAGCCTCATATATGGGGTCATTGAAGAATCCGGAGGAACTTGTATCAGACTGGTTGGATGAGGTTAGTGAGTACCTCAGATGGCTTAGTAGACGGAAAGTATTGAAGATGATGGCCAATATCACCAAGAAAATGGGTAGCATCATCACAAGGAGCATTCCAAATGTCAAAGCATCATCTGGCTGGTCTCTATCGAGCATATTTGATACAAATCCTAATGGATAAGAAAGTTGTTGCCGTAACTTGTATGGTTTTTTTTTGTGTTCTATTCCTATCGATTAGTATATCAATTTTGGTTAGTAACTTTACTATATAAATGCTTGCTTCAAACTATTCAAAGTCCAAGAAGCTTGGTGAGGGGACATATGCTGTGGTATATTTAGGGAAGGAGGAAGACACTGGACGAGACGTTGCTATTAAGGAGATTAAAACAGACCAGTTCAAAGATGGGTTAGATATGTCAGCCATACGTGAGGTCAAGTATTTGCAAGAACTTGATCACGATAACATTATTGAGTTGGTCAATGTGTACTCTGAATCGTCGAGTCTCAATTTGGTTTTGGAAGTGTTGCCAAGAGATTTGGAAAACGTCCTCAGAGATAAATCTGTCACCATTGCAGCCGTGGATGTAAAAAGATGGATGCTACAAACACTTCGAGGTGTGCACCACTGCCACAGAAATGGTATACTGCACAGAGATCTCAAGCCAAATAACCTTTTGATGGACTCAAACGGTGTTATCAAAATAGCGGATTTTGGGTTAGCCAGATGGCTGGATCAACCTACAGACAGGCTAACGTCAAACGTCGTCACCAGGTGGTACCGGGCTCCTGAGTTATTGTTTGGTGCACACCATTACACCGTGGGAGTTGATAATTGGGCCGTTGGTGTTATTTTCGCTGAAATGATGCTTAGAATCCCTTATTTACCTGGAAAAGACGACCCTGATCAGCTTGTTGTTACTATACAGGCCCTTGGAACACCCACTGAAGATAATTGGGAGGGCGTTTCCTCGCTACCGTTATATAATTCACTAACGGTTTACCCTCCACCTGAAAGATCCGAGATGAGACGCCGATTCCCCGCTGCTACAGAGCCTGCTTTGGATCTTTTGATGGGATTGCTTACTCTGTGCCCTACCAAGCGCTGGGACACTGTCACTGCTCTTCAAAGCGTCTATTTCACCCAAGATCCAATTCCTTGAAGTGTTACGTAAGATTACGTAAGATTCCATAATAGGAAATTTTTCAATTTTTCAGTAGGAAAGAAAAAAAATTTTGAAGAAAAAATTTTTTATCTTTTTAAGGGAAAGATATCTTCTTTTATTAGTAATAGACATATAGATATATAGAGATGTCAGTTGAATTAGAGGCCCCAAAGGGTACTAGCACGACCAATTTTACGTGTACGTCATGTCATATACAATTTCCAACATCTAATGACCAAAGAGTCCACATGAAGGGAGACTGGCACAGGTATAATCTTAAGCGTCGTGTGGCACAATTGCCACCTATTCCGGAGTCTTTGTTCAATTCCAAAGTTAACACATTCAAGGAAGAAGAGGAAAGCAGAGAGGATGACCGTCAGCTAAGTGCCAAGGAGTTGAGAAGGAAACAAAAGGAGGAATTGCTGGAGAAAAAGAGGAAGCTATTAGAGCTGGCCAAGAATAGAATTGGATCAAATGCAGGTTTGGTTACGATGAACGAAGAGGGTAAACTTGTCATGAAAAAGGAGAACAAGGAAGAAGACGAGGTCAGAGAAGAAGTTATGAAGGGCATTGAGAGGGAAAACGAAGAAGAAGTGACAGAGGAAGACATGATCAAGGAAAAGATGAACAACAAGATTGATATTTCCAATAAGTGGTGTATTATTTGCATGCCATCGTCAACGATCAAATCGCTGAAGGAGGGCAATGAAGTTGACTTCGATGCCAAGTACCAGTTTGACAGCGTTGATGCAACAATCGAACATCTGTTCAATCACCACAATCTGTACATTCCTGAATCAAGCTACCTGGTAAACAAGGAAGGTCTGGTAGACTATCTTTATGAAAAACTTTCATTTGGTAACGTTTGTCTTTCATGCAACTACCAAGGGCGTAACTTAGAATCAGTGAAGCACCATATACTTGGTAAAGGCCACATCAGGATTCCATTTGAAAACGAAGAAGAAAAACTTGAGTTGGGCGGTTTCTATGACTTTAGCAGTACATGGGAAACTCAAAATGCTACTACTGCTACTGCTGGCGAAGATAATGATGATGATGAATGGGAGGATGTTAGTGATGAAGAGTTGGCCAACGAAGAAGTTGAAAGTGAACAGATTCTTGCCACTGACTCAGGTTTACATTTACCAAACGGTCTTGTTGTTGGTCACCGTTCCTTGATGCGCTACTACAAACAAAACTTGCCTGAACCTAAGGAAGTCAGTGAAGGTCAAGGTACAGTTATGGCCGCTGAAACAAGACATGGATTGTCTTCGTTGCTTGTTAACAAGGAAGAAGTCAAGGAAAACAAACGTGTTTGGAGAAAAGAAAACAGAGCAAAGGATCGTTATGATAGACACGCTGCTAAGTTCATTAACTGGCAAGAACACTATAGGGATCAACTATTGCAATAATTTCGATCAAATACTATTACAATTGGAGTTATCTGGGGCTTTTTTTCTTCTGTTTTGGTTTTTTTATATAGTACATTTTAATGACCGTTGCTGGTATATATAGGTATAAATATGGGTATATATAGACACATTTTGCGTGACAACTCTAAATTTACTGTTTGCATTGCTGAGCCCTTGAGCCTTTTTGACGCGTCAAGTTTAAAGACGACCGTTTATTTCCTTTTAAAGACGTGTTTCTTCACTTGGTAGCAGCTTTGAACACCATGGGATACTTTGAGATTGAGGACATTTTAGCCACGTCGACGCCCTTGAGTGCAAGTTTTACTATTGATGCTAAAAACTTAGGTTTTCTGATCAATCAGCCAAAGGAAACTACAATTTCCTCAAACGAATCGATACTGCTCCCTTTTTGGCTTGTTGAGCACTTGGCACCCGAGGTATTGAACCCAGAGTCATTAGAGCCCAACAGTACTGAAGAGCCAATTCCAATCATTTCTATTTCAGTGCCAGAATATATTACAAAGAGAGCTCTTAACTTCTATAAGGCCTCACCAACATTTGCGGTGTTGTCAGGAGCTGGTATGAGTGTTACTATCAAGGGTAATCAAAGTGGTGGAGGAAGAGTGGGAGTTGGAGAAAGTGGTTTTTATGACGCAATCATATTATGGTGTTCTGTCATGGATGATAACATTGTTAGAGATATTGTCTCAGATATGCTTGTTGCAAGAGTGTGTAAAATATGGGATTTGAGTACTGGTGCAAGCTCCACACTACGGGAAAATCTTCAGTTTGAATCAGGATTAGATTCTTGGGAACGTCAAATCTGGAAGCAGTGTTCCCTTGAGAGAAACAAGCTAAAGAAATGGAGTAATAAGCCGGTTAAGTGAAAGGTCACTTTTGGGATCAAGTCAACTTTTCAAGGTCAGAAAAATTTTTAAAAGTTCACAAAATCCACTGATGTTCTTCATAGATAGATAAGTTGATACCGGAAATGTCATTACCAAAGGTAGTTGTTTTGATTTCAGGTTCAGGCTCCAATTTGCAGGCTTTAATTGATGCGACAAAGACATCACCACCAGCCTTACCTGTTGAAATTGTCCATGTTTTTTCGTCTTCTGCAGATGCGTACGGATTAACGAGAGCTCAAAGAGAAAACATTCCAACAAGCGTCCATTCACTTAAGACATACTACAAGGGTATACCAAAGGAAGAAAAGGAAGCTCGTAAAAAAGCAAGAGAGTTGTTTGATGCTGATTTGGCTGAGAAAATCTTGGCAATGAAACCAGATCTTGTTGTCTGTGCAGGATGGATGTTAATCTTATCACCATCATTTCTCAAGCCATTAAATAACGTTATACCGGTCATTAATTTACATCCAGCCTTGCCAGGACAGTTTGCAGGAACACACGCAATTGAAAGATCTTGGGAAGCAGGTCAAAAGGGTGAAGTTTCCAAGGGTGGTTGTATGATTCACTACCTTATTGAAGAGGTTGACATGGGTGAACCGATAGTTGTGGAAGAATTGGACATAGTGCGTGGCGAATCCTGTGAATCTTGGGAAAAGAGAATACACGAAAGGGAACACGTTGGTATTGTCAAAGGTGCATTACTGGCTTTACAAAAAGCTAAGAAATTATAAAAACAAATAAACGTTAAGCAGCTTCCTGAACTTCGATGATATTCCAAATTTGTTCCTTTAAAATAGCTGTGGTACCTCTTGGGAATTTATAGTCTTTTTGTTTAAGCTCTCTAACATTTGGAGTAATGTGATTTCTATATAGCTGTGCATCCTTACCCAATTCCATAACACAAAGGTCGACATTTGAACCAGAACCCAAATCGTTCCAAATACCTGCCAAGATAGCATCAGATGCCAATTTCATTGCCTCTTCTCTATTGAGGTCTTGTTTCCACTCGCTTTCCAATACAGCCATAGCCGCCAATGAACCAGATCCAAGCGACATATAGTAACCAACGTCTGTTGATCCATGTGCATGGATTGAAAATAACCCTACTCCCGTTGGGTCAACTCCTGCAACAATTAGATAGGCACCAATGTGACCCTGGTATTTGAAAAGATGCTGTTTCAACATTTGCATTGCACTAACCACTCTTGGCTCTCTTTGTGTTGTCATGGCATGGAGTTCCAAATTCGAACTTGTCATTTGTGTAACCATTTCTGTATCTGCTGCTGTACCTGCACCCGCACACCAGATCTTTGGAGCCAATCTGTGAAGCTTAGCACAATTCTTATCAGCGACAATTGGACCTGCGGTGGCTCTTGTGTCTGCTGCAATGACAACTCCACCTTTGAATTTAACACCTACAATTGTGGTACCAGTTGATGTGGCAACTGGCGCATTGTAGCCGTTTTGTATAAGTCTTGTATTTCTCCCATGATTCTCAAATGAAAGTCCTGCCATTTTTCTGATATCCTGTGTTGTTTATTAACAAAGATATATCAGTTTGATGTTAATTTGCCACTCTAAATACAAAAGAGAGCAAAGTTGAAATTTTGAAGATTTTGGAATTTTCCCATGTTTTTGAACAATTAATCTTTTGAATTATTAAAAGATAAATAAACCACCTTTTGCTAACTAATATGGGATCCTGCGTATCATGTTTAGGTTTAGGAGGTAGTTCTGGTAATGATGGTGAGGGTGATAACGAGCGAACATTGTTACTGGATGAAAACGGAGGAGAAACAGCTTCACTAGCCGCACAATTACGAGATGCAAAACTGCTGGCAGTTTTAAATGCCACTAATGACAGGTTACTAGATCATGATGACACTGAAAACGATACAGATGTTACAGTAGTTGGACAAGAAATCGTCAAAAACGAAATCAAAGACCAAGAAAATCAACTAGACTCGGAGTTGTTACAAAATGCGATTAAAATTAAACTATAATTAGTCCAAGAGATACACATACACGATTACACATATTTAAACAAATACACTTACCGCTTCTTTTTATTAATTTGTAACATTAATCCATAATTTACATGTTTCCACTATTTCTTCCTTTGCGTCATTAGTATGGAGTGGGAAAGCAATTCGAAGGTCAACTTCAACGAGATTCAAACCATAGCCAATTCTCATCGACATTGTCCTTGCAATGAAGGAACCTGTTAATTGGTCTATTTGATATTCATTTGGAATCCCTCCTTGCAAACGCTCACCATTTGTATGACAATCTAATTGAAACTTATTACTCGCAATCTCCCCTAAAAGCCTTATCTCAATTATTATGTCTTTGTCAACAATGCTCTCTGATGGTAGTTGGATAGAATAAATGGACCCACCGATTGCTGAATTGCCGGCAGGCTCCAAAATTGTTGATGAGAACAATACTGATGACGAGTTTAATGAATCAGTCAAAAATTCACTAGATTTTATTGTAACAGCAGTTAAGAATGCCGTAATGTCATCCACTGCTTCAACAACTTCGACCTTATTAACTTCGTGCTTACGTATGAATTGTGGTAATAGATTTTGTTCTCTGAGCAACTGATCATTAGTTGCTTGTTCAATTTCTTCTTCTTTCAGTTTTGTAGTCGAGTTTTTCTTATCAATGTACTCGTCTTCCTCATAGTTTTCCTCTTCTTCCTCTCCTTCCTCCTCTCCTCCTTCCTCGTCACCTTCTTCTTCGTCTTCTTCTTCGTCGCCGTTATCACCATCATTCAAATAATCATCTTCATATCGGAGGGATGATTTACTCCCTTGTGGTTTAGAGGATTTTAGTGAAGTTGTTGTCAGTTTCTCCCAGCGCTTTTCCAACGCTCTTTGTAGTCCACTTGCACATTTCCAGATCGTTGAACCATCTTTGTAAATATTTAAAAGATTGTTCAGCATTAATGAACAATCGTAATGGAACCTATCCAAACCTTGCGTACCCTTACTATAAACACCATTATCTAATCTGCCTTGAATAATTGTGAATGACATTGGCATTTGGACTGAGGAATAATAGAGATTTGGGTCAACTTGCGCAACTGCTATTGGTGCATTAAATATCGTTTCTGAGTCTAGGTGCACATCAGGATTTGGTAAATGTAGTAGTGGCTTCGAAAGGGGTTGAGAGTTTTTGTGATGTGATACTTTGAAACTTAATAGATGCCTGTACACCCTTTGTAGTTCGTTGGAAAAGTCTTTGTTCAAATCGACATATTTTGAGTCGTTCAATTCACTTGGATACTGAAAGTTCAAAATCAGAGAAGACTCATCTGTTTTATTTACATCCAATTGTTGGTCATTATTTTCATATTTAACTTGCTGCTGTTGTTGCTTCTTAGCTTTCTTCAAGGCAGGCTGATCTACGCCGTCGCTTTCAAGTTCCAGCTTGTGGCTCTTTTTGAACTTGATTACCATATCTTCAACCCTGTCATATATTTTGTTAACGAATTGAACGATCAAACTGTCTGGACTGTTATAGATACTTGCATTAGATTTCATTGTCGACCACATGTTCAAAAATTCATCAAGGTCGCAATGTGCCAATCTTGGTTTCCGTTTTGTGTTGATTGATCGTTGCTTGATTTCACTCATACTGATTGGATCTGGAACGATTTCATAGTAGTCTGGGTACAATTTTTTTGGTGGTAATTTCAAAAATGGACCTGCAAGAAGCTCGTTTGTTGTCTGATCCTCTAGTGAATTGATCTTGTCAAAAACCTCTTGGTAAAATTTTGCTAGTAGCTGTGAAACTTCAGCAGGTAGCTTGCGTTTATTGCTCGTTGACATCTCTTTATTGATGGAAAAGAATGTTGTTGTTGATGTTATACATTTAAAATTTTCAGCCAAAATTTTCCAGTGTCCAAATTTTCTATTTGGTTCAAGGTGTAATTTTGAACTTGATTGTAAATATCGTACTAACTATAGGGTTTATACTTATAAGCGTAAGCTCAGCTGTTTTAGTGTGTTTATTTGTATTGTGTGAAGGTTTTTTCAGCATAAATTCATAGTTATTTGTATGGAATTCGTTGAAGCGTTCTTGCAAATTATTGTTGACATAAGATGTTTTAGTTAAACTCAAAGGCGCAAAACGACGTATCCTGTTGCTTCAAGATGCGCTCAAAGAATACATCAGAGTATTTGGCTTTGATCTGCGATCAAAAGCTGAAGAAAAAACCGGTCACAGCAGTTTAACATTTCGTTATCATAGTTGAGTTGATGGCACAAACATTTGGATAAGCACGACTATCAAAAAAAAGCATTTAAATGATAATCTTTAATTAGTCTGCCAGTATTCAAAGGGAGTTTGGTGCCTCTGCTCACAAACAAACATTGAAAAAGACTTAATTTTATAAAACCAACAAAACTACATCTCCTTCCGCTAAAAACCAGCGGACCTTCGATTATAGTTGGCCTAATCAAAACAGTAGCAACTAACGCAGCTCATCATAATACGCATATGGCTATTGGTTACCGCTAAATACTTTGACTTTTGCTTTCATATCTTTGTATAACCTAGTAAACTGTAACTTAGCTGTAATGATTGTAGTTTGCATTGTGAAACATCCTAGAGATTGCCCTTGCATTTGCATTTTAGTGTATTAGCACGAATGAGGTTGAAATATATGTTGGATACAAGTGACAAAGAACAACAAGTAGACATAGGCCTTTTATAGTCAAAGAAAACCTAAAATAATATGCAAATTGCCATGTTTTCAATTACGCAAGTACTCAAATAACCTTCAATACACCAATTAATGCAACCCTAAAAGGTACATTCTCAGGTAGATAACCTCAAGCTATAATATCAAAAAACCTTAAAAAGTTTGCTAAGCACAAATATAGCACACAAACAGAAATCCTTTTCTCTTGTCAACACCCTATAAAACTTCACAAAATCAAAAAGAAAGAACAGTTTGTAGTGGAAAAACTCTGTGTGTTTCAATTTTCTTATGCTAGTTTCAACGATTAGCTTGAGTTCATGGTTTGAAAAATAACCATTGGATAGTTGCTGTTTTAAACAATGAGACTTCTGTAAAAGTACATTTACTCTGACCCAATTCTCGTTAGCTTACTTTTGACTTCACCTGTTTTTGCAAACCCTTGCTTATGCCACATCCACCACCTTGTTTCCTGCTAAGCATATTTTGTAACACTATGAGCATTGAAACCAAGGCTGCTAAATTTCTGGTTTTTGGGGTTCTTTTTCCATTATATAACCAAGAAAATGCGTACAACTTGTGCCACATCTTGCGAAACCACATACGCCACGTCCAAGCTTACTATTCAATCTTGTTCGTTGCAAAGCACCAAAACACCCTTGCACCATCTACATTTTATACTCTACCTCAAATTTTTGGAGAAGAAAAAATTCCACCCAATTGGAAACCATTTATATATTAACTATAAGTTATTGATCAATAGGTAAAATGGCTACCAAATACGAACTGATTGATCAGGATCCGATCTTTTCAAAGGTGGTGTCGTATTTCAGAGCGTCTGACTACGGTATCTGGGCAGCATCGACAATTGCAGGCCCACTATCATTGATTCTACTTGAAAAATACGAACCTGTTAGTGGCAGGAAGTTCAAGATGCCACCACCAACGTTCTTGAGGGCATCAGGATTGATTGGATTTACAGCAGGGTTCCTGCTAGCATACAACGAATCAACAAAGAGATTCTGGGGTGTGAGCGAAAACAAGAGGGAAGTCGAAAAGGACAGATACGAAACTAAGCTTTTGTTATCAAAGGGACAAAACCCTTACAAGTGTGAAGAGTCAACACTGACACCATATTTACAAGACGTGTCGTCCAGATACTCCAAAAACTCACAGCTCTTGCTTGGTATCATCCCTTGGTTTAACTTTGTGAACCACCCATACCACGGCGTTGATTTAAAGAAATACTACGAAGTCAGGGAAGGTGAGGAAAAGTGGGGATTCAGCTTGGTTCCACTAGAGCAAATTAAAGGCCTTCCTTCAAACAACTAGTTATTTATTTATTCTTATTTATACATATCAATTATTCCCTTGACCCTATTCCTCAGCTTGAGACCTCCGATGTTATGGTTCTGCATGTAGTAGTTGTCCCAGATCCACAGCCAGTCGTGCTTCAGTTTGCATCCTTTGATAGTCTTCACGTCGTAGTACCACATGTGGTATCCTTCCTCAATGCAATACTGTAATGCTTTGAAAGTATTCACTTTCTTATCTTCAAATGCCATCTCTACAACCTCAATGGCTCTTTTGACCTCATTTAACGTCAATGCATCTTGGATCTGATTGTAAATATTTACTCTCCAATCAATTTTGTGTTCGTCGCTATCAAAATGGAAATGTCCTTTATAAAGTAAAGAGTCCAACATGTTGAAAGCTTTGAAATCACAGTGCAACAATTTTGTATTGCTATTTAACTCATTTTTTACTTCCTTGTTGTTCATTAGATCAATTGGATCTTTCATGTTCCCTTCTGATTCCATCTGTTCTTTTCTTCTAGTATCCAAATATTTGTTGATCCACAAGTACTGGTTTTGCTTATCAAAACCTAGTGGGTTGAGACAGACCATCAAGGTTAGCAGATAAGGTGTATCAAAATCCCAATTCATCTCCTTCCATTCATCATATATTTCGTTGGAACCTCCGTTATTCACCATCATATCAACCAGTAATGCCTTCCTGATAACTATATTTTCAAAATCTATAGATTTGATAGTATTTATCATTTCTCTTTTGGTCTCAGCATCCTTCACCTGTAATCTATTGTCCCTTTTCCATATCATTCTTGATATAAACTCTTCATACTTACCTTCGTCGCCCTGTGGCACCTTTGGTAGTGTTCCTAATGCAAGTGGTGGCAGCTGTAGAAAGTTTAAAGGATGTTGCTTTTCCATTATTACAGATGGAAGCTCTCGCCTAAGATGTTTGCTAAACGCATTATTGGGAGTTGGCTCCAAGCTGTGTCGTATGTCAAGTTTACCTTTGAACTGGCTTCTCAATACATTAATCATTCCTAAAACAACACCATCTAAAGGCTAAAAGATTTTTTCGTTAATATTAATAAATGTTTAGATTACACAAAGGGTCTCAATATATAGAGATATATAGATATGGGTATTAGCGAGCTTCAAATTGAACCATTCTCTTTGTTCTGGCTTTGTAAAGAACTCTGTGACCGCATTCCTTACAACGAACAGGTTCCTTTGGAGAAAGTGAAAAGTTAACTGCACACTGTGCACAGACATACTTAACACCATAGTTTTTGACACTCTGAACACCAGAGGCGGCATTTCCTAATGAAGCAGCAGATGGTGGCACAAATCCCTCTCTTGACATCCTTTTAATGCTCTTGATATAATTCAAATAAGAAAAATATATGGTGAAACTAAAAAATTTTTCTCCGATTCCAAAATTTTTCAACTTCATAGAGAGATCTGTAGAGAAAGCATTGCAAATTTGTGAAACATAATAAATGGCAACGTCTCGACGAGCGTTAGTTGAGTTTGCCAAGGGCATAAATCTTAGAGAACCCGTTTGTGTAAATGGCACTAGGTTTTTGTTCCCAAAGATTAGCCAAAAACCACAATTTTCGGATGATTTTCAACAAATATTCAAAAGATCCAAGCTAAGATCCAATTACAAACAAAATGACTGGCTCATACCGGTTATTGATCCAATGAATTCAATAGTAGATACTTACAATTTGAATAAATTCATTAACCACTTAACCAAAAATTACTATATCAATAATATCAATTCGGTGAAAACATTTTTGAAAAATAGGGTCATCTTCACAACAGATTCTGTTTATAAAGAAGAATCTAACAACTGCTTAATACCAAATAATGACTCCGTACCATTGACTTCGCCGGTAACATATTTAAATTTGTTAGATCTTTTTACCAAAAGGAGTTACAAATTGCAAAATGATGTTAAAATGACCACAATCTTACAAATCTTCTTTAAAATGAAGGTTAACAATGTCGAGCTGAATGCCGATATGATTAATATAATGATAAGCAATTTTATTGGTAATTCGATCAATGATAGGTTCCTTTTACAAAGCTCAAATAACAAATTTAGGGATAATGAAAAATATTTCAAGACAATTGAAAGCTATTTGAATATCTTCAGCCAAAACAGCATAAGTCCAAACAAAATTACCTTTTTGTTAATTTACTTGGCATTTCCAGTTGATTCTACTGAAAGATCACTATTAAAAAACTTCATAGTCAACAATAGCGATGATGAAGTATTTCTAAATTCCAAAGAGTGGACTGAAATTTGCTTTCTAGAAGGCATTAAATGCTCTGACTTGGGCCTAAATGAATTGGCAATTGAGAGCTTGAATGCAATTCCATATACAGATCCAAAATTCAAAATTAATAGATTAAGCTACAAAGCAATAAGATTATCATTTCTCAAAAGCAAATTCAGATCCAAAACCACGTTTGAAACTTTAATTCACTTTCATAACGACAATTATAACCAATGGTTGAAAGCATTGAAAATTGTTAATGGCTGTATATTGGCAACTGAAACAAAATCTAAAGATCAGATATTTAACAAATACATCAAATATTCAATTCATAAAAAATACAGGCCTTCATTGACTGGTTCAATGGGTACAATTTTATTGAAGAATTCGTTAAATTGGGGTGACTGGTTATCATTCATTAAGTGCATTAATTATATTAAATTGATTGAAAATAACAAGTATAGTTGGTCAATTATCCAAAGTTCGCTACAATTATTAATAAAAGCAAATTTCAGTTCTTTATTGAAGCTTGTTTTGATAAAATATATTTTACTGTTAGTTAAAAGTAGTAACGATTCCATCATCTCATATAAAAGATGGGATAAATTGTACTGGAATTTACAAGACTCGATTGATTCCAGTTTCAATAAAAACGTGACACTTTGGGGTTCAGATAGACTATTGAGGATCCAGAGGACGAAATTAGGGTTCAAAAAGTTCTTCAACGAAATAAGCTCAAAAGACTACAAGTTCAGGTATTTAACCTCTTTCAACTCGATTAGAATTCTGAAATCTACTTTCTTTACCAAAAACTCACTTTTGGATAATAAAGAGATGGAAAGGCTAAGAATTGTTAACTGCTTGAATTTGACGGATGATAAAGCTCAGTTGAATGAGTTATTTTCGTTGGACTTATCAACGCTGACACCATTTGAAACTTTAATAATGAATGAACTTTCAAATTTCAAACTTTTCAGTGAAAAAAATGATTTATTGTTACCCAAGTCTTTCAAGAAAATAGATGTTAAAGATAATGATGAAGAATCACCTTTCAAAATTTTGAAGCTAAATTTACAGAATAAAATCGAAAATGAATCAATATGGTTTGATGACATCCTCGAGAAAGTTTGGAAGATGTGGTTGGTAGATAAATTGTCGATAAAGAATACTTATAATAATAATAATGAAATAACGAATGATGAAACGATTGCACATAAACTATAAATTAACACTTGCATTAACAAAGAAAAAAAAAGAGATATTTTGGTCATTACTTATTGATAAATAAAAGTTATTTATCACACACATATAATATTACTTTGTACTTACTTGTATATATAAATCAACTGAAGATTTTTATCTTAACATACAATTTAGAGAATAAAAGTAGGTAATAGAAGGCGCAAACTTCTGTCAAAAGAATGAGCTTTTTGTATCTTTAGTCTAAGGTAGCAATATAATTAAAATATGAGGCAAAATGCATTCTATTAGTTCAAAGTCAAGAACTTTCCTTCAATCTCCAATACAGACATTTCTAAAACAAGACAAATTGGTTTTTTTTTTCAAAACCAAGATGTAGAATTGAAATAAATTTCTGAAGGAATAGTTGTGGAACTTTGATGGTTTATCTGTAATTACAGTTTTTTGAAACATTCAACTGAACTTTTTTAATTGCTTGTAATAAAACCTAATTACAGCCAGCCATAACAGGTGTAAATTGTCGCTGTTTCAACTCACCATGATAAAACAACACAGTTGTAGAAGGATTATGAAGACAACCAACATTTAACATAAGCCAGGTCAGTTAATATTTTTTGTGTTACTAAAAGTTAGTGCCGCAACTCTTTTACGCTAATTGAATTCAAATATGACAGAAGAAGATTCAGTTAGTGGTGGACTCTCATGGACTATAACGCGTTCCGTTTTGTCAGAAATATGCGTTTAGCCAACTAACCAATCTGACTTGATTTGTTCAAAGTAGGTTGCAAAGAATTACACGTAGAATGGTGTTCACTTCATAAAGCTTTATTTAACTAAAGTATTCCAAAAATGCCAGTCTTGATTTGCTATTGATTCCATAATTTCTCTTTATTCATAGACTAGGCTGTGCATTGCACTTGCAAGTAAATGAGCGTTATTTTATGTGTCAACTACACCGTTGGATGCTACTTGAATGTAAGATGATAATTCTTGGCAGCTTTGAATCAACAATAAAGAAATCTCAAAAATAAATCTCTATTGTATAGAATAAAAACTCTAGTTTTCAAAATGCTGCAAAAAGAAACTATTTTCGAAAGTATTCATGTGCCTGTACCGTTAAAAGACAAAGTGTTATCTTAATAAGGTTTGAGTTCATTTTTTTGACACCATAAACTGATTCCCTGCTTACATTGACTTTTTCACTCGCGTCAAAGCTAGATCAAAACAATATCAAGTTTTTTTTGTACACAACCATGAAATTTGAAACTTTTCCGTAATTTTAGGATAAGATATGGACAAAACAAAAGTTGTCCAGAGTAATCTCAAAGCTGCAGTGAATGTAAAGATTTCTTGGACTGACATTTCCTGCATAGCTTTTGCTGGACTTTGCTTATTTTACATCTCGTTTATCGCTTTTCTTGCACATCATTTTGCTCCGGATTATTTCCTGGAAGATTTATGTGCTTCAATAGATGACAATGTATCTTTGACTAGTATTATAATGGAATTGCCTGGTAACATACCTTACCTTTTTTTTTCAGGTATTAGTTTATTCAATATCGTTCATTTCGCTGAATAAGATGATGCATGTTATAAAATCCCACATGAGGTTATCCGCTCATGCTTTGATTATATGTGGAGTCATTGCATTGTGTTTAAAACCACAGCTTGCTTCTCTTCTAATTATTGATGCACTTGTCGTATTCTATAAAAACGGGACTGCTCTACCATATACTTTTGGGGCAATCCAGTTGGTAAGCGATAGCTTCCTTCAATTTGGTAGATTTTATCCTGGTAGTATGGCTCTTGCTTTTTTACTTGGACAATTGGTTTTCTTTTATTGGATGCCTGGTACAGAGATTGTTAAAAGTTTTGCTTTAATGTATAAGCAAATGGTTTCAACATATTGTAATCCTGGCAGTATTTTTGATAATCGCTTTGTTACAATAAATGTGATACGTTTTTTAGTAATAGCTGTCACCCATGTCGTTTTTGTGATAAAATATACTTCCATTGCAATTGTTGTAAACATATACTATGCCATTTTTATGAAGCAAAATGAAACGACAAAGGATTGTTTAAACAAAGAGGAAAAAGTTAATTCATATGAATTCATGTTTAATTGGGGTCCATTTTATGCTCCCTTGTTTGTTCTTTGCACGAACACGTTACTAGACTTATTTTATTATTCTGTGGCAGGCGAGTCGGAAAAGTTGAAGAAGTTCTGTCAGATATCTTGTACATTTTTCATCAGACTCTCAGATTTACTCAATGCAGGGGTCTTCTTGTGTATTTGTCATTACAGAACAAACTATTTGCAAGGTACAAAACTTTTGCTTTCTCACTTCCAGTTCAAAAAATGGTCAACTATTGTCTTTTTCTTATTATCAGTACCACTTTTATTGTTAATTTCAAGAGACATTGGTTTTTTATCAAATTATGTTGAAAATACACTTATTCTTAGATATGAAAAAGTTTACAGGAAACTATTTGGCAACAATTTCGGACCAATGCCAACCTATTCTGTTGCATCTTCTTTGTCTCTTGCCACAATTGTATCAACAATACTATTCTGTCACCTTATGTACATGTGTTTATTTGATGACGAAACTAATTTAGAAACATGAAACAAAACTTGAATATTGTACATGAACAGCGTGCTTCATTAAATGGATACTTGTTAATATTCATATATAAAGAAACAAGTTTGACAAGTCAAAAAAGGAATGAAAATCAAAACGCTTAGCACAGGCGCCAATCCAATAATTTTAATAATCAAAGTGCAATTATTCTTTTCATTTCTATCACCTCTGTTGCAGACCTTTTTTCATCGCAAACAGTTTTTATGAAAATAGTCAGCTAATTTGTCTGAGCATCATAGTGTACAAACTTAATGATTTTTAAACTTCAAATTCTTACTTACGATGTGAGCGAAATGCCAGATCTATTGTATATCTCAAAACGATGATTTACCGAAAACGTCTCATGTTATGAAAAAGCATCTAATAAAAAAGCAAGTAAGCTAAGCAGCTGAATTAGGTCACCTGCGATTGTTTCCAAACCAGCAGTCGGTCAAGCATTTCATGAAACATACTGTGCGTGTACAATTCTGATAGTATAGCCCCTACTGATCGCACGTATTGCCACAAAAGCACGGTAAAGCTAATACCTTTCAAATTGCTTTAAATCAATGGCTATTCTTCGGTTTCCTTTTATAAGTTTCCTATTAAGTTGTCTCAACATAGCTTTCTTGTTCTATTCCTGAATTCATGGCATAATGCAAAATTAATTCTTTTATTAAACTCAGAAGTAGCAGAATGCCTATTTGTTTTTAGCTGTCCACTACTTTTTTTATCTGGAAAGACAAAAGCAGTATGCATAAAGTTATGTTGTACTGATAAGTCTTGCAACACATACAACAAACCAGTAACTTTTACCTCTAAAGATTTTAGAACTAATATTAGAATAGTAGCTGTACAAGACTTCTGAAGAATAAAGGTGAAATGTAGCTTTGAGCGATGCGGCCAATTACAGGCGTCGGTGGTAGAATATCTAGAAAAAACGGTTCTGGACTACAAGGTGGCACAAGTCTACTTTGATAAGTGCCTTTAGGCATTTAGTTAAATGATAATTGAATGACATTTATTTCAAAGTTTTCGAAGGTGAGATTTACTTTGCTCCACCTTTATTTTACTCAACTTCCAGCATAATTTAAAATATCACGATTTAGACTGAATTGAGCTGTTTGTTTTCAAGTGATTGGTGAAATATGAATAATGCGTCTCAAATATGGTCTACCTTATAAGTCTACAATCTTTTTTATTATTTCCATGTTGATCCCGTATGTCGTTTGTGCCTTAGCCAAGAAATCGGCAAAGTTCACTACATGATTGTACGTTTTCCAAATAGCAAACTCATACGTGTTCTTTTTATAGCAACCCTAGAGAATGTTGATAGAATAGCCACTGGTGACATCACTTGCATACAGCAATAATGCTAGACAGCCGAATTTAGCTGAAAAAGTACGCACCGTCAATCGGGATTGCTATTCTATTGTAGTGCAACGCCCTGTCGGGCTGTTACTGGGTTCTACGCATGAATCTAGAAAGTAGGTACGACAATTATGATGAGGCTTTGGTTGCTGTGACAAAAAACGTACAGGAGGTGTAGATCATATGTGTTCGCACTATGTCAAAGGCTGGTATTGATACTAATTATAGCATGCCTAATTACCTGTGCCTTTCTGTGATGTAATACAACAAGCCGTTCATCAACCTGCAGACTGAATGTTTGCACATAATTTGTAAGCTGATCAGACATGCTGATGAAATTGGACGTTTACTTAGTGAGAAAGTACGTGTAGATATAAGTGTTACTGAACAAAGATATCATCCAATGTTCCGACCGCGAGGAAAAGTGAATAAGGTTTTGTTTTGGTAGAAATGATAGAGGTTGTTCTAAAATTATGTAGGTTGGTTTATGATGCTACTCAAAAAAAAAAGCTATTACGTTCATTCTATCAGTTTTTTGTAGCCGAAGTACAATAACGCTCCTCCAATTCCACATGATCTACAATAAAAGTATTGTGCATCAATAGTAAACGTCATGGGAAATATATTAAGCTTTGTCAGAGAACGCAAAATGCCAATAAAACACTTGCATTGGTGCTTTGTGTGTGTCTGCTTACAATAATCTGATGTGCCAAGAGAATCTGAAAATATAAAAATAGGCTATTCTACATTTTCGGGTGGTTTCCATTCCAGCAGGTGGCGCAATAGGGGGTTGCTGAAATATGAGAGACGGGTGCAATGTTGACGTTGGAATGGAAACTAGAATAACGTTCCACGGGCTGCAATTATGTAACAAGATTCGTAGTCCAGCAGTAAGTACATAACCAGTTAGCTGTAATAGGAGTCTTCATCTAAAAAAAGACTTGGATCATGTTTGAAGCATGAAAACACAATTGGTGGATTAGGGCAAGAAGGGAATCTGGAACTCAAATACTGCTCAGTGGTGGACAACATATTTACTGAGCAGCTAACACGATGTTTCTACTGGTATCTAAGCCTTACTCAGTAAACTCTGTTGGCGTGTACACTTTAGTTTAGCCTCCCACCATGGTCTGTGAATCGTTAGTCCGATGGCGAAATCTTTATGTAGTGAAGAACCTTAATAGAATAACCAGTACAGAAGTGCTTTGTTATTCCTTGTTAATACTTACCAGTTATAGGATTACAAAAATTGCCGTTGGTCTGGTCAGCAATCTGGTGCCCTGTCTTTGCAATATGAGAAACGAATGCAGGCGATGGACATATTGCATACCTTTATAGCCAAGTATCAGCTGCAAAACTAATAAATTCTTAACGTTTGTTCCTTGGTACTTCACTCTTGGTACTAAGTTGTGATATCCTTGCCAGTTTGATGATAGGAAATTAATCCTAACTCAGCCAAACACTCAGGCCATAGACGTCAAATCCACACCTATGATTGACAGAATTCTCAAGCGGCAACAAATGAACCATGCACATTGGTTCAAATCCTCATGGGAACCTTTTGAACACAATCACACTCTTTTTACAGCGCTAGAAACTTCTAAAAGCATTCTTTGGCTCATATCTGCCTCTAAATTTAGGTTGTCAAGAAAGCACGAGTAGCTCAGTGGTAGAGCAGCAGATTGCAAATCTGTTGGTCACCGGTTCAATCCCGGTCTCGGGCTCTTCTTTTTTAAGTTCATTTTCAATTTTTTTTACGTCACCTCTGACATTTGTTCTGTGTCAAACCTTTCCCCTTTTTTTCTAAAAATTTTTCTTTGTTTACTTAGTAGATTGCTTTGTTATAAAAATCGAGTTAAAGCCGTCAATTAAGCAATTGAGATCAACGAAGGAAGTTATTCATAGTCGCTAACAATTGAGAATTTACTAGAAATAACGTATACACGATGGCAGGATCTTCTACTTCTGCGTTTGTCAGTACACTTATTTTCAACTTGGTGATCTTTACGATCTTTGTGTTGGTGTTTATTCTGTTGAGAAACAAGTACATCAACGTCTATAGACCAAGAACAATCAATGAGACGTTGCCAAATCACTTGGTGCCACAGGTGCCTCCTCGCAGCGCCTTTGGATGGATTGAGGCCTTAATTTTAAAACCAGAGAAGTTCATCATCCAGTACGCTGGTGTGGATGGCTATTTCTTCTTGCGTTATTTGAGAACATTCGCATTTATAGGTGTATTGGGAGGTGTCATTTTATGGCCTGTGTTGTTTGCAGTGAACGCAACAGGCGGTGGTACCGGAACTGGATTTGACATTATTTCGTATTCAAACAACACTCACAAATGGAGAACGTTTGCACATCTTTTCTGCTCCTGGTTCTTCTTTGGGTTGATCATCTACACAATCTACACTGAGTTGGTGTTCTACACCAGTTTCAGACACAACATGCAATGCACCCCATTCTACAGATCACTCCCTTCATCGAAGGTGCTGCTTCTGGATAACGTCGACGATGGACTCCTTTTCGAAGACACACTAAGGCAGCTCTTCCCAAGTGTCAAGTCCATTAGAATCACCAGAGACACGTCAAAGTTGTTGGAAACTTGGGAAAAAAGAGAAAAACTTGTGAATAAACTTGAAGGTGGATTCGTCAACACTTTGAAGAAGTGTATCAAGACGAGATTCAAGGCAGAAAAGAAGGAAAAGGCTATTCCTGAACCAAGTGACAAGGTGCAATCCTACATCAAGGAAAAGAAGATGCCATCTTATAAATTGAAGCCTGTCATTGGTGAAAAGAAATTAATTTTCAATGAAGGTATGGATCAATTGAAAGAATTTAATAGTGAAATCGACGATTACCAATTCAAGTATCCTGATAATTTTGAAACAAAGGTTGGTTCTGTCTTCTTGGAGTTTCCTTCTCACTTCGAAATGCAAAGAGCTTATCAAGCAGCTGGCTCAAGTGAACATTTTAAACGTTCAAGAAGATTTCAATCTTTCCTGCCTGGCGAAGTTATTTGGAAGAATGTTGGTTTAGGTTTTGCTGCTAGAAAATCCAAGAAATCGGGTGCCATTACATTTTTAACTTTAATGATTATCTTTTGGGCAATTCCTGTCGCTGTTGTTGGTTGTATCTCGAATATTAACTACTTAACCGAAAAGGTTCATTTTTTGAGATTTATTGATAACATGCCTGACAAGTTGATGGGTATTATCACTGGTATTCTCCCAACAGTTTTATTGGCTATCTTGATGTCCCTTGTTCCTCCAATTATCAAATGGTGGGGTAAATTCGGTGGTTGTATGACAATTCAAGAGTTAGACACTTGGACTCAACAATGGTTCTTTGCCTTCGAAGTCGTTCAAGTGTTTTTAGTTACTACTCTTGCATCTGCCGCCACATCTGTTGTGACATCAATTATCAACGATCCAAGTAGTGCAATGTCAATGCTTTCTCAAAATTTACCTCCTGCTTCAAATTTTTACATTTGTTACATGCTTTTGCAAGGTCTTTCAATCAGTTCAGGTTCACTTGCTCAATTGGTTGGTTTGATCTTATCATTTGTTCTTGGCAGAATTCTTGACAAAACTCCAAGACAACTTTGGACTCGTCGTACCTCTCTTGGTTCTCCTTCTTGGGGTACTTCATATGCTCTCTATGGTATGTTCACTGTCATCATGTTGTGTTACGCCATTATTTCTCCAATTATCATTGCTTTTACTGTCATCGCTTATTATTTGATCTACTTAGCTCAGGTTTATTCATTGGTGTATGTCTCTGGTCACACTAATGATAACAGAGGTAGAAACTATCCTTTAGCATTGTTTGAAGTATTTGTGGGTCTCTACTTAGCAGAAATTTGTCTATTGGGCTTGTTTGTCATGATCAAAAATTGGGGTGCTGTTGTTTTAGAAGCAGTAGCTCTTGCAGCAACTGTTGGATCTCATTTGTATTTCCGTTGGCTATTTGAGCCTGTTATGGATACCGTCCCACTTGGTGCCATTAAAGGTGATTACCCAGCTGATTTCGGTAAGAAGGATATCAAAACAGAAGCCGAAACCTATTTTGTTAAGTCACTTGATGTTAACAAGAACTTGAATAACAACTCCGACGAGAACGTAGTTGGTGCAAGTTCTACTGTTGGCGGTAAGGAACCAGCAGAATTCAGAAATGAGAACGATAGCATTTCAGAAAAGAGAGAAGCTGAATTTGCAGCATCTCATATCTCAAACATTGCCAACGTTGATTCTGATGCAGATATTTCAACCTATACATTTGCTCCAGAGAACAATGCCGTTGAAAATATGGATATGAGCGTTAAGACGTGGTTCAAAAAGTTCACACACCCTAAACAATTTATGAGTTACAAGTTTTACAGAAATTTCATGCCAGACTTCTGGCTTGCTCCTGTCGAGCCTTCTTTGACTGATGGTCTCAAGTACGAAGCTCCATATGTTACAGGCGACAGACCACAGTTGTGGATTCCAAGGGATCAACTTGGATTGAGTGAAACCATCAAATCACTGTGCTCTGAGAGAAATATTGCAATCACCGATAATTTCGCTTCAGTCGAAGGCAAGAAGGCAAAGGTCGAGATAACAGATGACGCTTATCCACCTGATTATGAACCTAGTATTGTCTACTAAATAAATGGTCATTCACTTTCGTTTGCTTTTTTTTTAATTGTTCTATTTTGACACTTTTTTGGTTTCCTTTTTGTTTGTGTTTAATCCAAAGTTTAATTTCTTTAAGTTGTATAGTTAAATTAATAGTATATTCTAATTTATTCCAGCGTTACAATTCAAGCCAATTGTTTGTCACACATCATTGCTATTATGATTACTACAATCCTACGTTACTCCAACCAAAGCCCGTATTGTGTAAGAAAAGTGGCGGCTGTCTACACAGTAGAATAGGTGGCTTCCTTCAGAGGTACCTTCAAACCAAGATGACATTCTTTTTTTTTTTGCAGTTTTTGTTACTATGATTCAAATCAAGACACGAAAACGGCTACCGTATTCCCGTCTATGTGTATCTACATCAATCACAACCACAAGCACTTCATACTTTTACGCATGAGTGTTTTAAAGCGAGTCTTCAAATGCCAAGCAATTTCTATAATCTATTTCGCCAAATGTCTCCACCAATTGATTCCACAATCCTAAGCCCCTATCATCACCACATGCTGAACCTTTCATCTGGTACATGTATTTCATTTCATTATTGTTTTAGAGTCCTTTTAACAAGATACGATGATTGTCGACAGTCACGTGACTATTGCAAATGTAGCCACAATTTTTTCTAGAAGTTTCCATCTTGAGAACCCTGAAAAATTTCAGAATTGGGACTCAACGCCTTATAAGGTCAGGAAAAGACGCTATGCCAACTGGCCAACAC
Source organism: Saturnispora gosingensis (assembly GCA_030570395.1). Classification (NCBI taxonomy): domain Eukaryota; kingdom Fungi; phylum Ascomycota; class Pichiomycetes; order Pichiales; family Pichiaceae; genus Saturnispora; species Saturnispora gosingensis. Next base: position 742,646 of record JAJLVU010000002.1, read on the forward strand.
TTGTTTATTAACATCAATTGATTTTATATAAAGAATCATGAGTTACACCACCAGACAAATTGGCGCTAAGAACACCTTAGACTACAAGGTCTTCATTGAACAAGATGGAAAGCCAGTCTCTCCATTCCACGACATCCCATTGTACGCAGATGAATCCAAGAAGATTCTCAATATGATTGTCGAAGTCCCAAGATGGACTAACGCCAAGTTGGAAATCACCAAGGAAGAAACCTTGAACCCAATCATTCAAGACACTAAAAAGGGTAAGTTGAGATTCGTCAGAAACTGTTTCCCACACAAGGGTTACATTCACAATTACGGTGCCTTGCCACAAACCTGGGAAGATCCTAACGAAACCAACCCAGAAACCAATGCTGCTGGTGACAACGATCCATTGGATGTTTGTGAAATTGGTGAAGCTGTTTCCTACCCTGGTGAAGTTAAGCAAGTCAAGGTCCTTGGTGTCATGGCTCTTCTTGACGAAGGTGAAACTGACTGGAAGATTATTGCCATCGATGTCAACGATCCATTGGCCTCCAAGTTAGAAGACATTGAAGATGTTGAAAAGCACATGCCAGGTCTTTTGAGAGCTACCAACGAATGGTTCAGAATCTACAAGATTCCTGATGGTAAGCCTGAAAACGTCTTTGCTTTCAACGGTGAAGCCAAGAACAAGAAGTACGCCGAAGACGTCATTACTGAATGTAACGAAGCATGGAAGCAACTTATTGCTGGTAAGTCTGCTGACAGCAAGGGTATTGCTTTGGCTAACACTACCTTGTCTACCACCCCATCTTACAACCCATCTGTTGAAGTTCCAGCTGCCTCTGCTTTAGCTGATGCTCCAATCGATAAGTCCATCGACAAGTGGTTCTACATTTCTGGTTCTGCTTAATTTCCGGAAGCTAGAATTCCCTCCATTAACGACACTATTCAGTTATGAAACCTGTGGTAACGACTTCTATATTTATATCAATTTATATATGAAACATTAAAAACAACCTTTTTTTCATACAGTCATGATGTACGTGCATTGCTAACGAATGCTTTGATTTTGCCCAAATCTTTCATACCATTTGTCTCGACACCACCACTGACATCGACACCCAAACATCCTTCGTTTTGTAGGGCCTCTGCAACATTTTCAGGTGTCAATCCTCCTGCTAAAATGTATCTAGCACCGAATTGATTACCGAAATTACCAGCATCGTCCCAATTAATAAGTTTACCTTCTCCTCCAGACTCTGAATCCAATAGTGGAATAAGATGTCTATGACAAATAATTGCACCCTCAATACCTTTTCCATGCAAAACATAACGTGGTATCACTGGCACATCTAAAGCATCAATGAAAACATCAAAATTCTCTGATCCATGTAATTGAACGATATCAAGCTGGAGTTCTTCTACTAAATCTTGGACTTCTTCAAGCTTTTGATTCCTGAAAACTCCAACTAAATATGGTCCGTTCTCAGCAACTAAATCTGAAACTTCATTAAACCATTCAATTCCTTGAGACTCAAGACTTTTTGCTTGTTTCAGCAATTCTTTTGAATCAGTAAAACGACTACCTTTCTTTATCCTTTCTCTTTTACATATTTGTACTATTTCCTTTGCAACATCGCGATCGACGGTTCTGGCTCTATTTGGCACTAAAATAGTCCCTAGCAAGTTAGCACCAGACTCTACAGCAGCATTAGCTGCTTCCACATCTTTCAAACCACAGATCTTAACTATTTGCTTAGTCATTTATGATTTTTCCGAAAGAAAAGTGTCACCAAAAAGTCAAGCATTTTTTTACAATGTTCTCATACTGATAACTGTAACATATTAACAATCAAAATGGGATTGTTCCGTCGTTTAGAAAAGAAATTCGGTAAGATATCTATTGAAGATTCGCAAGACCAGATTGCGCCTAACAGTGTCCAGTCACCTCCTCCTCCAATTCCTGCCAGAAATTATACGGAGTCTAACAATAACGTGATGTCACAAAAGATAATAATACATGCTACCAACGTGTCTGATGGAGATTTATTCTCTAAACCCATTGCATCAAATGCTCCACCGGTTTCATGCATACAATCTACAAATGTTCACCCAGTTCATTTACCTAGATTTTATGACAATGCAAGCACTACTCCAATAGAAACAAATAACTTTTACGGAAACATGCTAGTGGAAGAGCAAAACTTACCAGTGTGGACTCACCCCTACAGTGTTTGGAAATGTTTAGATGACCAGTTCAAAGGCCTTGGTATATCTCACACCAGTGCAGCACAAAGAGTGTTTGGAGAAGACCCAAATTCAGATCCAGTGAAGTACTTTTTCAATCCTGTTGGTATTTGCTCGTTGATGCTATCGGCAGCAGAGTTTCAAGAACAAAATTATGATTTCGAAGTTGGTGAATGTAAAAGATTTAGCATTGGGCTACAATTTAAAATTAATAACGGCTTTTTGAGGACAAAACTCGTTCAAGGTATGGGATTTATTACTGGTATCTATGAAAATCAAATCACTCCTAAAATTGCTTCAAAGGTGGGTATCCAGTCGTGGGATTTTCAAGGTACTTTAAGCAATGGACTTAATAAGAATGTTTTAACTTTGTTTGACCAAACAAGGTGGATTGTTTATTCCAGCATTGCATTTCAACAAGAGTCGCCACACTCTTTTATTGGTACAAATAAACCATCAAATGGATCACCAGTAATTGTTCAAGTTGCAAAATTAACTGATGATAGGTATCTTACGAATTATGATCAAGTTGCGGGTTCATACCCTACTGATTGTACTCTGAGTGGTACTGTTGCGGATGATCAAACCACCGCCAACTATTCGTTCAATTACAGTATTGAGGGCCAGTCAACTTCAAATCAAGTTCTTCAGTGGTTCCTCCCACATCATTATTTAGCAGCAGATTCTGACACTTTGTCAACTGAAGTCACTGGGTTCAAGCTAGATTCAACAGTGAAAGGGCGAATGCATGCTTTCGTTACTAGCAATTTCAACATTATCGAGCAATTACCACCAAAGGAGCTCATGTTTGGTGCTTGGTCGGAAAAAGCTGGAGTTGGATCATACTCAGATGAAGCAAAACAAGTCATTTATGCAGTTGCAACGAAAGAGATTAATGAGTTTGACGTTGTAAATCAATCAAACACTGACTCAATGTACACAGCAGGTAAAATTCTTGATAAGGGTGCATTTATGCTATACACAGCAGCATTCGTCCTTCAAGATAACGAACTAACAAAAATTATGCTTGAGAAGATGAAGCAGGCATTTGATAGATTCATAAATAATAGACAACAAGCACCATTAGTATATGAAACAAACTGGAAGGGAATAGTCTCTACAAGTGGACTGAATGATGGCAACTTTTATTGTGATTTTGGTAATTGTTTTTACAACGATCACCACTTCCATTATGGCTATCACATCCACGCGGCTGCAGTTGTTGCACTAGTCGATTCCAACATAGGAGATGGTTCATGGGTTGCACAGAGCAAGCAGTGGGTTGAGACTTTGATTAGAGACGTGTTTAACCCAAGTGACAAAGATTCGTTTTTCCCTGTGTTCAGATCCTTTGATTTTTATAACGGCCATAGTTTTGCTAATGGTTTATTTGCACATGGTGATGGTAAAGACGAAGAGTCATCATCAGAGGATTATCACTGCTATTATGGAATCAAATTATGGGGTGCTGTCACCAATAATACTAATTTGAGCTCGTTGGCATCTTTAGTCTTATCAATCGAAAGAAGGGCAATGGGTATGTACATGTTGTTCAAGCATGATAATACTATCATGCCTTCTAATTTCATTAGAAACAAAGTCTCAGGGATTTTGTTTGAAAACAAAATCGATCACGCTACGTATTTTGGCATGAATAAAGAATACATTCATGGTATTCATATGATCCCTCTGACTCCAATGAGTAACTTTATCAGAACTTTTGATTTTTGTCACGAAGAGTGGAATGAGATGGATTTGGGCGGCCTTGCAAATGCTATCGATGGTGGTTGGAAGGGGTTGCTAATGCTAAACTGTGCTCTCATCAATCCAAAGCAGGCATGGGATTTTTTCTCACAACAACAATTTAATTATTCCTGGCTTGATAATGGTATGTCTAGAACGTGGTCACTCGCATACTGCGCTGGTATGGGGGGTGCCTAATTGCTAGCATTCATTTTTACTGTCATTTCATTTAACTTTGTTTTGATTTGCGGACTTCATCTTTGGAAGAACTGATAGAAAACGGTTATTTTTTCAAATCCAAATTTTTTTTTTCAAAATTTTTTATAAAATAGAAAGCCTAAAGGCCTGAAGATAGATGGACTATTGTTGTTTCTTAACATAGATTAATAGCAATAGCATATAATGTCGGATAATATAACAAAACGTAAGAAAGAAGTCAAAGTTACGGCGCTGTGTCAGTTGTGTCACAGTAGGAAAGCAGTTATGAAAAGACCAAAGAATCTTCAAAAGCTATGTAAAGAATGCTTCTTTCATATATTTGAGACGGAGATCCATCTCACGATTCAAAAGGAAAAATTGTTTTATGAAGGCGAAACGATTGCAATCGGCGCCTCTGGTGGTAAGGATTCAACTGTTTTAGCATCTATTCTAAAAACTCTAAATGAACGATATCAGTATGGCCTTAATTTAGTGTTATTATCTGTTGACGAAGGTATCATAGGCTACAGAGATGACAGTTTGGCTACTGTCAAAAGAAATCAACAGCAGTATCAAATGCCTTTGGAGATTGTGTCATATAAAGAACTATACGATTGGACTATGGACGAGATTGTGGCATGCACCGGAGTGAAGTCAAGTTGTACATATTGTGGTGTTTTGAGAAGACAAGCATTAGACAGAGGCGCGTTAAAACTTGGTATAGATCATGTCGTCACCGGCCATAACGCCGACGATATGGCAGAAACAGTTTTGATGAACTTATTGAGAGGTGATACGGCAAGAATCGAAAGTTCTGTAAACGTCACAACCAATTCAACCGGTTCACCTGTGAAAAGATCAAAACCATTCAAATATACATACCAGAAGGAAATTGTTTTATATGCACACTACAAAAAATTAGATTACTTTTCAACGGAATGTACCTACTCACCTGAAGCTTTCAGAGGAACTGCCAGAGTTTTAATGAAAAACTTAGAACAAATCAGACCTTCTTGTATTATTGACATTATTTACAGTGGTGAAAACCTCAAGTTGAAACCAAAGAAACAAAGAGCCAAACAATCAAGACAAGAGAAAGAACAAGTGGATAGTAAAGAGACAGAAATTCGTCCCGATGGCTCAGTTTCATTGCCAAGGTTAAATGGCAGCAGGTGCGACCGTTGTGGGTATTTATCAATGAATAAAATCTGTAAAGCTTGTCTTCTATTAGGAGAATTAAATGCAACAAGACCTAAAGTTCAATTGGATAATGAAACCACTACCAAAGAAGGTGCAGCTAAAATCGTTCGAACTTTAGAGAAGTTGACATTTTAATTATCATAGAATCCATACAACTTGTACAATTTTCCTAAACTTGTCATCCTTTCTTTTACTGAACATACGAAAATACATATCAAAATTTAAAATTTATAAAAAATCCGTCCCTGTGTAATTAAGTTAAATTTAGTTCAACTAATGTAAGACCGTATGGTGAATAACAATTGAGACGAGCACTAGCTTGAAACTAGGCAATGTATGATTTATATAAAACGCCCTCTAGATCATCGAGTTGGTCCGTAGTGAAAAACTTGGAGTCAATGTGCCATGTATCTTGTCTTGTTTTCTTAAAATGACTTAACGTACTCTTTGCGGTTCTATTAATTAGTCCGTCATAAGTAATGCATTTAACTTCCAACAATGTTAAAACTTTAGGTAACCATTCTGGCGGCGGTGTGGTATATGGATATAGCTCAACTAGAGCACTTAATCCCAATGTTGCACCATGAACATCATGCAATTGGCTTTGCGTCAATTTCTGACCTTTCAAAATTTTATTTTTCTTCAAGATAAGTTTAAATTTCTTGTAAGAAGATTTAATAATTGCGTTTCTTTCCGAATCCCAAAACATGTTCAAAATTACCATAAAAAGCATTTTGTATTCTTCTCTCAACTCAATATGATGAGAAAACAAACCTTCAGTGCATTTATTGAAAAGTTTGACCTTTTGTGAGTGAGATCTTTCTAAGAATCTGACTGAATCGTAAGTAAAATTGAAGGTAGAAAGCAATCTGCTTTGCGCTCTTGTTGGATTCTTCCAGTTCATGTTGTTTTCGATAAGATCAATAACTCTTGTTGTTTCCTCAGAATTGTACCTGATATTGGCAAAAATAACAAACCAGACGTCTATGCGTATTTCAGCCAATTTGCATGCATCTTTCATTTCGATTAGATCATGGCATAATGGCACGACATAAGGCTCAAAGTATTTGATAAGTAATCCGTTTTGAGCTGTTTTTAAAATATTCAACATTAAGAGTCTAACACCTTTAACATGAGCCATAAAGTCTGACTTTGTAATTTCTTGGGCAGTCATTGAACCTATGCCAATCCTGAGGTTCAAAGTGTTATCTAAAAATTTTGTCAGTAAGCTATCAAACAATGGACTGGCCTTGAACAAGAATGATGCTTCACCAGTATTATCTTTATTTAGCTCACTCATTAATGTATCGAAATCCTTATGTAAAACAGAACTTTGATAAAATATGACATCAAATAGAGTTGATGCAACTTCAGTAGAGATTGTTTCGTAAGGGTGATCCAAAATACTAAACAATTGTTCAGTAACATCGTCAAATTTATGAAATCTGTTCATTGTCGATTGCATGTAGCTACTCAAAAAGACAATCCTGCACCTCAATACGAAGGGAGATTCTTTAACGTCTTTTGAAACTTCAAAATCACATATTGTCTTCAATAAATGTGGAGTACGTCTCATATCAAAATGTGCCGGTAACCACCAACAAAAAATAGACCAAAGGTTATAACTTGATTGAGTTAAATCATTTTTGAAAACCTTGCTAATTCTGGCAGCAAATTCTTCATCTGCATACTTCATTGCTTTCTTACTTCTTTTACATGCAAATAGTACCCCTGAAATAATTTCGGTGCAGGCAACGTGAGTTGGCCTTTCATCCGAAGTATAAAGCTCATCAATAAGATTCAAAAAATCTTCCAATGAAAGATTTGGCGTCAAGTCTTGTAAACACAGAGTAGCAATTGAGCTGAAGAAGTAAACGATACCAGGCAAAAAAGAAGTATTAACTTCAGAATCGTCAATGTGGTTCTTCATTAATTTGAGGAGCCAATCTTTAGTTACCAATTGACCAAACTTCCTCATTGAAGTCTCTTCACTATCATTCAAGTTCAGATCTGAGATATCCTTATTCAAAACAACAGGCAAATCAGAGTTCCACGATAATGTTGGTATCCACATTTTGTTGTCTATGAAGAATTTTGGGTTAGTGGTATTCTTCATTTCAGCAAAAAAGTCGTCCGGATTATTACCAATAACTCTAGCAACGGTGTCGATACAAGGATCAATAGGCTCCACAGACAAAATATTGTTAAGATCATACTTGAAGTAAGCTCTTGTTTCAACGGTATCAAGCACTGAGGCAAGCCAACACATACCTTTTTTACTTAACTCAGGATGAGAACCATCGATAAAATTAAACATTGTGGTTAAAGCATTTGGATTCAATGGAAATTCGTAGTGTGAATGGATGGAATAAATCAATTCTAAAACAATTTGTAAAAACTTCCAGTTCAAAGATTTATCCAACCTATTGATTGCAATACTAATTATATCATTTAAGTTCTTCATTAAAAGTTCTTTCTTTTTTTGCTTTGCCAGTTTCAAAGTATTTATTTTCATATCAACATCAACATCTGGTGGTCTAATACATTCGATATCCTGTTCGTTTATTAAACAGACTAGCAGTGGAATTTTCACATATCTTTTAATAACGCGATACAATTTCATTGCCATTGCCGTAACTTCTATCTCGTTTATAGATAGAGATCTGAAAATCAAGCTTTCATATTTTGCTAAACTGGTAGAGTTTTTAACAGCCAATCCACGCAAACGCTTCTTATCAAAAACGATCATGATGTTAACCAACTTTTCCTTGTCGTGATTAATTAATGCAAGTTCCCATTCATTGAAAATTTCAAAAACAAGATTAGTACAGTTGATAACTTTATTTAAAACAGATGCTAAAACCGATGCTGCGTGACTTGCAGTTCCTGAATAGCCAGAAGCAGATAATCTAACCAGATGCTTAATCAATACCTTATCCATAGGCGTAGGCAACCTGGTGCATCTCGAAATATTGACTCTACTACAATGGTAAATGGACATTCTAGCACCCATAATTGTTCTGGTAACAGGAAGGTATAAGCTTGGAAAATCTTGCTGAGCTGCAAAGTGTGCGTTATCAATATATTGGGGGTTGTTGGAACTATAGTAGCCACAATCGTTGACCCAGGTATTGATACAATGAATGACTCTACTAATAATGTCAACATAACCGTCACTTTTGATAAGTAGTTCCACTAAGCTGCTCAAGCATTTTGCAATATCAATTCTTGTTTTATGCAGCTTTTTATAAGATGGATCCATATATTTTGTAAACTTATCACCCGAAAAATATGCACCAAATGAATATAAGATATCAGATCTATCTGTCATTGAGCTTTCAACGGCTTCTAGTTCACCAGCTAACGAAGGTGTAGCAATACCACTAGGTGAAGCAGAGTCAATACCACCACTCATATCAATATCGCCTTCTTTGTTTTCTGACTGGGCATCAATAACCACATCAACCTCTTTCAGTACAGGATTTATATCTTCTGCATCAGAATCCTCGGTCTCCTTTTTTTGACCATCAGTTTTCGTGCTTGATGGTGACTTTTGGAATTGACCAGCATTATTGATAATTGCAGTAACTCCTAAGTTTTTTCCTTGATTTTCATTTGGTTGCATTAAATTGGAAAAAGACTCACTCTGAGCCAAATCTGATAACGATGTTACAGATCCCAGAGGAGAAGTGCCAAAAGTGGTACTGAGCTTTCCTAAATGTCCGTGTGGCGGTTCTTCTTTGTACGAAGGATCAAACAAAGAACAAACACCTCTGAGCAAACCATCAAGCTGGTCAAGATGAAAAGAGAGATGATCAACTTCGTCAAGACTCACTTTATCAATGTCTGTTGCGCTGGATATAAAGTTGTTAATGAAATTAATAGAGCAACTTGACAAATTTTCAAAAAAATCCGCTGCTTGACTGATTTCAAGTTCAGATGGAACATACCAATTGAATGTCAAATTTTCATGAGATAGTCTGTATGAATCAAACTGAAAGCCACCCCAGCATTTTTCACTATATTTTCCATCATTTTTATCTAGCCAATCCTTGGAAATCAATCTTCTTTCCGTAATCCTTAACATTGAAATAGCTTGCAAAACACTGTTTGCCATCATTGAGGCGCTAAATGCACTTTCCCCTTTTAAAGTGCATGCTTTTAATATAATAAACTTCTCCACATCAGGCAGGTAAGGAAGAACGAATTGCCCTGCACCCAAAAAGATACCAGATAAGATTTTCATATCCCACACAAGTTTCTTGTCTTTGTCTAAGACATCTTGTGAACGTGCAGCACCAGCTCCATGAGAAATCTCATATTCGATTGAAGCCATAAAATATTTGTATAGTTTATCAAGTTGAGTTTGTGGACTTCTTCTAACAAGAACCTCACCTATATTGGAAAAGACAATAGCGACCTCATGGTGAACATTATTTGTAACATAGTCATAATATTTTCTTGCCAAGACATCAAATAATTCATCACTTGTTGATTCGATCAATGCTTCAAAGCAACCAGTAATTACTGCTGATGCTTGAGATTCAATAGTATTAGTATCAATACTCACCGAACTCTCTAGGAACTTGAAACAACTATCACATATTTGGTTGATGAATTCATGGAAAGAGGAAGATGCTGATTTTAAAGCACAGAGCTCCAGGTCTGGATCGTACTCAAAATTATCTGTTAGAGGACCATCATATAACAGATGCGCTTTACTAGGAGCGCTTTCGTAAAACTTAGCCTCAAGGTATGCTAGATGATTTGCAGTCAATTGAGCAGCTAACATGCCACCATCACCGTTTCCTTCACTCAAGTCCGCAAATGGGATCAATGTACCTACAGTTTTAATGAACTCTGTGGTTAATATTGTCTTATCAGGATCATTGGCATCAACCCCTGGGACTAACATCATTAGAAACCTGACCACATGAAGCCTGTAGATTGGAAGCTCAACCATAAACCTAGCTAAAGCTGTTAATTGAGTTATAACGATAGGAATACGATGTGTTGAGTTCAAAGAGTCAAATGAGCTATACCATTCTGGAAGAATACTATCCAAAACAATATTAGGTCTGATAAAACAAAGAAGCTCCAATGAATTTGTATGCATTTTCCTAACACCAGATGATTTAGATTGACAGCCCAATTTCAAAGAAGGTAATAATAAATGAACAAATTTTTCCACAATAGAGTCATTCAATTTGAAAGAATCAGGCAAGGTACTCAGATCAACATGTTGGGGTCCTGTGTACTTCTTATCATTGTTCTCTGATAAGAGTCTCATATGTAAACTCAGTGTAAATTTACTGATTATGTTTGCAAGTAAATTGGACCAGGGACCAGAATTCGATGGATGCAGCATAGTGAATGTTGAATTGATAAAGGTTCCAATTTGATCAATAATACCCTCCTTTTCAAACGCATATTCAGACTTTAATGAATTAATAATGATACCTATAAGGTGTGCACAATATTTGTTATTCTTATCACTTTTGGATCTTGTTTGCGAATTTAAATAAAGCTGATTGATCACAAAAGAGAACTGCTCCTTCGTAAAAATCCCGTACTTGCCGTCAACTAAAATACTTTGATCTTTTGCTCCATATTTTAGGGACGCCATGCTTATACGCATTAAAAAGGCAATAAGACAATTGATCTCACTGTTTGATCTATTAGACTTCCAAAGGGAGAAAAATAATGGAAGATAATGACGAATATCATGTTTATCGTATGCCCAAGAGTCATCATCATTTCTTATAGGAGGGCAAAATTTAAGAGGCATTAAAGATGAAAGCTGAACAAAAAATGCAGCAGCATTTTGGCTTGAGTATGTACTGATCATTTTTTCCATCAAAGAAGGAACAGCGTCATCATCAAAAAACATTCTTAATGTGATACCTAATTCAACTAATCTCTTGGACCTATTACTAGACATTGAAGCACCAAAGGAAGTAGGTTGACAGACTGTAGCTGCAAGTTCACTGTATAAAGGTTGCCATGCCACTCTGAACCCTGAATCTAAAAGCTCGTCTTTGGACTTCATGAGAAGGTTGATGATCTGAATGTATTGTGAAAGGTCTATATTTTGACCTCGAGAAAGCGAAACAGCATAAAATACTCTTACTAAGTCTGAGGATAACTTCAATGGGATCATAAGACCCATTAAAAGCAAATTTTTCAACTCTTTTGTCCAATATTTCACAGAAATAATAGAAGCCGACTCGATCCCCACTTTCATCACTGGGGTGGCAATATCAGCATCCTCATCTTCGCTATCTGAACTATAGTTGTCACTTTCATTGCCGTCAGCTTCATCATCTTCGTTGGCTTCCATTTCAGTTTGTCCTAAAATTTCAAATGTCTGTCCGCCGGTAATGGTGGTCGCTGACTGGATGTATTCGTCTATGTTCCTTTGAGTCAAAAGAACCTCTCTGGCATTTTCTAGCTCTTCCACACTTATTGTCAAGTTTCCCTTGAGATCTAAACTTTTGATTGATATGTACAAATGCGCAATAACGTGACTTAAGTACTTATACTGATCTCTAACCGTTTCGGTCTTATATGGAAGCAAATCCTTGTACAATTGTGTTTTTTTAGACTTTGTAGCAAAAAACTTGCTTTCAGGATCATGCAATGAAGCTCTTGCCTCTGTTTCGTCCGCACTGATGTCTAAATTGTAGTGTTCTAGACGATCATTTTCAACTTTGTGGCTCGGTGTCATAGAACGGCTAGAGTCTCCGATTGGTCTTTTCAAGACATTTGGTGAACCAGGTCTCTGCAAATCCAAAAATTGCTTTGCGGCTTGTCTACGTGGAATTGGTCCCTTTAATGAAATTTCAGGAATCGGTGAACTCATTATATGTTAGAAGAAGAAAAGCTCAAATGAAAAATTATATTATACTTCCCTCTTTTATAAGATTATATTAATTCCTTTTGCACTGTTGTCTAAAAGTTGTTTTTTGCTCTGTTACCAAGTATTAACAATACTACAGTAACTGGCAGTCTTCTTTTAATAAGAAAGTGGATAGGTCTAGAGAATCATACATAGTGGCAAAAATTATCTCTCTATGCTTATGGTGCTTTTTCAAGGCTGTGTATGCCAGATTACGTAAGCTATTATCTTGTATAACAAAAATTTTTTTAACTGAAAAATTTCATATAGAAGAAGAAGACGAACCGATAAAAGCTGGTCAAGGGTTAAAGGATGGCTAAGTCGAAAGCAGGTTTACTGCAGCAAGATCTAGAGAACAAAATTTACAATTTGATATTGGCATTGCTTGAGGAAAAGACAAATGGTTTACAAAAGGAACAAGAAAGTAAGCATGGTGATGACATAGATCCAACTGCACCATCTGTGCTCTCGATGGCATTAGCATCCGATCTCACATTTGATGAGATTCTTGAGTACTCCAAATTGAAGGAAAAGTCGTTTGGCAGGATGAAATTCGAAATTCTTTCAAAAAGCATTGAGAGAGCTTGGACCGATATAAAGGAAGAAGAAGAAGCAGAAATTTCCAACTTGCCATTAGAAACGCAGCAGCAGTTGAAAAGCAGGAACTGCGCAACTGCGGATAACGAAGCTAACACGGACAGCGAGCTCATGGTAGTTAAAGATCTAAATTTAGCTAACAAGAACATTGTCAATTTGTGGAACAGTCAAAATGAGTTAAATCAACCAGAGGAACCATCTAGCACTGAAAAGACAAAAAAGAGAAAAACTAAAGACATCGGAAAGGGTAGCAAGAAAGCTAAAGTGGACAGATCGCCGCCTAGTGCGTCGTTACGTTCCCTTGGTGGCCTAAATAACATTATTGATGAATTGATGGAGGTTGTTGGGCTACCTATTCTGCATCCTGAGATATACCTCTCTACTGGTATTCAGCCTCCAAGAGGTGTTTTATTGCACGGTCCTCCAGGATGTGGTAAAACGTCTATTGCAAATGCACTCGCCGGTGAGTTGAAAGTCCCTTTTCTTAACATCAGTGCTCCATCAGTGGTCAGCGGCATGTCAGGTGAAAGTGAAAAGAAAATTAGAGAATTGTTCGAAGAAGCCAAAGCGCTTGCCCCATGTTTGGTTTTCCTTGATGAGATCGACGCTATCACTCCAAAAAGAGATGGGGGTGCTCAAAGAGAAATGGAAAGGCGTATAGTTGCGCAGCTTTTAACGTGTATGGATGAACTAGCATTTGATAAAACAGGCGGCAAGCCTGTTATTGTCATCGGTGCAACCAACAGACCTGATTCGTTGGATGCAGCATTGAGAAGAGCAGGTCGTTTTGATAGGGAAATTTGTATTAATGTTCCTGGTGAAGATGCCAGATTAAACATTCTAGAGAACATGACACAGAACTTGAAAATTCAAGGAGATTTAGGTTTAAAAGAGATTGCAAAGTTGACACCGGGGTTTGTTGGTGCTGATTTGAAAGCTTTAGTTACAGCAGCAGGAATCAGTGCAATTAAAAGAATGTTTGGCTCTTTATGCAATCTTCCTCAAGATTTGATAGATGAAGTTGAAAACGGAAAGATTGAGGAAGAACCTAATACAGGAGATGTGCTAGTCGAAGAACAAGAAAAAGCCGATACTAATAATGATGTAATGGAAATTGATGATGAACCACAGCAGATGAATGTTGAAAAAATGGAAGAGTTAGTTGAAGAACCAGTTAAAGAGAATGATGGTATCACGTCGCCAGATATTGATTCCCTATCATTCATTCAAAAATTTTTAATAAAACATCCAAATCCATTAACAGCAGCGCAATTAGCTCCTCTGAGTATTTGCAAAGATGATTTCTTGGCTGCATTGCCTAACATTCAACCAACGGCAAAGAGGGAAGGGTTTGCCACTGTTCCAGATGTTAATTGGAACAACGTTGGTGCATTATCAAAGGTTCGTGTGGAGTTACATATGGCAATTGTCCAACCTATTAAAAGACCGGAGATTTACTTAAGAGTGGGTATTTCCTCCCCTGCTGGTGTTCTAATGTGGGGACCTCCAGGTTGTGGTAAAACATTATTAGCAAAGGCTGTGGCAAATGAGTCAAAGGCCAACTTTATTTCCGTGAAGGGCCCTGAATTATTGAACAAGTATGTGGGTGAGTCTGAAAGAGCTGTTAGACAGATGTTTGCGCGGGCAAGAGCCAGTGTACCATGTATCATTTTTTTTGATGAGTTAGATGCATTGGTTCCACGAAGAGATGCTAGCTTAAGCGAGAGTAGTTCTCGTGTTGTTAATACGTTGTTGACAGAGTTAGATGGTTTGAATAACAGAGAGGGAATATTTGTTATTGGTGCTACTAACAGGCCAGATATGATCGATCCTGCAATGCTCAGACCGGGTAGATTAGACAAAACTCTTTACATTGAACTACCTAACTCTTTAGAGAGGCTAGAAATTTTGAAAACTGTCATAAGATCAAACAAGACTCCTGTATCACCCGAAGTCAATTTGGAGTCTATCGCTCATGATGAAAGATGTAGAAACTTTAGTGGTGCTGACTTGTCATCACTAGTGAGAGAAGCATCTGTCATTGCTTTGAAGAGGAATTTTTTCAAGGGTATCACCAATTTAGACGAAAACGTTGAAGACATTGACGTTGACAACGTTGTTGTTAACGCGCAAGACTTCGAAAAAGCTCTTGATGCTACTAAGCCATCTGTTAGTGATCGAGATAGACTCAAGTATGAAAAGTTGAACAAAAGGCTTGGGTGGGATAAGACAACAAATAATGAAGCTTCCAAAGAAGACACCGTTTGAGTTCACTAGCAAAACTTTCTTGTAATTTTCTTAAGTCTTTGCGACATTTTGTACAATTTTTAATCCATTTAACATTTGAATAATGTAGCATTTTAAGTAGGACATATATCCTGAGCATTTTTTTGATTCAGTGATGACTCAAAAAGTAAATCTTGGTTGCGTTAGTAGTTTAAGGCTCAAAGGAGTTTTAAGTGGCCTACTGGCCATGACTGAAAATAGTCTTAATGTTATACAGTCATAGGAAGGGAATAAACGCCTGAGCTGAATCATATTACCTCAAGACAATATATGCATGTCTGCATCGCGTGGCGCAGAAATTGACGCGCCGTTTGACAAAGACGCGTTAGCTAAATCTAAGCTTACCCTGTTTCTTACTATTGCAAAGCAGAAAAGGAGTAGTTTTCATACTTTTGTGACATTATATCGACACTTGTGTGCACATTTTGCTTGACCATTATATATAGGAAGTTCAAGTGACTCTAGCACTCCAGAAGGTTTATTGGATAATAGTCATATCCTATAGTATAACAATAAAGCGTGTATCATACAGTCATTTCAAATAGTGGTAATTGCGTATGGTTTTCACTGATCGGTCAATTGAAATAGAAACCATGAATATAGAACTTCCCACTCCAAACACATCCGAAGGTTCCATTAAAAAGGTGTACAAGGAGCAGCTTGAATCGCCAACGCTAAACCTGAAATCCACCAGAACGCTGTCCACTATTGATGAAGACGCGTCGCTTTGTACACCGGATGCAACACTTAAATTATCGTCGTCACAAAAATCAGATGATGATGAGGGTGTCGATAGTTTAGATGAACCATTTTCTAATTGCCTAGATAGAGAAGTTTTGGCGACAATAGAGAAACTTCGAGAGCTAGAATCAAAAGTTTCTGGAGTTGAAGATATTAAAGAATCTTTGTTGAATTTGAAAGCCACCATATTAAGATTAAATTTGAAAAACACACTTCTGAAGAACGAATTATCTAACACAAGATCAATGTATTCTCACGAGCGTAACATGTTACTAGAAGAAATGAAAAATTATGAGCAAATGATCAATGCGAGTAACAGTGAGAGAGAAGCTGTTAATTCAAGGAATTTGAAGCTGGTTAAATACATTAAGACCTTGAAAAATGAAAGAATAAAGAAATGCGTTAATGAAAATCGACAATTAAAAGCCCGTTTGGATCATATGGAAAATATAAACGGTTCGATCTGCGAAAGTCCCACAACTTCACAATCTATGGCAAAATTGAACACACTAGGAAGAATTGCAACCGTTTATCTTAGAGAAAGTAAACCATCCAACAATTAATTTATCTGTATTTTATCATTCACTTTTTTTCTAAGTATTTTACTTTCGTTAGCTTTCTCTTTTTTTGTATTGTAGCTAATTTTCTTTATAGCTAATTCTTACTACCTTTTACCATTATCAGAGAGCCTAGTAAAAATGAAACATATCCACCTTAAAATCGATGAACTCAATCACTCGCATCTACTGTAGCAGAACAAAAGTCTTAAAAAAGAAGTATTATTTTGGAGAAGTGAAAATCAGAATCTATTAAGTCTACAAACTATTTACGAAAAGGTGGAGGTGGCATTTCTGTGTAATTGTAATTGTACAAATGGTCAGAGGTTGAGATACCTTTATATTTTAAAGTCTCAATATCAACTAATTCCTCATTCAAATCTTTTAAACTTTTGGCTCCTAGAAATTTCATATCTCTAACAACTTCCTGCTTCAATATATCCATTGCTCTTTCAATACCTGGTTGACCATAAGATGCCATAGCATAGAGGAAGGGTCTTCCGAGACCAACAGCAGAGGCACCAAGGCAAAGTGCTTTGATTATGTCCGAGCCTCTTCTAATTCCCCCATCAATGAAAATATGGAAATCTTTATTTTGATCTAAACCATGTTCTTTCAATAGTTTTTTGGATTGGGCCAAAACTTCAATTGGTGGCATTGCAAAATCCATTTGACGACCACCATGGTTGGAAATAAGGACACCACCAAGACCAATCTGAGCTGCTTTGAGGACATCTTCCTTACGCAAAACGCCTTTCAAAACAATTGGGAGTTTTGTTGAAGCCTTCAATTTTTCCATGTCATCCCAAGTAATGCATTTGTACTCGATAGTGGAAGATGCAAATACATTTAATTCGTTACCAATAGATGAATCCAACGATGCTCTAATTTTGGCGTCCTTTTCACGATTACCAATGCAAGGCAAATCAACGTTGATAAAGTATGCTTTAATATTAGCATGCTTTTCTTCAATGTTCTTAAAATACTGTGGGGCGTTTTTCAGTTGCTCCTCGCTATAGAAATGGACTTGATGAAATGATTGTTGGTCTGTGCCCGCTTCTTTCATGAACTCATCGAATGGATAAGACAACTGAAACGGGATCATGTATGGAATCGACTTCTTATCGCAAGCTCTTATGATGTTTTTTTCAGCATCTTCATGAGCCATTGGAGCACCAGCAAAAGCGGTACAATAAAAGGGAGCAGAGAATTTGATTCCAAAGATCTCATCTGTTTCAGTGGACACCTGCTGAACATCCACCAAACACCTTGGTCTAAAAAAGATTCTGCCGAAGGCATAATGGTTTTCTCTGATTGAAAACTCATCATCTGAACCAGTTGAATAGTAACCCCAAACTCCGTATGGAAGAATCTGTTTTGCAACATACTCGAAATCAGAGATGTTGAATACTTGTGACAAATCCGGCTTATTTTTGATTCTATCTAATCTTTCTTTTTCAAGCCGTTCGTCTCTTTCGTCTTCATCCTCTTCTTCTTCATTTTCATCATCGTCTTCTATGACTATGATCTTCCTTTTCTTTCTGGACTCGTTGCTAATAGTAGTTGTCAGAAATAAACTCCCGGTTAGTGAAAATCCAGCTACCGTTATCCAGTACCAGTTCTTTGCAAATCGTGTTTCGGTTGATACAGGTTTCCTTGCTAACCATCCGGCAAGCTGTTTGAAACTTACTGCTCTCTTAAGCATTGAATAGCAAGCCCAATTGTGTACTCGTGTAGTTGTTTGGCCAAAAGTTTAACCTGGTGCTGCAAGATCTCTTTTTATATATAACATCATAACCGTTATCAAAACCAGTTATTTCCGTTTTCGGTATGTAGCGATTTTGGCTTCTCAAAGCGAATTTTTTGTATGACACATTTCCTGTTGTACAATATAGATTTACTTTTAATTACCACCACAGATGCTCAAATATGTATATCTATATATCCAGTTGCTTAAAAAGATGTTTCGGTTTTGATCATTATTTACTAAAGCAATTAATGTAATATTTTAAAAAAACTGTTTAAAGTTGACTGATTTTTTCTGACTTATATCACATAGTTTTCCCAGAGAAAAAGTCGCCCTAACATTCTTAGTTTATCAGTTCTTAAAGACGAAAAAGAAAACTGCAAACAGTTATTAATCTCCAAGGAGTTAATGATTGGAAAATGACAATTATCAAACAAAGAGCTGTTTTGCTTAATAAACGAAAAAAAGGTTAATATATTAGTTGGGTGGTTAAAACCATTTAGTCTGTCAGTCTGTAATGTAAGCAAAAGCAATAACAATTATATTGCTGTGTATAATGTTTGGGTAATATGTAATATTATTGAGCATATCTGTACATGCATTTGGAATATTTGTAAAAAATTGCTGTTTGTAAGTAAGCTTCCTGTTTTTGCGTCTATGATATCTTTAAGGTGACGTCAAGAAGAAATAGTGTGAGTAAAACAGTGTCACTGAGTAAAATCACACAATGTGGCGTAAAGCAATTGAAAACAGGTTGACTTTATGTGAATTTCAATTTACTCTTGCAATAATTTTAGTCAAACCGAACACTGAGAAGTGTCGAACACAGTTTACAGCAAGCAATTAAAAAAAGCTATACTGGCGATAATGAATGCAAACCGCCTCGTCTTTCAGGTGTCAGTTTTTCAATGTTGAAACTCTCGATAACCCAACCTTTGAGTTCCACTGGGTTTTCAATTCAACAAAACATTTGCAAAAGCATTCTTTAACATTAATTGTAGTCTTAGCATTTATTCATTATTTCTAAAAAGCATATAATTCAACTTGAATATCAAGGTTTCAACAAACCTCAAACATGTATTGATAGTAGACTTTTTCAGCATTATTTGAAAACTTACATTCTCATCTTAAAGTGAGCAATCAAATTTGAGCACAGATAATTCATGACTAAATCATTCGCCGTGCTATGTTGGCATTCAATACTTGTCAAAGCTCAGACAGAAGCTTCAAGTCAAGAATGAGCGCGCTTATTAGCAGTTTTTCAATTTTCTTTGAGAATGTGATAATAACTCATAGTATTAAAGAAAACAGATAATAAAGATGTCTTCCATGCTAGAGAAGTCCCTTGACGAAATCATTGGTAGCAAACCAAGACAAGTACGTTTCCGGCTTCTAGATTTTGACAGAACTTTGCGTTGAACTCGTAACTTTGCATGCACAATAAAGCAAATAACTAATTTGATATTCAACAGAACAGGCCAAATAGAAAGAACACAAGAGTTGGTAAACCACGTCATCAAGGCAGAACCAGACAGCCTCAGTCTACTACAAGAGGTAATTTGAATGAAATAAGAGTTTCAAATTTAGACACCGCTTTAACTGAACAAGATATTGCAAATTTATTTAACAAAGTTGGAGAAACTAAGTCTGTTGACTTGAAGATCAACACTCATGGTGTCTCCACAGGTATTGCGTTCGTTGAATATTACAATCCAAAGGATGCAGCAGAAGCTATCACTGCTTTTCACAGAAGAAACGCGGTTGGCAGAACCATCAACGTAACATCCACTGCATCAATATTTGATAGAATTGGTGGTGATGTCAAAAGCAACAAGAAGAAGACAAAGAAACCACAAAAGCCAAAGAGAGAAGCAGTTAAGCCTAAGTCTGCCGAGGATTTGGACAAGGAATTGTCAATGTATATGGAAGCAGAGGGTGCGACAAACACTATTGACCAACAAACTGAACAACCAATGGAACTACCAAGCGAGCAACCAAGGGAACAAGTCCATGAGGCTAATGAACAAGTTGCAACATCCAATGACCCATTCCCAGTTGTTAATGAAGTTGACATGCAATAGGGCCTTGTAAATGTATATTAATTAAATTTGAACATTTGTTTGTGATTAGTGGAAAAAGAATCAGTTATTGTATTTTTAAACTTCCCTTCTATGGTGAAGGAGAGATAATGAATAATATAACATAATAAATATTTATAAATATATATATGATAGAGGAGGTAATAAAATCATTAGAATATTGTGATCAAAGTTTAAGGAATTCTATATTTAATGGGAAGAGGTACCCAAAACAACAGATGGAGGACAACCAAGAGAACCCTTAATAGAGCCGTACAAAGCGAATTGCAAGGAGGTAAGGGTACCGACCATGACAAATCTGGTTGGCAAACCAGCGAAGGAACCAACAACACCCAATTGCTTAGCTAATTGGAACAACAAACCGACGGTAGATTGACCTGGAGCCTTCTTGGTCTTGTTGACCTTGGACAACAAAGTATCAGCAGGTTGGGAAACAAAAGCAGCCATACAACCAGCAATAACACCGGAAAGAAGGTTAATACCAGTAACAGCAGAAGAAGACAATTGATCCTTTGGAGTAGCAACGTAACCGTAAATGGCTTCAGCAGCTCTTTCGAAAGTCAAGAACTTAGCAATGTTGTAAGGAATTTGTTTGAAAAGGATAGGAGTGAAACCAGCGTAGAAAGAACCGATACCTTCTTCCTTCAAAATTCTAGAGAAACCACCAATCAAACCGTTAGCAAAGGTTGGTTGAGAAACCAATCTAATTCTGGTAGCTTCCAAAGGACACAAGGCAATATCAGCAAAGAATTCAGCAATGGCAGCGGAACCAATGTAGACAGCGTCCTTGTATTGGGATGCGGTTTCGTAACCCAAGTTGTCAATGAACACCTTCTTGAACAATTCGTAACCACCGAACTTGAAAGCACCTTGAATGGAGTAACCCAGCACAGTTGGGCCCAAACCGGTCAAAAGAGCACCAGCACCTTCGTTCGAGATAATCTTCTTGAAGGAACCAAACATACCAGTGTTGTACACGGTTGGTTCTAATTGAATTCTGGTCTTGACAACATCAATAGGAGTCATAGAACCGTGGGTAACACCACAACCAATAGCACCAGCAAGGGCAAACTTGGCGTAATCAGTAACAGTGAAGTTTGGGACAACAGGAGTAGAAGACATCTTTACTTACTTACAAACAGGAGAAGAACGTGTTTGGCAAAGGGAAACAAATTTTTCGACATTGCGATCTGTGGTAAAAAAATGTGTGCAAAAAGAAATTATAACTTATCTCATGCGCCACGTTTATGTTGAAACACCAATAACTGGTGCTAAAACTGGTGGTTTTAAGATCGGTTTTTTTGTTGTTGTTACTGCAAATGATTCTAGCCATATTTTCAGAAAATCAAGCCAAAAGATTCTTATTTCTATAGCACTAGCGACAATTCCTTTTATTGCAACAAATCGCGCAGCTCTTTGATTGGCCAAATAGATAATTTGAATGTGGCGCATGCCGTGGTTTGCTCAGCATTTTGGAAACTAGCCCAAATCTACCACAAATAAGGTCAATATCGTCTGCAAGCTATGCTAAAGTTGTATGTAAACCCCGCAAGCCTTTCTTATGTTTCAAAAATCGATTTTTCAACGTTTTCAGATTGGGACTGCCATTCCAGTAGCCGTGCCACTAATAACTATGGTGAAAGGAAAAAAATCGAACTGCGAAATTTGAGATTTCCAACATACAAGAAGGGTATCTTCAACAAGTATAGAGATAATAGTATGTGCACAAAACATTGAAGCATTGGCAGCACTTGCGCTGTAAGCCAATAAACTCTCTTATTTGCTAAAAGATTGATTTTTTTTGGTTCCATAATGGGAATGAGGGAATGAAAACGATCCAAGTGGAATACTAACATCACATATCACTACAGTAATGTCTGAAACTTCATCAACTAATATTGTCAGCTCTAAGTGGGATACCGTTATTTCCAATGGTATTGTCAAGACCGGTCTCGGTCTCGGTGCCGGTATTCTTGCATCTGCCATCCTTTTCAAGAGAAGATCCTTCCCAGTGTGGATCGGTCTTGGATTTGGTCTTGGTAGATCATACGCCGAGGGTGACTCTATCTTCAGAGACGCTGGCGTGAGAAAGGTTGAAGCTTAATTTAATACAATATTCTAAATCCATTAATGTTTTTTCATGTGCCAAATAAAAAGAACTTAATTTACTATTATCTATTTTTCATTACTATTATTATTATCTTTCATCATTTCATTCAATTGCCATTTGGGGAAACCAATCACAAACATTTAAGTACCTGCTATAACCCTTAGATCACACTCTTCCTCTGGTCCTTATAACTATTATTTATTTATTTAGATACTTTAATAAAAATAAATTGAGTTTCATTGTTACACGTCTATCTTAGTTTAATACAATTCTATAAAAATGTCCCTTTCCTTATTGCTTTTTATCGTTCTTGCCAAATAAACTGATCCTCCGCAGCCCCCCTGAAGGTTCCTGTTTACCTTCATTGTTATGCTGTGTTTCTTCACTCTCGTCTAGTGGCGTCTCATTGACAACTGGAAATGTGCCCGTCGATAATCTATGCTTCTTGAAAAATCTTGATGTTGTTGTAAGTCCGTTTGTCAAAAATCCTGAGGAAGCCTGTGAGATAGTTGACGAATTAGATTTGTTATGCTTATGTGTATGGACTTCATCGGTTTCCTCTTCTTCTTCGTGTGTTTTGTTTGACAATGTCTTATTTGGTGATAGTCCGAATTTAAACAATCTATTTTTAAGTGAGAATGACGAAGATGTGTGTTCATCCAAATCATTATTATCAATGTCAATGTTTAAAACTCCGGAATGCGCATTTGGTGGAGTTGATGAGTATAGGTAGTTATCATTACTAGCTATAGTTATTGGCGCACTCAAAAAGTTATGAATGCTGTTGTTCCCTCCATTCCCAGTTATAACACTATTGTTATTAGACCAAATTGTTCTATTACTGCCACTTCTAGCCCTACCGCCCTCATTAGGGTAAGATGATGCCAAGTTCGAATCAACATACGAGAACGAATTATTCAATAACCCCCACTGTGAGTCCGAAGTGTTGCCTTGAACGTTTGTTGTGGTTGACGCTGTTGCAGTGCCATGCTGAGGATTGAATGGCGATGGCTGAGTTGCTGCTCCATCTAGGAAAATTGATGGAACATACCCTTCATTCGTCAATTGACCTGGAATAGATGAAGATGGAGACCTGAGTAAATCTATTTTTGGTGTTGAACCATTCTTTTTATGCATTAGGTTTTTAGCACTATTGGTCAATGCACTCAAAGAAGTTATTCTCGCAGGTTGCTGAGGTGTGTTGATAAATCCATTACTGGTAGATCCATTCAAACCATAATCAAATCCATTTATATGCGTCATGTTAGGTGAAACTGGATTTACTGAGCTTTGAGATGGTAATGAGTTAGCCGGAAATATGTCTATACCTTCATTTATTAGATTTTGAGGTAGTAACGAATTAACATTATATTGTTCATTTGATATTGCATTTAATGAGCTGTGATTGTTGTTGTTATTGCTATTATTATTGCCAATACTCCAAACATCATTATTCCAGGAATTGTTAGAAGGAATTCGGCGGTGAGAAGCATCAAGTTGCGAAAATTGCAACTCAGGCGAAACATTAAATCCAATTAGTGATGAGGAGTTATTCATTCCCTTACTAGTAAGGGAAGCTGAGCTGGATAAAGGAGCCTTTGATGATAAATGATTTGAGGATCCACTGTTACCAAGTACAGTATTTGGAGTAAAGACATTAGGAATCGGTATATAATCAGACTGACTTGTTTGCATTCCATTGATCTTTCTGACAAGTTCGTCCTCATTTTTTTTCCATGAATTGAATATATCTTGGTCCTTGATGATCAACTCATCACGGAGCTCCTCTGCATATTCTGGAATTATTTTGGCAATTGCTTCGATTATTTCAATGCCCTCTGCATTGTATAGTCCTGTATTGGTATTCAGACATAAAGGCAATTGACTAGCAAGAGAGCTTAGCTTCTTCTTATCTGATTCTAAATGTTTCCTTATGTTGATTTCTGATTTTAAGTCCTCATTCATATCTTGAACCTCATTTATCACAGAAAAAATTTCTTTATTCAAATCATCAATTCGCCTTTTATACTGCTCGATTAGGAGGGGCTTTTGTAATTGAAACTCTGCCTGTTTCTCTTTCATTTCTTTGATCTGTAACTTCCATCGAATTATTTCTTCTTTCTGTTTGTTGATCTTTAGTTTTCTCTCAGCAAGTTTCTTTTCATCTTTGACGAATCTATTCTTATTTTTTAGCTTTTGTTCTTCAAGCAATTTGATCTCTTGCCTTAGACTAGCTCTACTTGCATCTTCGTACTTTCTTCTTTCTTTAGCTTCGTTTCTTGTAGCCAATAAATTATTTTCTTCTTCCATAAATTCTGTGGAAGCATCATTATCTGCTTTTAGTAGGGTATTGTACTCACTCAGTGCACTTTCTAACATCCACTTTAGTTCATTTATATCAATTGTTAAATGCGGTAGGTTGTTATTATAGGGAACTAACAAATTATTATTTGCTTTGGTATCATTACTGGAACTTTTTCCATCAGGAGAATCTCCAACAGTATCACTTCTCGATCTTGACAAAGGTGAAGCGCTTCTAAATACATCAACTTTAACAATGGATTGTATTTCTTCTTCTGTTAATAAATTCTTGACAATGCTGTCCGGGTAATCCATTCCTTCGTCCCTTACAACATGAGATTTGAATTCATTTGCGGCTGTCTTAATGAAAACAGATGAACTTCTGGATCTATAACCCGCAACATTGAATGCCACCAAGTCAATTTGATAGTTTGTACCAGGTTTCAAATTCTTTAAAGTGATACTCTGCTGTCTTCCATTTATAACGTTTGATTGCAATCCGTTAATATATAGGACAAAATGTGAGATTGAATGTGACTGAACTTGAGGGAGCACAGGTAAATCGGTACTAGACTCCTTTTTGTCAGCAGGAGGTGTTTCAAGGTAATTATCCCAATGTACTAGTACTGTGGTGTCAGTTATTTTGTTCACCGATAGCAATGGCACAGTGGGAATAGCAATGGCTAAGTTGTTGATGGATGTTTCTATTGGTAGCTGCAGTAATATTTTAAATCGATGGCTCAACCAAAGTATCCCAGCTATGGCGATAATCAGAAGAACAAACATCATCACTTTGTTCTTACCCACCTACGTTAAAGACGATGTTGATACAATTTGAATGCTTATATTTTTTTCAGCTTCTCATCAAAATCTTTTTTTTTACAAAGTTCAACGGATACTTTGACACTAAGCTTACGTAATTATGATAATGTTATGAAAATTATTAAGTATGTTAACAAGATCTTAAAACTATAAAAGTGATTAGAAATGAATTTAGAAGAGTGTTATTATACATGGAAAAAAGGTATTCAATCGAGTAAAGTAAGAAAAAGCGCACAGAAGGTATGAATGTCATGAGTATGCAGAATGGGGTATTGATCAATGCTTGATAGGGTCAGTACCAACTAGAGTGGTATCTGAGTTGACAGAATTGGAACGGTATAGTCTAACAGCACCTCTAATAGTGTATGGGTGCACTAAAGAATCTTGATAAGCTTCCAAAAGAGCCTTTTTCAAGTTGTCAATGGATTCCACTGAATTTTGGAAGTGGAATGCAATTCTATTACCCATAGTTCTGACATTGTATTTTTTGGAAGTTTCAGCATAAACACTTGGATTGATTTTGACCTTCTTTGGATCTAAGAAGACGAAGTTGGTGTGACTTGGACATTCAAGAGCAATGCCATTTTCGGTACACCAGGAAGCAAACTCTTTAGCATAAGCATGGGAGATCCTGAGCTTGTCGAAGTTCTCATCAATGGCAATGGATGCCATTCTCGCCAACATACCGGCTTGTCTGATACCACCACCGTTTTGCTTCTTGAAATGGTTGGCTTTTTCGATAAATCTCTTTTCACCAACTAGGATGGAACCGAAAGGGGCACCAAGAGATTTGGAAAGACAAAGGGACACTGAGTCAAACAGCTTACAGTAGTCATAAATTGAAATACCAGTTTCGGCACTTGCATTCCAAAGTCTTGCACCGTCACAGTGCAGTCTGATATCGTTTTCTCTGCACCACTCGGAGATCTTTTCAATCTCCTCGTATGGCATCACGATACCATGTAAGGTGTTTTCTAAAGAAATGACCTTTGTTGGTGCCATGTGGATGTCACCGTCATCTGCGATAAAGTTGTCCAGGATGTCATCTAAGGTCAGGTACAGACCATTGGATGGGATCACGGGGGTGACCATGGCCTGGGAGAGCGTGGCCAATCCACCTGCTTCGTGAGCGTAGACATGTCCTCTGTAGTCACAGAGGATACGATGAGGTGGCTGGTGCAAATGCGCCCTCAAACCAATCTGGTTTGACATGGTACCAGAACAACAGAACAATGCAGCTTCCTTACCAGTAAGCCTCGCCAGTTTTGCTTCCAAGTCAAGACAGTCGTCGTCTTCCTTGTAGACTGAGTCACCGGTGGAGCATGTTAGTGCAGACTGCAGCATATTCTGCGTTGGAACAGTGAAGGTATCACTTCTGAATTCGTTGTGGGTTGGGAAGATCTGTGCAATGGACATTGTTAAGATGGGGACTTTTGTTATCACTTGTGTTTTAAAAAAGGGATTTGATTACTAATACAGCGTAGTGAAGAAGCTCTTTTCTCTGGGTGCTGAGTTGATTTGTTTTATAGTCACAAAATCGGTTGACTAATACTTGCAATCCCCTAAACGAACGCCGCAGTTCACTGAAATTCCACCCTCCGATGAGATCTTAAACAAAGCATAACTCACGCAAACGAAGCGATGAGGAGCTGCGACAAAATTAATCTTGGAGCGGATCTTCTTGCCATTCCCTTGGTACCATCAGTTCGCATCCAGCATTCGTGGTGCCAGCTCCAGGTGTCTTCCTACATATCGGAAGACCTTTACCGTGTGGTCGGCAGTGAAAATTTTTCCTACGTGGCCTTATTAACCCTCTTTGAGGGTTGCTGGCGGCTTATGTGTGTATCATCTAGCGTGGTAGTGGGAGTGATAACAGGTGTCTAACTGGTCTCTGAACTGTCAAAAGACGTTGTAACGTCTTTTCAGCTGTCAAAAGCAACGTTTTAACAGCTTTTGGGTTGCATCATGTGCCAAGTCAACACTCACCCCTGACACCGCACTGTGAAGAGCTTCAAGTCAACTTTTATCCTGACTTGGCTTGACTTCGTGCTCAAAAAAGGGGTAAAGCATCTGACTCCGGCGGTCAAGTCAAGAATAACCTCGCTTATCGACTGCGTTAGTGCATACTGCAACAATAACGGTTCTTGATGTGTTCTTTGGAAGCGGTGCAAGCAGACTTGCTGTAATGAAACAAAGTGGTTAAGAAAGGTATTTTCAAGTAGTGCGCATGGCGACACGCAGTGATCTTGTATTGATTGTTCTATATGTTGTACATTCTTTTATATAAAGAGTTCCAAAACTGCGCTGTGTTTTGGGTTTAGCAGGATGTAGCTGGCTATACCATGGGTACTTTATAAAGTTTAACAAGCGTTCAGTAGTGGCTCGGTTGGGTGTAACTGAGATCTTTGTAAATCTTGCAACTAGCGATTCAATCACCTGTTAGGATTAGCTGCTAGAAAGAGCGGCTTCTTTGGGGGTGGAGGCGGCCTCTTCTTGTTTTGAGCGTGCACATGCTTGGAAGCAGGAGCATTCTCTTTCGCCTTTTTCTGGCTCCTCTTTGGTCCTTTGCTTCTTCCCTTATTCAGATGACGCAGCTTTTGTGGAGTTTGGTTCAAATCAGCCGTAGAAGTCAATGCGCTGGTGCTCGCACGCCGTGTTTGGCGGACAGCAGTGTCTGAGGCTCTGAACAAAGAAGACACACTAAAGTCTGTGGCATGCTTGTTGACTAGCCCCGGTAGAGCAATCATGACTTGGCCATTTTTGTTAGTAAATTGATTGATGGACAGTGGTGCCGATTTCGGGATGGATGATACCAAGACAGCCGCCGGGGCCTTCGCAGCAACTATAGGCTCTGCCTTTGTTATGTCCAGTTGTGGTTTCGGTTTCAACGCTGGTTTTGGTCTATCAGTGGCCTTCCCTCCTAAAGTACCGTGACATTGACTTCCCCGATGGCCCGATGGTTGTGCTTTGGGCTCCAGCGATAGCGAGTTCATAAAATCTGCTAGAGATCTTGGTGGCTTGTGTACTGGTCCCGCTCGAGCGGCGGCTTGCGGTGCAGAACCGTGTGTAGCTGACGCTTTCGTCGCTGATAAGTGTGGTTTTGGAGCAACAACAGCAGGAGGATTACTTTTCTTTACTGGGGTTGCAGTGAGTCCAACCTTTTTCTTGGGCACTATGGGCGGCACCTTCTTTCTGCCCTGATCCACTGTCATCCTGTAGGCACAGCTCACTTGTGTTGCTGAAATAGTTCAACACACACACACAGATATTTTTTTTCCTCATTAGATAGCTCTCAAAAGTGCAACGCAAATGCAGGTTTACTGTGTCGCAGTTCAGATGATGGTGGAACACAGGAAATAGAAGATTGATTAAAACTCCCTAAAGTAAATTAAGACCATTTCCTATATAAACCGAGGTTTTCCTATGACACGTGAACTGCAACCACCGATATCACTATCACCATCGGAAAAAAAAACATGTTATCAGCCTTATAGTGACACCAGTGTACTCAATGGCATCTCAATCTGAAGCCCTCGTTTTAATTTAAAGTTAGAGTATTGTCCACAACTACAATTTCCTCATGAAATCAACACGGAAACCATCTTCAACTCGTCGTTTGGTGATGAAGACCCTTCCTTCCCAACATGAAAAAAAAATTAAACTTGCGCGTTCAGTATAAACCAAACGTTCTCTTAGATAAATCCTCGTTTTAAAGACAGCAGACAAATATGCTAATTGTCGACCAGATAATCGAGGATGTTAGGAAGTGCAAGATAATACCTGAACACGACGTACAGGATCTTTGCTTTCTAGCGCAGGAGATTCTCATTCAAGAGGCGAACATTCAATTGATACACACACCAGTCACAATATGCGGTGATATCCACGGACAGCTACATGACCTAATAACGCTATTCAAGATAGGGGGAGATCCTCCCGGGACAAAGTATTTGTTCATGGGAGACTTTGTAGACAGAGGGTTCTATTCACTAGAGACGTTTTTGCTATTGCTATGCTACAAGGTGCGATATCCAGATAGAGTGTTTTTGATCAGAGGTAACCACGAGTCACGACAGATCACGTCTGTGTACGGGTTCTACGAGGAGTGCACGCGGAAGTATGGCTCTGCCAACGTGTGGAGATACTGCTGCGACGTCTTTGACTATTTGGCCCTTGGTGCCTACATTGTGGGCGCCGGTGGTGGAAAAGACGGTGTGTTTTGTGTTCACGGCGGTCTCAGTCCTGTGATCAACACTGTTGACGAGATCAGATTAATCGACCGAAAGCAAGAGGTGCCCCACGAGGGGTCCATGTGCGACTTGCTCTGGTCTGACCCCGAGCGGGACATCAAGGCATGGATGTTGTCGCCAAGAGGTGCTGGCTACCTTTTTGGACAAGGGGAAACGGAAAGGTTCCTACACACAAACAAGATTTCCTTGATAGCACGCGCCCACCAGCTTGTCATGGAGGGCTACAAGGAGATGTTCATGGGCGGCTTGGTTACCGTCTGGTCTGCTCCCAACTACTGCTACAGATGTGGTAACGTTGCTGCCATCCTCACTTTAGACGATTTTCTCAACAGAAAGTACACCGTCTTTGACACCGTCAGCGACGCCGTCGACGAAGTGCCCTCCAAAAAACCGGTCCTAGATTACTTTCTATAAACCCTCATCTCTCTTCTTTGCTCCATTTTCTAATGATATAATGATTTCACTTTTATAGTTTCCAAACAACAAAAAGTTTTTCCTTTGTTCTATGCGTGCCGCTCAATGTGGCAGTGTTCGTTGGACCTGCAGTGCCGGTTCCTTAAAGAATATATTCTTAGAAAAAAATTAGATCGACGTTACAGCCTTTTTTTTTTCCCAGGTTTTGATCACTTGTTTTTCTTCAAAACATAGAACCTGCCAGTCTTTGCCTAGGTTGTAACGTTTGCTCTAGGCTTTACCGTTATTGTTTCACCTCATCCATTTACTGGCATCAAAGAAAAACATTCTACTTCCCAATTCTACCAGATTGTAGTTTCTCGTTTATCAATACTCTTCAAGCATTTTAGGTGAC
This sequence comes from Saturnispora gosingensis, assembly GCA_030570395.1. Lineage (NCBI taxonomy): Eukaryota > Fungi > Ascomycota > Pichiomycetes > Pichiales > Pichiaceae > Saturnispora > Saturnispora gosingensis. Next base: position 773,235 of record JAJLVU010000002.1, read on the forward strand.
GAAATCAGATCACAGAAACTCTGACACAATTTCTTCTCATACAGATCCCGATAAATAATCACAATGAGTTCCACTACTTCAACATCCACTCAGGATGTCATAACAGCAATTGCTGTCAATGGTGTCATTTGTGCCATCTTTGTTACAGGTTTTTTTGCATTAAGGTTGAGGTTCAAAAGAATCTACGAGCCAAAATCCTACTTCGATTTTGTTCCAGAAAACGAGCGTCCAGTGCCTTTGAGTCCATCGCCAATTCACTGGCTATTCCAGCTACTTACAAAGGAACCTAAATTCATCATCAACCAGACCGGTTTAGACGGTTACCTCTTTATCAGATACTTGTTCATCTCCACCGTTACCTTTGGTATCGGGATGCTGATCTGGATTATTCTGCTACCTGTAAACGCCACTAATGGTAATGGCGAAACAGGCCTCAATCAACTTTCCATTTCTAATGTCAGCTCACCAGGCCGTTACTATGCGCACGTTTTCATGAGTTGGATCTTCTACGGTGGCGTCATCTTTGTCATATACCGTGAATTGATTTTCTATTGTAATTTGAAGTTTGCTTCGATGGCAACTCCACATTACGCTAAGAAGTTATCATCAAGATCTGTTATTTTCCAAGCTGTTCCAAACGAATATAGAGACGAGAATGAGTTCTTCAAATTGTACGAGGGCGTCAAAAGAGTTTGGGTGGCTAGATCTCAGGCTGCACTTACCAAAAAGGTAGGCCAAAGAGAAGCACTTTGCAATCAGCTAGAAAACTCTATGAATGCTCTTTTAACCAAGGCGTACAAGGCACATTTGAAAGCCGAGAAGAAGGGTGAAGTCATTGAGCCTGCTAACGAATTAGTTTGCTATGTTCCACAAAAGAAGTGGCCAACTATAAAGGAGTCTAAATTTAACCCTTTTGGTAAAAAGACAGATTTAATGGATTATTGTGTTGAAAAACTTCCTGAGTTAAATAAAGAAATTGAGGAATTACAAAGAAATTACAAAGACGCTCCTGTCATGAATTCTATTGTCGTTGAGTTTGAAAACCAATACTATGCTCAGCAAGCCTTTCAATCTACTCTGCACACTGCTCCGTTGCATTTGACTGCAAGACAAATTGGCGTTGAGCCTGAGGATATTTTCTGGCCAAACATGAGACTATTCTGGTGGGAAGCGTTAATTAGAAAAATTGGTGCAATTGCAGCTATCACAACTGTTATTATTATTTGGGCGATCCCAGTTGCTTTTGTTGGTTTGATTTCAAATCTGACTTATTTGACTAATAAAATGCATTGGTTGAGATTCATTTACAACTTACCAGAAACGCTACTTGGTTTGATTACTTCCTTATTGCCAACTGTTTTATTGGCATTGTTGATGATGCTGTTACCAATCTTTATTAGAACCTGTGCCAAATTTTCCGGTTGCAGAACAACTCAAACTATAGAGCATTTTACCCAACAAGCTTATTTCGCTTTCCAAGTTGTGCAAACCTTCTTGGTCGTTACTATTGCATCCTCCTTTTCCTCTGTTGTTACACAAATTGTCGAAGATCCAACATCAGCCATGTCTCTTTTATCAAATAATTTACCAAAGGCATCAAATTTCTTTATTTCTTATATTATTTTACAAGGTTTTTCAGTTGCTGGTGGTTCGTTGTTCCAAATCGTGCCATTTATTCTGTTCTACATTCTGGGTTACGCTTTTGACAATACGCTTAGAAAGAAGTGGAACAGATGGTCAACGATTGGCTCTTACGCTTGGGGTACCACTTTTCCGGTTTACAATACATTAGTTGTTATAACCCTGTCGTACGCTATCATCTCTCCAATGATTTTGTTGTTTTCAACTGTTGCTTTCTTTTTGACCTGGGTGGCTTACATGAATAACGCAAATTTTATTGTTGGTAAGGGGCCTGATGCAATGGGTTTATATTACCCAAGAACTTTATTCCAAATGTTTGTTGGATTATACTTAGGACAGGTTTGTCTTATTGGTTTATATGCAGTTTCCAAGTCTTGGGGTTGTATTGTCTTACAGGCAGTATTCCTTGGTTTCACGGTATTCGTGCATATTCAATTGAGTCAGGCCTTTGACCGCCTTATTGAAGTCGTTCCAAATAGTGTTATGAGACCATTGAATGGTGAAGATGAAACATTGTCCTGGTGTGCCCCAGTTAACAAGAATGAAAAATCTCCATTCTACTCTACTGATGAGTTAGCTCACGACCTTGCACAAGTTCCATTGCTAGCTGACAGTGATTCACCACCAATTACCAAAGATCAAGGCTTGCTTCTTAGATTTATTCAACCATGGGTTTATTTGTCATTTGCAGAAGTGAAAAAATATTTGCCAGACTCATTTTATGAACTACCACCTGAGACAGACGAGCACGCCTTTGACTACCCTGTTGTTAGTGCAAAATGCCCAGTTATCTGGATTCCAAGGGATCCTATGGGTTTATCGAGAACTTTGATAGAAAGGTTTAAGGGAATCGTTGAGATCTCTGACGAAAACAGCGAATTCAGCCAAAAGGGTAAACCTGTCTTCACTGGTGCTGCGCCAACTGAAGGTGTCAAAATTTGAATTCTTTGGCAATTCACTTTCTGTAAAGGTTGCTCTCTACTCCTTGTTCTTTTTTGTTCTCCAGTTCTCTTCTACATACTCTATTTTAGTCTTTAATAACTTTTATAATAAATCATAAACTTTAGAATTTTTTTCAGATCTCACAAGTTTACCTAGACATCCAAATGATTTGAGACGTGATGCCCACCACTCTCCATGATCTTTTGAAGCACGATGATAAACAAAAAGGCGCTTCATCCGGTGTCAGAAAACTTGATTACCTTATTAGAGGTAATAGAGGTTTTTTAGGTGGAAATATCTACGATATTTCAACAGTGATGGGCGTACACGGTGTAGGTTACTGGGATTTGATTATGAATGTCATTGCAGAAATATTGATTAACACTGACCGCAGAGTTTTGGTATTTGAATCGTTCAATACAATTCCTTGGTTCAAAATGAAAGTCAATGGTGTGAAGAGGAGAAGAGTCGATGTTGTCAAAATCAATTCCATAACTGATATAGTAATCTTTTTCAAGGATGCAAATCGATTTAAAAGTTATGGATTGATGATAATAGATTCGTTTCATTATTTTTATCAAAGCAATCTTGGCCAGTTGAATGGGAAAGCTTTGAGCGATATGGTTAGTCCGGTCACCAAGTTTTTTCAAGCTATGAAATGCTTGTTTGGTCAGTTTAGAAAGGTTTGCCACGAGTTTGGAAGCATAATTATAACAAGTGGCCAAATGGAGGTTTTTAACCAAAAAATAATGAGTAATGAATCAACACGTGAATATTTCCATCAAAGAATTTTAGTGCCAACTATTTCATTAAGAAGTCCATTATCATATTTTTACACGAATAGATTAATTTTATACAGAGATTGGATTATTGAAGACGAAGAAATATTAGTGGATGATGTTGAGGTATCATTCAAACTGCTCAATAATGGCAAAATGGAATGCATGCCTCATTATGCATGTTTAACCCCATGTCCAATAAATCAAGAGTCCATGTGCATTGGCTGGTTTGGTGTTGATAATAAGTACCGTATTCTAGATTTAGATAATCTTGAAACTTCAATCAACATTTCCAATTCATTATTAGGCGAAAGAGAGGACACAAACAATGGGTATAAAACAGAAAACGACGAAGATCCTCAAAACACATTTGAGGAGGTGCCAGAATCTCAATGTTGATGATTCCTCTAGCTTTAATAAATAAATAAATAAATAGCTTTTTTCTATATAGATGTGCGGTAGTGTGTCCTATTATACATTGATTTGTTTTTTCAAATCTTTAAACTTAGTAAAAGCTCCTATGATTGTGAATATCCTGGTTCTGGAATTCTTGGTATTTTTACATAATAACAAGATAACGCCCTCTTCAGGGCAGGCATTAGGTTCGACCACAACATGACTCTAAATTCCTTGTCAACACCCCTGGGCTTCTTGTACGTATAATTCATTACTCTTTGGGCCAGTTCCAGCCGTAATTCTGCATTTGTTTTTAGCGTTGAATTTTGAACTGGAGTTTCGGTTTTGCTCTTGAGCGGGTATTTCTTCCAATATTGGAATAGATTAGATCTGATTCTGCTCCTTTCTTTTCTTCTTTCCGCAGAAGAAGTCTCACCAGTACTATCTATCAGAAATTCAATTATTTTTAGTACGTCCACACTAGTTATGTAGTACATCATCGATGCGTCTTCCATCCTGAATTTAATGTTATTGTTGTTTTCAGTTAGTTCTGTGTGCTGTTGACCCATCAAACAAGAGATCTCAATATATGGGTTCCCATCATGGGTCACACCCCTGGGTGGGGAACTTTGACTTAGCGCCCCAACTGTGCAGTACACCTCCAAATTGTTCTTTATTTGACATTTTTCAAACCTTACAATTCTTCTGAACTCATAGAGTTCATCGAAGGACCACTTGTTATCACAGATGGACCTTTGATCCGCTCCGTAGATTGAAAATTTCACCCTCTCTAGCGTGAAGTGGTTGTTACCGGCTTCGATCAAACCAGAGCGTTCGTGCTTGTTGAAACCGTGCACAACTCTCACGATCTCTAGCTTCTCTGACACAAAGCCGTTGCTGTTACTAGGCGTCTCTGAAAAGTATTCCTTCGAAGGTGTGCACGCCTCTGCGGGAGGAAATGCCAACTCAAAGTAGGACGATTCAGTGGAGCTTGTTCTTGATCTCGATTGCTTTTCTTCATCCATGCCAGACTACATAATAACTTATCTACATTCTCTTCCTCAAGGACTTACCTGTTCCCTTTTATATACTTTTACTCTACTGGCATACACCTCTTACGTAAACCACTGGGTTTATTATGCACACTTATACGATGCGCAGCAACGCAGTCGCAGCTACAGAAAAAGAAAAATCTTTGGAAACATGTCCGAAGTATAATGAAGTCTCTACAATCGCATTGTTTACATCACGTATTCTCTCTTCTAGCCCCCGAACCTTCTATGGGAGCCTGTCGTTTCGAACCTCAGTAAAACAGGCGCCTGTTGCGCCCAAAGCATAGGATATTGGAGCCCACTGCCTACCAGCAAGAAGATGTTCGTCCATCGGATCTGTGAGAAAAAATTAATATACATCGGTCTTGCAAAGTGAGGTCAACTCTGACGTTGCTGCAGCAGGTTCCATGACGTTGGAGGCGAGAACTGCCTCTAATGGCACGAAACTTATTGTCTGCGTCGCCATAGCCACGCGGGCTTACTGTTGCACTTACGAACCCGTCCATTGCGTCATGAAGGCAAGCAAGCTTTTGCACAGAGCTACAGCCTGTTACGTTTTCCAACGCTGGGCTTTTTTTTGCTTAGCGGTTCTATGCGTTCAGAAGCTAGATTCAAGTAAACTCACAGCCAAGCACTATTGTGTGCACGAAACATGGGCGGTACATCAAACTTGTGTTCGCAGAAGAACACAGGGCGTAAATTTACACACCTGGCAACTCGTTTGCCTACTACCCTTCTGATCGCCACCTCGTAGTGTGGTGGGGCAAAACCGTATCCAGCTAAGATTCTTTCTTCAACCGAGAAATCCTTTGTTCTTCTTCTATTGCTCAAGTAAGCGCATCAGCCTACATAAACAGGCAGTCGGATATAGATGCTCAGCAGCGCTCTGTTTTCTTGGATTGGCCTTGCCAGGCTTGCAAAAGCCTGTGCAATGTCAGGACTTCTCCCAATTGGAGCCAAAGCTTGGAAAGTAGAATGCACCTCAGCCCCTACTGGCACGCCAGCTTACTGAGTCGCCCACTGTAACGTAGCGTTCGTGATTCCAATGTGCTTGCAGCATTCTATTTTCGTGATGTAACTCGGGGCTAGTGACGTCAAAAGTGATTAATTTGGGTCGCGTTTATGCTAAATAAAAATTTGGGTGGGAGAAGCTTCAAAACAGCGTTGGTATTATCCTGGATGGCCTACTATTATTGAACAAACAACAAACAATAGTGGAAGGGGGCTTAAAGAAGGCCGTTGGCCACGGCCTATTGGGAGACACCGATTGTTACTTGTAGAGAACCATGACCAAGAAAAATTACTTCAATTAAGTGGGCAGCCTAAAAGCCGAACCGGTGCACGCACTTACTTGGTAGCTTTGCTTGCTTCAACTGTAGCATGAAATGTGCCTCAGACGTAATAATGTGCAGCTATTAGATCACTTGCTATATGTGCTCTAGAAGGCTAGACGTGCACAAAAACACACGTTCCCGAATTACCACATACTACGGCTGGCTGGGGCCAGAGCTTTCAGATGCTTTGAGCGTCTGCACAAGTCGCTGGCAAGCATGTACTACTGTCGCATTCCACACACCAAGGCAAAATTTAATTGGTGCAACGATTGTCCCCAAGCGACACATCTAACACAGGATGCATTGTTGACGGTGGGATGGATTTGTGCAGAGCAAGCAACTCACCAATTAAGCTTTTAAGTGTGCTCTTGCGCCTTGAGCGGGCGAAAACAGATCGCCACTGGTCTCCCTTTTTTTTCACATGTGTTCCCTAGTAACAACTCACCACCTACGAGCTTGGGGTCACTTGACGGCTCAGGACAACCCAAAACCTGTAAAACTTTGCGTCATAGGGCGCATGGCTGTACTTATGAAATGCATAACCCAATGTCGCAAGGTGCATGTCTACCTAGCTAGACCGCAGAACTTGCTTTGTAGACACAAGTTTTTGAGATGCGAAGTCGATTAAAAGCATTAGATGCAACATGAGACTTACAAATTAAGAATATCAGGGCTGTAACAGCGTACGAGAGTTTCTAAGTTTAGATATGAGAGCTGAAGGTTTGTCACATGACCTCTCTATGATGAGCCACATCACCCTTCCTTAATCCTCCAACATGAACGGGTGAACCACACATGATTTTTGTTGTATCTAATTTTGGATTGGATGCAGCAAGTGCTAGCAGCACTACATGTTGACATGGCAACAAGCATGCAGCTTTTATATTACGTTGCCTTTCATACCTAACAGATCAGCATCCCGCTAGTTGAATTATTTTTGTGATAGTGTTTATCCCATGTCATCTGTTGATGTCTACATTTAGCACTATTACGCTACCTGCATTACATTACGTTGAAAAACTCTACAACACTTTAAATTAAATTCACCTTTTGCACTGTACAGCAAGTACAAAGCATAGTGTTGTACGCTTACAGACAGAACATAGGGAGCTCTAGTAGAATCGCTCTGATTTCTTAATGTCTTAGTTTTACTTGAGCTATGGATTCCGCTCTCTTATGAGTCGCTTGATTCGTCTTAGAATCACTGTGAAATGTTTGGAGGGATGGATGGCCACACCTACCGTATAACGTGCCATGTCTCTTACACGGCAAGCTTGTGTTTACATCGACACGTTAGCAACGTCATAGCATTGGGAACTCCGAAGCATAGACGTGGCGGTGGCCGATTACTAATCGAAACTGCGCCACATTTTACATCAGGTGCTCTCATACCACAATTTTTGTGTTCTTTAGTGGAATCTTATCTTTAGAAGATAATTCGGTATTTAATAACCAAATCCATCCTCTTTTCTTCTAACAGACCACGGAATCCACAAATTAAAAATGGCAACTCAGAACATCAAGACTGTAACATTGAACACTGGCGCGTCTATCCCAGCAATCGGACTTGGTACTTGGCAATCACCAGAAGCAGAAGTTTACGAAGCCGTTACGACTGCGTTGAAAGCTGGCTACACACACATCGACACCGCCAGAGTTTACCAGAACGAAGAGGCAGTTGGCAGGGCCATCAATGACTATTTGAAGGAAACAGGCACTGCTAGAAGCAAGCTTTTTGTGACCACCAAGTTGTGGAACACTGAAGTCCAAGACGCAGAAGGGGCATTGAGAAAGTCCCTGGAACGCTTGAATTTGGACTATGTTGACTTGTATTTGATCCATTGGCCTGCCGCTATGGTTGCTGGTGAAGCTCTTTTACCAACTAAAGCGGATGGAACAAGAGATTATCTCACTTACGAACAGTGGAGTTACGTTGACACATACAAGGCGTTGCAAAAGCTCTTGCCTTTGGGTCTCACAAAGGCCATTGGTATCTCCAATTTCAACATTGCGAAGATCGACAACCTTTTGAACGATCCTGAAGTCACTGTGACCCCGGCCGCCCTCCAAGTTGAACTTCATCCATACCTACCACAATTTGAGCTCGTTGACTATTGTAAGTCAAAGTCCATTGCTGTGGAAGCCTACTCTCCATTGGGTTCCACTGGTGCTCCTCTTTTGAAGGATCCAGTTTTAGTTAAGCTCGGTGAAAAGTACAACGTCTCCCCTGCAACAATTGCTATCTCATGGGGTGTTGCGAGAGATACCATTTTGTTGCCAAAGTCTGTTCACCCTGAACGAGTCATCTCTAATCTCAAGACAATTGAGTTGTCAGCTGAGGACATCCAACTCATTAATGACATTTCTAAAACTACCACAAAGAGGGTTGTCAACCCAGACTGGGGTATTGATATCTTTGGTTCCGGTGCCACCTTTTAATTTGTATAGAATAACTAGAGATTGTCTATTGTATAGTTACTTATTCACTGATTTTAAACATGCTGTCGGAATTTTGCCAATAGTCACTGAAACAAATAATTTTTGTGATAGATATACAACCAAAGATTTTGATCTTGATGGTATAATGTTATGATATCGTATGGGGCTAAGTGTTCTTGTCACAGCTTCAATGCTACCCGTGCAATTGTGACGCATTTATAAACAAATATCTATTTTTGCTGGTCAGTATTCCTCTTAATCATTTACTATGCATCAATAGCGTAAACACAACATTTACATTAAGCGTTATTTTTTAGACTAGCTTTGCCATTCGGATCTGGAAATCGTTGTTCAGAACAAACACCACTCTTGTTGTGCCGCTAATGACTTCTTCAGATGCTTCAAGCAATGTCACATCTAGGGCCGCATAAATTGAAAATTGCGCCACAATGCGCCACATTACGTAGCTAGTTTTTCCAGTTTATCGTTCGGATTACAAATTAATCCATTTAGCACATAGCCAACAGTATCTCTTTCATTTCATACGTACAATCAACACTCAACACTCAACAGCAATATGAAATCTTTAACATTAAATACCGGAGTTTCCATTCCATCAATTGGTCTAGGTACTTACAGATTTTTTGCCGAAAACGACGGATATGATGCAGTAAAGACTGCTTTAAATGCTGGTTATACCCACATTGACACTGCTAGTGCATACGAGAACGAAGAAGTTGTCGGTAAAGCAATTAAAGATTTTTTGGAAGAAACAGGTACTCCGAGATCTAAGCTTTTCATCACCACCAAGTTATGGTGTGATGAAGTTCAGGATGCCGAAGGTGCTTTGAGAAGATCGCTCAAACGTTTGCAATTGGATTACGTCGATTTGTATTTGATCCACTGGCCTGTTGCTCTTGCTCCAAAAGATCCAAATACACCATCTAAGCCAGATAATTCAGGCTCTGTGCTTCCATACAGCGAGTGGAGTTATATTGATACATATAAATCACTACAAAAGCTCTTGCCTTCAGGCCTAACAAAAGCAATTGGTATTTCAAACTTCAATATTGCCAAAATCGAACACCTCTTGAATGATCCTGGAGTCACTGTTACTCCAGCAGTCCTTCAAGTTGAACTCCATCCATATTTACCACAGTTTGAGTTGATCGAATATTGCAAGTCTAAATCTATTGCAGTGGAAGCTTTTTCTCCTTTGGGATCAAACGGTGCTCCTCTCTTGAAAGAGCCTGTTTTACTCAAGCTTGCCGAAAAATATAATGTTTCTCCTGCAACAATTGCCATCTCATGGGGTGTTAACAGAGACACTATTTTGTTACCGAAATCAGCTAATCCTCAAAGAGTTGTTTCTAACCTTCACACTATTGAGTTATCTGCAGAGGACATGCAACTTATTAACGATATCTCAAAAACTACTCACAAGAGACTCATTAATTTAGATTGGGGTGTTGATATTTTTGGCTCTGGTGCCACTTACTAATTCTTGTAACTACAAGACACCTGAGCGTCAGCTCAAAAAACATGAAATTTATCTACTAGCGAACATTTTGTAGTTGACTTTTAATGTTCTTTCTTTCAACCAAAAACTCTAATAGTATGCTTTCTTCAGCTTCGATTCTTGCCTTCAAATTGTGATAAAACTCCAGGCCTTGATTTAAATTACCTAAAATTTCAAAATACCCTTGGTAAGTTGAATTGAGCACTTCTAAGGCCTGCTCCCTTTCATTGGAAACCTTTATATTTTTTTTGGCATCTAAAAATGACTGTGTAGAAGAGTTAAATTCCATTTTGATTGTCTCTTCGGTGGCCTTCAAAGTTTCAATTTTCACTATTTCATCATTGAAAACTTTAATGTAATTTTCCATTATTTCTTCGCATCTTATCTTGTTATTAGTTTTGAATTCCTTTATGACTTGATTTATTAAAGACGCACTCACTTGGTCCATTTTATTATTTACCTCATTTAATTGGGTAATACATTTAACCTTTAACTCATTCAAACTGTTCAAGATGAATTTCAAGTTTGAGATGCATTCCAGTAGTCGAGGATTTAGAATTTCGATTTGGGATTCTGGCACATAAGACTCCAGTGTTTCATAAGTCTTGAATATTTCTAAATATGGTTTCAAATCATTTATTTGGTTGACAATAACCATATCGCCTTGCTCGGCTTGATTAATGTACTCTTCAAATGTTTTGAAGTTTTCAATCAATCTGTTACCTTCAGGATCATCAATCAAACCTTTTAATTGCCATTTATCAACTCCATAAAATGAAGTTAATGATTCATCGTCTTGAAAGTCTTCTTTGATTTTAAGCCAAATAGAATCTAGTTTATTTCTACATTGCATCTTCAAACCATTTATTTCATTCATATTATTCACTATTTGAGCTATATAACCTTGATCAAGTATTTTCTGTCTGTATATTTTGACAGACTCAGGAACCCTTTGAGGTACAACTATTGAATCTAATTGTGATTGTATCTGTGAATTCTTAATAAATGACTCAATATCTTGCTGAAGGCTATTATTTGGGTCGATGATTTTAAAACTCAAAAGCTCTGATATGCTATGTTTGATTTTCTCTCCTGTCTTAATGACAGATAGAGGCACTAAATTGTCAAATATAGTCAAATCGTTTGTTTCATTAATGTAGTCACATGTCAATTCTCGTGGTAAAATCGCATTTGCTAATTGAGCTCCAGGGATTTTCTTGAATTCTTCAAATTGTGGTACTCTCTGCAAATGAACCAATTCATTTTCCCGCTCCGCTGTACCTAACCTTTTTTGTATAGTATCTCGCATATCTCTAGAATCGTTTAAAATATCATTTTTCAGACATGTTTGTGGTTGTTGTGCCAACAATAAATGCGCTTGTTTCAAATATGCAATTTCTTCCCCATAATTACCCTTTTGTAATGCATGTTGTGAGTATCTAAATAAAGTAGCTGCTTCAAAGTGAATTGCTTTAACTTTTAAATAGGCGGACCAATCATTACTAAAATAATCTCCCATCTGCGCAAACTCATAAGACGTCTCGTAGAACTTTGACACTTGAGTACTCAACCTAATTAAGACTGTGTTTCTAAGAGAATCATTCAAAGCTTTCAACCAAAAAATTTCTTGAGATTGGGCAAGAATCAAGTAGTACAATGACTTGATTGTGTTTATATTGATATCGTATCTGGAGTGAAACTCTCCCGATAATTCTAGATCCTTAGAGATTTCTTCTAGACAACCAGCCGCATACTGTGAGTAAACCCCAGAAGTCTTCAGTTCTACCTCACCAATTGCCAGTCTACTGAAATATGCGGCCAATTGATACAAAACTGAAAGTCTCTCAAATCTAAAACACTTTTGTGTGAAAGAGTCGGTATTTGCTAAACAGTTCGTCCAAATAAATTCAATACCTGTGGGAAATTTCTTTTCAAGTATTGTCAAATAAGAATAGTACTTTTTGAGCTTAACAATTGACTGTGTATCAGGTTTAGTAAGACATACTTGTTGTCTTAAATCATCAATTACTTTCAACTGATTTACAAACGCAGCTGAAGACTGGTGATATTCTTGATCAATTAATCTGGATATTTCATTTGCCAACATGACAGAAGCCGTTTGTCGCAACGGTAATGTTAGAATCTTGCTTTCCATTAGCGGTGAAATCAATCTTTCAATATTTGATCTACAGCACTGTATTGACGTTTGTGTTTTTTTTATGGTATCTTTTTTTTTTCGGCACTGGTCATAATTATTACATAAGCTTTTCAGCTTCAATCAAAAAGCAAAACACTGGGGGAAGAAAGCATTGTGTAACACAATAAATTGAGTTTGCAATTAGAAATGACATATGATTGTTCTGGAAAGCAAAAAGTTATAAGTCGCAATAAATAATATTCGATTTTATTTCAATATATTTTCTTTGAACACAACCAAACAGCAAAAAAATCTATATTATAAGTGAGTTTAAAATTTGTCTGGTCTATACAGTTGCATCCAATTCAATAAAAAAAAGAATTATCATGAAATACAATTGTAAATGGTATGTTTAATTACAACGTTTCGTTATTTGACAGTACAATGTATGTTGAACAAACTTACATACAAGAAAAGCGGATTTATTTCGGTCCTTAAATCAAAAATCTGCAGTTCATGCTGATCAAAAACTACCGAAATTTATTTTGAAAAGATCACTTTTGAATATTTTCTTCTTATAAATCAGTAAACTTCTTCCAGACGAACAAATCCAAAACACGACCGAATTATTTCCTTCACCCGCTTTGCGGTTGAATCATTTCAAGCATTAAAAATATTGTGGTTCAATTCAATTGTATTTTTCCACAATGTGATTGACATCTAACAAACATATTTGGCAATTTCGGGTGAGCCCCACCACTTTAGTGGTTTCTACAATAATGTCAAAAATATACAATAGTAATATTTTCAGAAACCTTGCTGCCGAGTGTACACCGCAGTTGCACATCGGTCCAACTCCTGTACCGCAAGAACAATACTCGTCCATGGAATTAGAGCTTTTGCAGCTGAATTCACTTGAGCTTTTCTCCAATTTATTGCGGCTCGGAGTTGCAACCTCCCATTTCTTCTCTACATATCTTGCCATGCCCGGAAAAAAGTAAGTAACTAAAGTTCTAGGACCAAAGCTGATGCAATATTATTAATGACTTTGCGACCATACTTCCTGGAACCAAAATATTACTGTATAGCTATTAAACCCTTAAGATACAGCCAGCGGGTTGCCCACATTTTCATGATAGCGTGTTCCGGAAGCAAGGCGATCCCGGTTTCTCATGCACCGAAGGAGCTTGCATAAAATTCGGTGCATGCTATTCATGCATAAATATCATGCACTATAAATTTTATCACGCCATGCAAATAAAGTTTTAGAAGCTCTGCAGTTTCCTAAAAATAATACTTCCACTAAATAGCACTTGGTGCATTGATAAGTTTGCTAACAAAATTCAATATAGATGATATTTGCCGCTTTTATAATTTTTAAGAAAAAAGGTAGCTAAGCTAAAAAAATTCAATCAATCTCCTAGGCTTTGGAGCATTTCACACATTATTGAAACTTGTTTCTTGCTTCGATCATGATTTGCTAAATCCAAGTCATCAATACGTAGCTTGCCTTCGTTATTGTATTGTATAGCGGTGTTGAAATCTTTTCTTTTACCGTCTTCTCTATATTGCAAAAGCAACGCTGAAGATATGCTGTACTTTTGTGTCAGTAGCATTCTCACCCTATGTATCAGTATCAAGCACTTAGCCATTATCATATACTTAAACCATTCATCAGCGTCATCGTCGCCATCATAGAAAAGAAGTTGATAATGCTGCGTAACATTACTACATTGTGAGTAGAACAATTTATCGACAAATAGCACCACTTTTAATAACTCCTCCTGGGTTGAATACTCGATACAGCTTAAGTTCAAACACATGAACGTGACAATACGTAGTTGTTCAGCCAACTGCTCCTCTGTCATTTGAGAGAACTCAATAATATCTATATTTTTGATTAGCAACTTTTCTATGGAAAAATAAACCTTTTTCAGCTTTACAACTGAATTACTCCTTTCCTTTACTAACTTTATGAAGTACCTTAAGTAATTTTGACATCGAAGAATATTCAATCCTGGGTAAATTTTATTTGCATATTCTACAGTTGTTTTGAAAGCGGGGATGTAGCATGACTCAATCAACGAAGAAAAACCTTCGAATAATTTTTGATGCATTCCAATTGCAATTTGCTTTACATACCCAGATTTAGAGCATTCCAAAGCAGAAATTGTGGGAAAGCAAATCATTGGTATAGCAAATCCAAAATTGACGGCCAGCTGCAAAAATCTTATTGAAATTAGGGCCAGTTCTTCGTCGCTAGAGAGACAGCATTTTAAAATAAAGTTGAAGTACTTTTGCACTAAATTGGAACATATTGCATCGTTTTCTCCATCTCTACTGTCTCCATGATACACTTTTTCGTCAAATTCAATTTCATCAGATTTTTTGAGTTCTAAGCCATTCCTTTCATTGGACTGCACTTCCAATTTTGTCATGAAACTAGTAATTGAAGTAATTATTATCACTTTCACCTTTTTATCTTTTTTTTTGAAGCCACTATCCATCAAAGCCATGACCCTGGGATGACGAAACGTTTTAGGATGTGTAATGCATATTCCAAGTGCATTTTTGATGGCATCGGATCTAATTTCTGCATTAACTGATGAATCACAATAATAGAGTATATTATTTAATAAATACATCATGATTGACTCTTTTTTCAAACCAATATTATGCTCAACAAATAACTGCCTCACAATTTCAAAGTTACAATGTTTCCCAAAGCCACCAACTAAGAATAAAAGTCTTCTTAATTTGGAATCACCTCTGAATTCAGTTTTTGTTTTCTTTTCTGAACTATAAATCAATAGCATCTTAAGAACTCGTATACAGGCTTTCCCTAAATTTTCAACGTTTTCTTGACTAAGTTTCGATAGTTTCCATATGCATTGCATTGCTTCGTTCAATTCGAGCGCATAAAATTTAGTCAATCTGACAAGAAGTGATTTTCGGCACGTTTCAACGAAAGATTCGTCTAAATTCTTGGTATTATATGTTAGTGCCATATTGAGGACTTGTAACGTATAATAACATAATTTGCTGTTAGAATTGAAATCATCAATAATGTATGGCTGCAATGATAATAATTGATTTTGATTAATCAATGTATTGTCAGATCTAATCAAAACTGATACTATCGCCATATGACTTTCCTTATCGTAAATTGTTGTATTTGTTTCAACAATATGTTCAAGTATCCTTTTAATTAAACTCTTAAGACTAAATCTAATAAGGTATATTTTCCCCTTATTTAGCTCATTAATGAATGTGACTTTTTCTTTTACAAACCTTTCAAACTGGATCCATGCTGATTCGTTTTTTTTGAATATGTAAACAAAAACTTCAAGAATTTCGTCTATATGTCTACTTAATCTTATTGCAGTGCTACTTGTATTTTCTTCATCAATAAAGTTTCTTCCTGGATCGATAAACCAAATGTCCAAAAGACTCTCAGCACTAAGTTTGGCAATAGAGGCATCATCATCTACAAGTTTTGAAAGCAAGACCTCAGAAAAAAGTGCTTTTACCTTCAAGTTTGAAGTTTTATGGTAAAGTTGAAATATCAGTTTTATTGCTTTCTTTTTAACGCTCACTGAATTGTCGGATGCTCGCTGACAAATCAATTCATAATAATCTTCTATTTGGCTAGTGTTTGAATTTAAATATTTTGATAGCAAATCTAAAATTGAGTCACTGACATTCGAATAATTTTCACATATTTTAGTTTTTATCATATTTTTTAGTTGATTTTCACTTAATAGCTGAGCATCATTTTCAATGAATAGCGACAAACTTTTAATAGCTGCTGATCTCACCTTAACCTTTGGATCATTCAACATATAAAATGTCAAGTTTAGCAGCTTGTTGTAGCCCTTAGTCAATCCTTGGGTCAATATTATATATTGGTAATCGCTCATTATTTCGGATGAAGTCATATGATTTATAGATTTTGTTCTTTCGTTTCCGTATATTTGCTCCAGAAATGACTGGATTTGAGCACCGACTAATGCTTTCAGATTTTCTTCAGAATCGGCTTCTTTTTTTATCGTTTCCAATAAATTGATATATTTGAATGCTAAAAAATGAAAGGACTCTGTGTCATGAGTTTTTAAATAAGATAAAACGTTTTGATATCTGGTATTAATGGTTGTGAAGTTATCTATGGTGAAGTTGATGGGTATACTTAAAATATTTTGATTATTTTTCATATGTAACAGCTTTGATAGCACGAGACCAATAATCTCCAAGCAATAGGCTTGCACACTTACGGGTGTCATTTCTGCCATAATTAACTTCATACACATGTTTAATGTTGAATGCAATAGTGTCTCAGCACCAGAAAATTGAGGATAATCTAATATACTGAAAATGTCATTGAAAAAGATTTCCAACCTTTTCTTCATTTCAATGGTGAAATCATTAATAATTCTTTTGAATAATAATTGTATGAATTTTTCACACACTTGGTGAATTTTGCATTGATTCTCTTTCAATGAATTTTTGAAATTAGCATTTACTTGATAGATCAATTCGTTCTCTGATTTTGTTTTAAATGGTAGTTCTAACAATTTCCAGTAAGATTTATCTATTACCAAATCCAGAAATGCATAAGATTGGATGATTTCAATTATCATTATACTAAAAACTTGGACAGATACCCCAAATCCTAGCCTATATTGTTTGCTTTTAGCTTTTAGATGTGATAAACAATGAAATTTATCCACTAAATCTGATAAAATGATAGCCCTTTGGTCAAAATAATTCTTGTAAATAGAAATTAACATGTCAGAAGAGTATTTTCTAAGATATTCCAAAGTATTGAATATATCATAATATACTTTTTGTGATTTATCCAGTTCAGCAAATAAGAGCTCCATGAATACGTATTCTAATTCACCTAGATAATTTTCTTCGACAATTGTTTCATTTAGTAAATGAATGGCCTTTTGTAATAATGTTGTATATAGGTCAACCATACGCCGTATTTGAGGGGTCAATGAAAAGGGAAATTTTAGCAGGTAAAAAGCTCTGAAATTTGACGCTAGCAAAGTAATGGACTTCCAAATGTTTCCTACTTGGTTTTCAGTGAACAAATCATTCTTTGTTGTAATTATGCTGATCAAAATAAAAGTACATGCAATGGCTGTTTCCCAAATCGAAATTAAGGATTGAAATTCGAGTGGATTGTTTAGTTTTAGAAACATATCCCATTCAAGACTCTGAATATTATTCAAAGAGCTCACCATATGTTTCTGAATTTTTACTAAAATTTCAGGTTTTATATCCGACATTGTTCTTGTTTGATCAATTGAGAGTAGAAAGCCTTTTATTTGCATCAAATATTGAGGCTTTAAAAAATAGTGTTCATCACTAGAATCGAACAGTAAAGGATATTCAGTCCAATAAAACTCTCTATTTTTAAATATATCTTCTATTAAAGCTTCCAAACCATCAACGTTAATGTTTATTCTTTCATTGCTAGATAATTGTGTTCCATAGTCAAATTGAGCGTTGACATTATCATTTGTTTGATCTTCTGCTTTTGAAATTTCTACTTTCATACGCTTCTTACTAGAATCAGAGCTGTTAGACAGGCTTCGCTTTTGATCATTACTAATTAATAAACTTATCTTGCTATTTGGATCAGTTTTGTTTGATAAGATTTTGTCAAAGTCAAAGTCTTCCAGTTTGTAATCATGGTGCTCTACTTTGGATATAGTAGATAGTATATGTTGTTGCAATTTTGAAGAAACCGGTTCATGGTTATGATCTTTTCTAGTTGTACTAATGTCAGAATGTTGCGATGTATCAAAGAACTTAATGAATCTAAGCTCAGGTTCTTCACCACCAATTTCATTAATAAGAGCATCATCTAACTCAGGATCTTCTTGGCCATTCTTAAATATAACATTTTGCGATTGGAGTTTGGTATTATAAGGGACTAATAAATCTGTTAGTTGCTGTTTTGGTGTTAGATAAGTCAATGGCGTATTAACTAGTGCATCAAATAAGCACGATGGGGTTTCATGGTCTCCTTTCTTTGACAAATTCTTCTGTGTCATGATTTGCAAGAAGCCAAAAACGCAGCAACGAGAGTCACTACCTAAGAAACGACAAGGTTTAGGTAAAATTCAGATCAAAGGAGTGAAGTAAGACGTACGCGTTAGATATTTTCTCATAAAAGTGAATATTTGGAGTAAATTTTTACAGTTGATGAAGATATCAGTTAAGCTGACCGGAATACGTGAAGAAAGGAAATAATGAGTTCCGAAATATACCAGGAGACCAAATTGAGTGATACTCAGATCAAGGATATCATACAACAGAACGAGAGAGCACACATGAACTGGTTAATTCAAGAAATTATAAGGCCACAGCTGCCATCAATACGTGACAATTTAGCATTAAGTCTTGAGCGGCTTGACGAGAATGATACGACTGAATATAAGCTTCCTTTATCAAGTCATAACTCAGAGAGTATTAAGGGCACTTTGATTAGAAGAAATTTCAAAATAGTGGGGTTGAATTTGTGGATAAAGATAAAATCACTGAATGCTGGTAGGCCTATAAACTATAAACTTAAAGAGGGTAAAGAAATTATAATAAGGCAGTTGTTAGATTGTCATGACAATATAGAAAACGCAATTAGCACCTTAGATAAAATATTGGAAAATGAAAAAATTGAATCAATAGTCTTTTTGAAGTACATTGACCAGATAGTGAAGGATATCGAAGCAGCAAGGAAATCGTTGAACATTGCTCACGAAGCTTACGTGTTTCCACAATTAAGAGTTCCATGTGACAGTTTTGAGCCCGCTTTACCAAAGTTGTTAGCGTTGGACATCATCAGTAGTAACAGTGAGCTAAGAATCGACCTTTTTAGTTTGAGTGCTATAACACAAAGTCCATGGAACATGATACTGGATCAACGACAAAGGATATCTTTTGCGGATAAGGTACGATCAGTGATATCTAGAGACCGTAAAAGTTCCATAAATAAAATTATCGCAAACGAATACTCAAAGCTAGTAGAATGGAAGAAGACTCACGAACTCAATGATAACAGTGTGACTCACAATCTCATGTCTTTTTTTGGCACTGGTAGTAACCCGTCACTGTCAACGCTAATGAAAACTGCTAATGTCTATTTAGAACAGTGCATCACGTGCACCGACGAGAATAAAAAGCCAATGGTTGTGAAAATCGAGGAGACCAAAAGTGTCATTACCAATGACCCAGTCTTGCTATCCATCAGCATTAAATTGGATAGCTTAGATAAAGCCATGAACGCAATTATGAGTAATTTGAAATAAAAGAATGACCGTTAGCTGTATAATTAATAATTACGTTTTAATACCA
Source organism: Saturnispora gosingensis (assembly GCA_030570395.1). NCBI lineage: Eukaryota > Fungi > Ascomycota > Pichiomycetes > Pichiales > Pichiaceae > Saturnispora > Saturnispora gosingensis. Next base: position 792,836 of record JAJLVU010000002.1, read on the forward strand.
AAAACTACTTCATCCGCAGACCCGAATCGAGGAGGGCAGACTTTTCCACCAATGTGTCTTTTCTCGACTGATATTTGGATAACAACGCTTTGAGCGTAGCAGCATCTGATTCGAGCAAAGGTTTCATTTCATTTTTGAAATTGTTAACTTTATGAACAACAGTTGATTCTGGAAGGACATCAAAAACAGTGTGTGGCGACATTGTTAGCGAAGGCTTTTCATTGATAGACTCTAGAGGCGTGATGGCATTTTCAATATTGGCTAAAATTCTTTGAATCTTGTTGTTATCGATCATACTGAGGATCCGCGATTGTTTTGAGTGATCCCAAACTGGTTATTCTGTGAAGTTTGTTATTCTCCTGAGGCCCAGTTTCAACCAGATTCTTTTTCAGCGAAACTTCAAACAACTATACAATAACAATTGTTGTGATGTAAACATCTCAATAATTTTTTTTGGCTAGTGAAGAAATTGCTTAGGCCAAAAAATGTTACATTTCATAGTCTTATATTGATCACTAGGACGCAAATGAATACATTATATCGAAAAGCAAAAATTCTATGGGTAAGTGTGAGCCTTTTCACTGAGTGATATAGCAGAGTGTTCTTTTTGTGAGTTTATTTCACCGAATTTCCTCCGAGAATCCAATAATGAAATAATTTCAATAAAACTTTAGCACTCTTTTTATCTAACTTCAACCTGTAAATGTACAAAAGGGGGCCAATTTGTGTTTTTGGCGGAACACAATCTGTTGCTAGCTATTTGTGTTTTTTGCTTTAGGTAAAAATACGGAAACGCAAGTATTTTCTAATCTCATAGAGGCAAATATGACATTTAAAACCCTGTTATAAACAGACACCCCTCAAAAGTCCCACCATAGTAAATAAACCCCAAGATGTATCGAGTTTTACAAAAGACTGGAATGGAAAAAGGCGACAATCAATCCCTGTGCTTACATGCTCGTTCCATATGATGCATAAACCTTTCGTTTTGAAAGCAAAGAAACCCTCTTATGTTTACATTTTAGCCCAAAATAACAGCCTGGTGTTCTATTAATGGCAAGCGGTGTCCAAGCTGCGCAAAATGAACGCGAAATGGACATCTCCCTTATTAAACAGGGAACGAGTACAATCCGGGTTATAAAAATCACTCCTAACATTCACAGTGATAACATGTACACAACATTTTACCGATCCATACAATTTTAAATAGAACTTTAACGGCTGTAGCTTGAAGAATGTGATTTCGTGATGATGAAATTTCATCACTATTGCTGGTGAAACAGTGTCGTTCGATTTGGCCAAGGCCGCTTTTGAAATCAGCCGTCGTACATATAATGAAAAATTTAAGTAGGGACTTTAGTATTGGCATATCCCACAAGATCCAAAGGGCTGATTGCACAATAAAGCTACCATCAAGAAGTGTTTGAAGGGTTTTACATCAAGATGTACAGCGTACACATAAAAGAGTCTTAATGTTCTCAACCGTCACAACGCCCTGCAATTCGGTCATAACAATGTGTGCGTTTAGTGAGGACATATATGTGTAACACCACTGACCGACTTGCATATCGTAAATAATGCACTTCCGCTATTGGATGTGCTTGCCGTTCACCCCTAATGAACATTATTGCTTTGCAAATATTTATTTACTCAGGCTTGCCTGTTCCTGGAATTTAAAAAAATAAGAATGTAGGGTGTTAATAAAGTCACCTTTTCTACAGAAATTCTTTATGCACGACAACAAAAACAATCCTATATATGAAGAAGGAATGAGCTTTGCCGCCGTCTTACAGCCGAAGGAAGTGCATAGTCTGCATAGAATTTTCAACATAATAGAGCTATAATTAATCAAGAACATTCCTATATAAAAATAAAAGCGTCCCCGCTTATTAATGATCCACCTGATTCTTTCATATGTGGAAGATTCTCACACGTCGTTTATCAAGACTCTGCAGACTAGAATATTTTTGCAACATTCACGTATTTTGGTCTTGAGTAGCAGTAATTTAGTAGACAGGAACTACTGAACTTGCAAACATAGTACAAACTTATGTGTATTTGGATCAATTCTTACAAATGTATTGTTACAATAACTCATTCACTGCACTACCGTTACGGCCATTCATACCACTATTATCAACTTCCATAGTACCTTGTACAACTAATCGCTATATCAGACATTCTACTGATCATACAGGTTTAACTTTTGAGACACCATTGAGCAGTGAGGTTGATATGCGCAAAGTACATAGCTTAGGAACAAACAACCAGATGTCGAAACAGCAAACTCCCCTCACATCTTTTGCTGCACCAAACCCCAATGAATGCTCTGATACCACAAATAACTACTTTTTACCAAATATTATAAAGCCACTTAATAGATCTGCATCTTTGGGTAGTAGCAATGTCTATCCAACAAAACTAGGATTGCCAACCCCCAGGAATTCTGAGAACACAGTTAAAATTGCAAATAATAGCCAAGCCAATCTCAAGAATATGTACTATGACGTTGACACACAATTATATGTGTTATTAACGCATTTGGAGGCCGCACCTGGAATCACTTCCAGTAAGCTTCTGTATGTGCCAAATAGTCCACCGCAACTAGATGTCAATCAAACAAGTAAGAAGAATACTTCCGCTAACAAGATAGCAAGATCAAGAACTGGGTGTTTAACATGTAGATATCGGAAGAAGAGATGCTGTGAAACTAAACCAGTGTGTCTCGAATGTTGACGTCTAAGCATTAAGTGCAAATGGCCTGTGCCCGGATTTGAAAGGAAAAATCGCAGGAAAAGTGTTCAGCTAGAATCCGACGAAATGTATCACGAAGTTTACGGTGTGATAAAAGTTCTGAGAGGTGTCATTGATCATAAAATTGAAGAGTCCTGAAGCTACCGGAGCAGCAACAGCAATTAATAAAGCTCTTACACAAAATAACATGGCTACTCATTAGCAAAAGCCAAATGTGACTAGTCAATAAGGCTCCTACATCATGCATTATTTTATATAATTATCAATAGTTTTTTAAGTCAGTTATCGTATATTTTTTCAGACATTTGTTTAACGTTATAAACAAGCATCATATCTATCAAAACTAAAAGCACTTACAACAAACTCCAGAAAGAATAAAAAATTTCAGTGAGAAAAGCAGATTTACCCGAACATATTTAATCTAGAGAAGCTGTCATTGTTGTTGTTTAGTAAAATGGGCAACATGTTATCTACATCATTTGCTCCGGAATGTAACGAACTCAAGAAAGAATATGATACTTGCTTCAATACATGGTACACGGAGAAGTTCTTAAAAGGCAAAGGCCTCGAAAATGAATGTGTTGATTTCTGGGATAAGTACAAAGAATGCCTTGATGTCCATTTGGCCAAACAAGGTATCAAGCCATTGTTAGATGAAGCTAGAAAGGAAGCGCCATTTGAAAACGAAGGCAAACCAATTGATGAATCAAAGTAAGGTTACATATAGTTATCACTTAATACTTTCATCCTGTATATAAATATATGTCTATATCATTGTTTTACACTGCTTTTATAAGCTTTCATACACTAAGTGTGCGGTATCCTAACTGTACTCATCAAAGTCGTCTTTGAAGTTTCTGAGATTATCGTTGTCACCTTCGTTAGAGCTCTCCTCTTCGCTTTCATCGTCACTTTCACCAGGCATGGCCAAACCAGGGGTCAGACCAACAGTGGCATCATCTCTCTTCATTCTTGTAAGCATCTTTTTCTCACGTCTTTCCCTGTTTGATAATGCCGCTTCGTGAACTCCAAATTCACTTATGCTACTTTTCTTTATATTTAAGACTTCTTTCTGAAGCTCTTCTAGTTCATCATCAAGCCCGTTCAACTGTTTAAGCTTTCTTAGCTTATCATGCAACACTGCCTGTGTAATCTCTTCATCTTGGTTTTCCAACTTACTTAATCTTTCAACCTTCTCGTTAATCTCCAATTCTTTATTGATTTCTCTATTAAGCTGTTTGCGTTTTTTTAATTTGCTCTTCTTCTGTATGCTTTTCATTGTTTTGACACTAGTGTTGTCCTTACTGATCTTGTTAATTATTGATGCATTTTGTTTTTGTTTTTGCTTTTTAGGTAAGATTTTTTTGTCTGATACGTTCAAGTAACTTTCAAGTAAATTATTAACAACATTTACACTAGTTTTTTTAGTCTGTTTGGATTTGAACATTGATTATAGACTGGTTTATTAACGCTTTCTAAGCTTACGACTTCACACCTGAATAGTGAAATTTTTTTTTTAATAGATAAAAAAAAATTACATACTTAAGAAAAAAAGGTTTGGTGCCTTGTTGATTTGTGGCGCATGCACCAGTTAAACAACTTTGGTGAATTGAAATAGCATGTGTTATAGTTTAGCAGTGACAGAGTCTTTGATAAGAGCCTCTTTAAGCTCTTGAGCCGCTTGATTAAGACATTGGGCCAACTCATCGACTTTGATATTCAAAACGTTATTTTTGTACGCAGTAACATTGACATGCAACCATTCATTGTTAACCATATACGCAAGCCCAACACCTTCTGGGACAACAGGCGACCAACCATAACCATTAAATTCTTCACTTGTCAACTGCGAAGTGGAAATGTACCAGTAAGAAGAATACTTGAACATAGAGTTTTTGAAGATCTCTGGAACTGGCTCATCGTCTCGAAGAAGCTGATTCAGGCCAAAGAGATGACGATCAACACCATGTCCTTGAGATGCCTTTTTGATATATGAGCCATGGGCCGCTACCGCTGCTCTGAAAGCCTGGACCTTTTCTGCGTTCTTGGTCGAAACATCTTCCCAGGTTTTAACAAAATCCAATGTCGCCGGTGTCACAGATCTACAAGTTTCTGTACGGCCTGCAAAATACATTCTAGTCGATGCAGCCTCATAAGTAGGTCTAACTTGGCCCGTGAGCTTGTAGTAGGCCAACTGCATTAGCATTTGAATGAAACCATCTGGAGAAACTTTGAACTTTTTGATATCGTTTTTGCCCAAGCCATGATACTGCCAGACCCTGATATCTAAATCACCAACCCTCTTGTCAAACTTTTGCTGTTCCGTTTCGATGGCAGCTTGAATGGCAGGTGATATTTCGAACCTGAGTTCTTCATAGCCAGCACCCAGAGCAGTAGCTTGCTCAGCGGTAAAGTCCGCAAGTGTGAGTTTTTCAAATTTTTTGACTAACCAGTCGTTCAGACTCAAAGTTGGAGTGCCGTCCATTTTAGAGTGCTCTCCAAGGAAACCAGAGGATCCGTTTTTGGCAACAAACATCTGGATTGGCTTATCAAACCACCTGTTCCAACCATTGCCATGCCAGCAGTTCCTCGACTTGGCCTCGAGCGTCTTAGGTGCTTCTTCGTCCAAGCAAAGGACAAATAGCGACTCATGTATTTCCTTGACGGAAATCTCATTCAAAGGCGATTTGATCAACTCGGTGTAGTTTTTATACCAGTCATCTCTGTTGCCGCTAGTCAAAACACCCACAGGCGACTTGTTGGCTCCATTTTTGAAGCTGTCAGCTTGAATTTGCCCGAGTAAACTGGCTAGACCAGCTAGACCGGTGTTTTCAACATGCAGTTTGTAAAACGTACCATTGGAAACGATAACGACGAATTTGTTGCTTGCATCAGGCGTGAAAACAACATTGGTGTCCCTCTTTTCGCCAGGCACCCTGCAATTGTTAAACATCCATCTGAAGCTTTCCATGCAGAAAGGCGCGTTTCTGCGCACCTCAGGCTCCAGCGTCTCGTGTTCGATGTATGACGCATACTCAGCAACAAACTTAACAATAGCTGCCGCCTTGAGTATCTGGTCCTTACCAATGGCCGAATTGATGTCCTTGTGTGAATAAAAGTATGAAACGTATGGCGACACTGGGTCTCTGTAGTCTAGATACGCGTAGTTGTCCCAGAACTCCGATAACCAATTCCGCTTGTCACTGGCAAACGTTTCAAGTCTCGCCTGTAGTTCTTTGCCCTGGTGCGACTCGCCGAAATCGTCAATGACCTTGGCGTACTTGATAAACGCGTTGTCGCTAGCCCCATGCGGGTAGTAAGGTGTAATCGATGACTTATAGAGCTCTAATGTTTGGTTCAATGGCGGCACTGGCAACGATGGCAAGTCCGCCTGATGTTTAAAGAGATTGCCTACTTTGGTCTTTGTCATTGCTGTAGCACTAGTGGAGAAGAATCTTTGGCGAATCATGGTATTCTATTTGGTAATATTTAGTAAAACTTTAATAGTATATATATAAGTGATACTTTATACGTAGCGGTGAAACTCAAAAGTATTCGGTGTAATGCAAAGCGTCACTGAACTGCCTTCACTACTACCATCGGGCTATATGCTTCTATTTAACCCAGTGGGTGAAAAAAGCGGAGTTGAAGTTTGGATGACTCCGTGTCTTTCGAGAAGGGTAGATGGATAGCCTGGTGCGCCACTAGCCATAAAGCATCTCGTAAAGAAAGACGTGGTCGCCACCGCGACCCCAGCCACGACCGCCACAAGCGCAGACAAGGAACTGGCCCGTGGCATCGAGTCCAAGGCTGGATATCAATCCGCCACCATGACTGGGGATGGTGAGGAAAGGTACCCTTTTGTGGGTGTCGGTGTCCACCTTGAGATCGTATAATCTCACATTATCCTCACCGCCGAGCAAGAGGTACCTGCTACCAACTCTGGACACGCTGGAAACACATCCGCTGGCTGTGGGTAGGCGGAGTGTGTTCAGAGGATCCCTTTGCGCCTTCCTGATGTCCCACTGCTCTACGACACCACGACGACGTCCGACCCAGACACTGTTACCATCCATGGACCACGTCGCAGACATGCACCACGGCTCGCCACTGCGACCCACCTCAATAACACAGCTACCAGGCTCACGCGTGTCCCATATGTTTATAGCTCCGTTAATCGTAGACGTGAGAAATGAAGTAGCTGACTCCACCACCCGAGTGCTGACTATCGCATTGTTCGGATTTGATTTGCTCTTATCAACATCACGGTCTTCTTCCTTGTCTTCCTCGTCCCCCGATCCGAACAAAGAGTCCATATCTTCATCCTCCTCCTCTTTTTTTTCTTTATCATTTTCCTTGACACCCTGTACATCTTCACTCGTCTCAACAGTGGCATTCTCTGCGCCAATGGGTCTCCATTCAATGCTACTCACTTGCCCCATTGTCGAAAACCTACCTTTGGTTTTCCCTGTATTGAGATCCCAGTATAAACACGTTTGATCCCACGATCCACTGATAAATGAAGTCTCGTCTCTATCTAAGCACAAACACGAAACCGTCTGTGAGTGTGAATAACCCTGGTACTCGTTATTGCACTCCTTATCACGGAAATACCACTGAATGTCACCCTCGTTCATTCGACAACTCTGCATCGCAATACCACCATTATTCAACCCACTAAGTAGCCATATTCCCTGTTTATCACACGCTAGACTGTACACTGGCGAGATCTTTGGCGTGTATAGTATCCCGTTAGCCTTTTTTGTATCTGAACCATTTGCTTGGCTAGATAGTACCTCCGCCTGGCGTTGCGGCACTTCGTTTTCCCAGAAACCTTCCACTACCGCTCCTAGAGTAATTGAATCAACAATCTGATGTCTTTGGGCCACAGTCAATGGTGCTTGACCCTTTAATGAAGATATCAAGTTAAACTTTCTTACAAATCCGTCGTCACCACCACTAAATAACCATTTGGGTCCCCTAGTAAAGCATACAGCGTTGGTGGACGTTGATGTAGGAATGGCCAATGCTGGTAGAATGTCTAAAACGATGTCACCCATGATCAAAATATACAACCTTGAATTATTTCTTTGCTTTCAAAGATGAAAAAATATGAAAAATGTTAATCTCTAGTGGTTCTTTAATAGTCCTACATTAAAATGACTAAAGAGTACGCCGTTATCACTAAAGATCTGACGTACCATTACCCAAGAAGTACTAGAGGTTTATTGGGTCTAGACTTGAAAGTCAAAAAAGGTGAAAGGTTTCTCATTGTTGGCCCAAATGGTGCAGGTAAGTCAACTTTATTGAAGATTCTGGCTGGTCAAAAGTTGATCAAAAGTGGTTCTATAGAGATTTACGGGATTGATCCTTTTGATTTGAAAGTTAAAACAACTAAAAATATAACCTATCTGGGTACGGAGTGGGCTAATAACGAAATTGTAAAAAGAGATATTGGCGTTGAGGAATTGGTACAGTCAATTGGAGGTAACAATTACCCTGAACGTAAAGCAGTGCTTATCGATTTACTTGATATCAATATCAAATGGAGGATGAATCAGTGTTCGGATGGTCAAAGACGTCGTGTTCAGTTGTTGATGGGGCTGGTAAACCCATGGGATCTGTTATTACTTGACGAAGTTACCATCGACCTTGATGTTCTTGTAAGACAAAGACTACTAGAGTACTTAAAAGTGGAAACCGAAGCTAGGGGAGCAAGTGTAATTTATGCTACCCATATCTTTGATGGTATGGGCCACTGGGCGAACGATGTCGTTCATTTGATCGATGGTAAGATTGATACTTTATTGAAGGAGGATGACATTCACTATGTCGACACAAATGATACCTCTGTTGCAAAATCTGGTGTGAACGTTCCGCGCACCGAGTCCTTACACCCATTAGCTCTACACTGGTTGACGGTTGATCATGGTAATCTATAGAAATATTCATTCTCAGATACAGCTGTTGATACATGCTCTGAATATGCTGAGCTCTTTTATAATAACTGTGCGTCTGTGGATTACACAATCTTATGTCCTCACTGAACAGAAAATACATTTTGCAATTGTAAAACACAAGCAGAGTGCTAGCAATTCAGAAATAGACATCGATATCTTTCACATTAACCTTTATTTAATGATAATTGTTTTATAGTCATGAAGTTTTCATTTTTTTTTTTTTTCATATGTGATCACTGCGAATTGTTAGACCATAGATAAATTTAGGTCTGCATAGAAAGACTAAGGGCGTTTAATGTCATCAAAGAGATCCAATTCTGCGGTCTCGGCATCACCTGCGCCATCAAAGCAGCCCATAGACAAGAAAAGCAGATCAACATCATGCTACTTATGTCAAAAAAGAAAACAAAAATGTGACCAACGAATGCCGTCTTGCACAAACTGCATAAAGTCGAAAGCGGAATGTGTGCAACCGCCACGATATGGCGAACTGAACAAATCGAATGTCAAAGATGATTACACTATACTTTTAGAAAAGAAAGTCAAGCAGCTGGAGGCCATATTGAAGGCAAATAGTGGACCAATAACATCTTTATCACGAAAATATCAACCGATTGGTGATTTAATCGAAACCTCTGAAACAAGCACCACTACTGCTAACGACTCACACACTTCAACTGCTGATACAACAGGTAAAATCTCAGGCGCTGCTGATGATGCAGATAGCTTCGCCAATAGAAAGTATAAAGGTAAAGTTACCTCTGATCCCTCAGACCCAGTTTCCAATGTTGCCAAATTAAATTCTGGAATAAATCAAAACGCTTCAACAGAGAGTCATATCTTAGGTTTGAGTGACAAGGAGCAGCCAACTAAGCAAAAACCTGAGCAGCCCAAATCATATAATCACTTTGAAATGGTTATCTCGTCTCCCCCATCACAATTTTTACTAAATCAAAAACAGTTGCTTAAAAAGTCAATTTTGTACAATGTTAACCTGTCACAGTATCTTCAACACGAACCGTTTATGAATGTGGATCCCAAATTGGCAAAGACATTCCAGGATATGTATTTTAGAGGTGTACAAACATTGTATCCTTTGTTTGATGAGATTGAGATCACTACCTTTAGACATAAGTATTTCAGTATGAGCCCAGTATTTTCTGGTCAGCACAATGATTACCATTTCCTCTGTGCAAGAATGTTTTTAATTAACGCTATTGCGTCTCTTCAGTTTAACAATACTGGTAGGTATAGGGGCCCAGATCCTTTATGCTTTTTTTCCACAGCTTTGAGACACTTGGTATTACTTTCTGATAATTTAGTTGGATTGCACAAAATCGAAATCTTATTTCTCATGGTGTTCTTTTTATCTAGAGCTGACACAGACACCATCAATATTCATTTATTAATTGCTGACTCCATCAAAACATGTACCGAGCTATCTCTTCATAAAAGCAAGGCGTATCATAACATTACACCGGACATTAGATCAATGAAATTGAGAGCATTTTGGTGTATATACCTATTGGAAAGATCAATTTGTTTAGCTATTGCCAAACCTTTTATTTTGAAAGAATCAAAAATTGAGCCATCTGTTCCTTTGTTCCCTGACACAAAAAAAGGAGTTTCTTTTATAAATCAGTCTATCAAAATCAGGAGAATTGAATCAAGATTTATTGAACAACTAAAAATTTTGAGTTCTGCAGCAATGGTATCAAAATCACAATTGCCTCATGTAGAAACTTTTTTCCAAGAATTGCAGAACTGGAGAAACGATTGTCAGCATTTTCAATCTGCTGTCGAAAGTGAAACTCTCTCAATGAACTACTATAGCTCCATCAGAAATTTGGTTCAACCATATTTAGAACTGTTGGATCCCGAGAATAAATTATTCAAAGAATGCCAAGCTGCAGCTGGTCAAATCTGCCAAACAATAAAGTCACTCCACCACAAAACTGTCAGTGGCTATTCATTATTAAATATTCACTCAACATTTATTGCGGGTATTACTCTTATATATTGTTTATGGCTTCAAAGAAACCGAGATGATATGAGACGTAAACTGTTAGGAGATGACAAGAAGCATACCAGGCCTACTGTTTCAGAAGAATTGTTCACAGGCCTTGATGACTTAAGGGCTTGCTCTGTTAGTTTATATGTAATGTCAGAAAGAACAAAATTTGCCTTAAGTTTTAGAGATACATTTGAAGAGATAATGAATGCAACAATTGGTAACTTAATTCTTCGGTGTGGTCCTGATTCTTCGGAAATATTGTTACCATGGTATGCTTCACAAATGAATACCTCGAAATCAGAAAGTAAAGAAAATAAACCAATTGCTACATCAGATCTTATCAACGATAAAAATAATGAGACTGAAATTGGCAATGAACAGAAGCAATCACTGGCACCTATTCGAAATAATAATTCAGTATTGTCAAAGAATAATTACGGAAATCATAATCCATCTATTTCGAAAACTAAATTTTCGAAACCTAATTTAACGCCTGCCCTCAATTCCATTTCCTCTAAGCTTAAGGGATTACCACCAGCTACTGTGAGACGCCCGTTGCTTCATTTTGGTTTTGAAACGGTGGATGTTCCAAGGCCAGAAGATGAAAAGAAAGAGGAAGAAGAAAGAATTAGAATGGGTAAATGGACTAGAAGTACAATTCCAAAGGGCTTAAGTCACTTATTATCTGCCCCTGTTCCAATGACAGAAACAGAAACAGGATCTAATGAAAACGAAGACGAAAAAGGGAAGGAAGAAGACTCTCCAATCAATTCGACTGAGCCAACTCCTACAATACCATCAAGGTTATTACCTCCTCCACTTGTTTCTCAACTAGGTATACCTCCGCCAGCGTCACGTTTAACGTCTTCATTGACAAATATAGGGACTAAAAGTATTGAAGGATTTCCTAACCCACCAGTTGCCCAAACTCCTTCTAACATAAGAAAAGTTACACATTCCTCTCATGGAACTGTTGATGGCATTTCTCCTGCTAGAAATTACAGCATAGCTTCAATGAGTCCTATCAATCCATCTCCAATAATCTCAAATAACACAGGAGTGGTGAATAGTTGGTTTATGGAGCCTAGTCAAGGAATAACAGGAACAGTGGCCAATGAACAGCAAAGGCAAAATAGATTTCAAGATCAACAAGTTAAACCGATGCAAGAAACCAGAACATCCGATATGATGGTAAATGGAGTGAGTGAAACACCAACTATACCAACTTATATTTCTACCCCTGATGGCAACAAAGATCTTGCAACTACTTCTAACACATCAGGTTCTACGACAGGTAATAGAACTAGTTATACATACCCCCAAATACCTGAACTATTCCCGTTTGTCGGCAGAACCACCAACATGATTAATAATATTTCTGTTTGGACAGGCGAATCAGGTCAACAAATCCCTCAAACAGGCCTTCAGATAAGAGATGCAAACGAGTCTATAAATACTCAAGGCGTACAACAACCGCAGCCGATGCAACCTCAACAGCAACTGAATAATCAGCAACAATATTACCAAATCCAGTCACAGCAAGGAGTACCTCAAGCTCTACCATATACGCAACAAAATATGCAACAAATTTTACCCAACATCAGTCTGCCAAACGCACATTCGCATCAGCAAGTTTATTATCAACAATCACATCAAGCGACGCAACAAAACCAACAACCACAACAAGGAAACATAAACTCATTTGCTATGACTAGTAATGGACAATATGGATCTAACGGGTCTAATACAATAAACAATAATCTAGTAATGAATTTAGGATCAGGCCAGATGTATGATCAAGATAATATGTTAATGCCCACAACTCCTTACTATAATGAAATTGGATCAACAATGGTAAATTCAAACGAAAATTACAAAGTTGGATCTCTTAGCAGTCAAGACTTCAGTAATGTAAATAGAAGAGATGAATGGAATTGGGAAATGGACTGCGATTTTGGTTTCTTTCCATAGTTTTTATTTTTCTAACGCAACGAGTATTCTAATGAAAAGCATTTTTCCCTAACATGTAATTTACTGTCTTTTTTAAGTTTTTATATATTTACTAATATGATGATGTTAATGACGAAGTTTTAAAAGTTGAGAGTAATAGGATCAACATTAAATAAACATCATACGTTTATCAAAAATGATGCTAAAAAAACAATCAAAAAATATTAACATGGGGTATTTCACCAGTTTGTAAAACTAAAAAAAGATAAAAACAACAATAAATGTAATAATAATAAAATAAAGAAAAACATCATAAGCTCGAATGAGAAGATATAACTTTAAAATCAAAACGTTGAGTTGAGAACATGCATTTCACGAACAAATATTTAAGCTTTTAATCAACAATAGCAAAACTCCAAATATATATATATAATTAAACATTACATACATATTAAAATACCTTAAAATCTTTTTTGGCTGGAAAAAACTGTTTTGCATTGGCTCTTAAACAAAATAATAAAAAGTAAATGTAAAAGTATGAAAATATTATTCTTGACCAAACCCAATGGTATTTTCAACTGCTATAGTTAATTTTTTTTGTAATGATTCATAATTTTTGTAAGGTGGCAAATCAACTCTATTGAAACATGTGTGAGATTTTGGTAATTGATCAGGCTCACCAGCCTTTTCAATTGTGAATCTTCTTGGCCCATCAGAACCTTGAAGATCTTTGAAACCATTGACAGGAATTCTTGATGTACCAGTTGTAAATTGCAATAAACGAGCCCTTTGTTCACTATCCCATTCAGAGATAGCTTGCCAGAACCATTGAATAACCTGGTCGGATTCTTGGTAGCCTCTATAATCGGTGTGTTTTTTCCAATCCTCGATATCAATTTCCGCCAACCCTCCAATCAATAGTTCCAATTCTCTTTCGTCGAAAACTTGAACTAATTCTTGTGGAATTAATTCGTTAAAACCTTCCATGAAAGAACGGAACTGTTGTTCAACAGGTTTGGAAATGATCCACTCTGTTTTTAATTCAACAAATTTGGCTTTATTTTCATTATCGACATCTATTTCATGACCACCAGGGATTAAATCAATGACAACCTTTTCACCATATCTATCTTCTTCAACACTGAAAGTTTCGTAAAGAATGTCAGTAATATCATTTTCCAACATCCAAAACAATGACTTATACATTTCAGAATCAACGGACTCCATATCTTGTAAAATAATCTTTTTATGAAGCATCAATTTATACATTGCACCAACAAAGAAAGCATCAAGGAATCTTCTATGGAAAACAGCTAAACCAACAACACGACCGACAAACTTAAAGTAGTTCAAATGTTCTGGATTGATACCTGAATTTGGATTGATTTGTAATGTATAATTATCCGAAGAGGCGTATTTGAATAAACCGTAAGCTGGATTAAAAACTTCATGGGATAGTTGTTGGAAAAATTCTCTGGAAACACCACCGTAATCTAAACCTTCCTCTCCTTCGAATTTGATCATCAATCTTTTCTTCAAATCTTCAGGAGTTTGTCTCATAACTTCTCTAAAAGAATCTTCTAACAGGTTTTCTCTTCTAATTTTGATGTGACATTGTCCAGGCAAAATTCTCAAAGCAGGTTGTGACCTAAAATAAATCAGTTTACGTCTGAAATCACGCTTGTATTGTGGAACATTCTGATCAAGTGAGGAAGGTAATCTTGGATCATCCCATGTAGTGGTTTTAGTATTGTGGTCAACAAAATATACTCTTGAAGTATTGGCAAGTCTCATTTCCCAACCACTTGGTAATGGACCCATAGCCGATAATCGTTGAGCATTGTAACCGGAGTTGGCACCAAAAGATTTAACAAATTGTTGCCTTCTTGGATCAACCCAAGTTGTAGTTCTGGTATTGTGATCAACATAATAAGGTCTACCTTCGGGGGTCAATCGTTGTTCCCATCCAGGAGGCAATTCTCCTAATCCTGGGGTAGTTTCACCAGTAGCTTCCATTGTCATTGCTTCATTTTGATCAACTCCTGATACTGAAGAAGAATTGTTGTTGCTTACATTAATTGTATGGATATTGTTATTGATAATATTGGCTGAAGTGTGAGTATTAGAAACAAATGATGTCCTACGTGAGTCACTTGAATCGATTGTAGGTCTCTTCCAAGTGGTCGATCTGGTATTATGATCAACGTAGTATGTTCTTCCAAAGTTATCAGTTCTTCTTTCCCAACCAGGTGGTAATCTACCTAGTTGATCTTCAAATGAGGAAAATTGCCTGTGTGAGTTAGAAGACGCATCAGAACCTATGGCAGATCCTGGCGAAGTGACGCCACCACCGGTAGTAGTGGAGGCGGCTCCGGTAGATCCTAGTAAAGCGGAAGTGCCCGGAAACTGAGAGTTTGAGTTTGGTAATGGAGATGAAACATTGCTTTGAGGAGAATTTGCGCTCTTGTTATGCCTTGATTGCTGGAAATTGGTTGGATCTCTAGGATCGTTTGCAGCGGCTCTGTTTTTGTGGGAAATCGTGATAATCAGCTTTCCTGAAACAGGTAGATTTGCATTGGATCTCTTGAGTTCCTCCGCCACTGTCTGCTCACTCGACGGATCATTGAAATTGATGTAATCACCGATTCTAATGTTTACCACTCCCAAAAACCCCTGGTCCTTCTTCTTGAACTTTCTTTGGTCAAACACCTGCACAATAAGGATTGAGTTTTCGTTCACGTTGAACTCAAATGACTGATTCCAATGAGGAGATGAGGTCTTTTTGCATGTTTCTGTTGTTTGCGTCTGGGCACCGTCGAGCGTGATAACTGCAAACGGATCCGGTGACTTGAAGATCTCTCGTTTGTATAAGCCTTCAGCGGCAATGATCTTCACCTTGATCTTGGAGCGACCAGACATCGAGATCTTTGAAAGCGTGTAACTATCAAAAGAAGTTAACTTCGACTCTATGCTAAATTGGCTTTTCTCGTGACAAATTTGCCTCTTTCGCTCTTCCTATTTTTCTCTTGATAGTATAGGTTCAAATTGAGCCCAACTTTTGTTCAATTGTAGTTTGTTATCGTGTCTATGGAACAATAATAAAGTGACTGCGAAGTTACTTAGGAGGCACCCCATAGGCTGCGAAAGGTTGCTACACATGAACGCCTCCTTCCAAAGGGTAAATTTACTTTTTTGTTTCGTATGTGGCGCAGCGTCTCGCTTTTCACCTTTGACGCCCCAAATGATTTGAAGCCAACGACTAATCGTAAGATTGAAGTGTCTTGGCAATCTCGACTAGCAATTCAAAATGCACTTGCTTTCCTATTGTATTTTCTGGGATGCTGGTTCATCCGTTGTCTTTCTGGTTATACTTTGGCTTTTTGCAGGTGCATAATTTCCTTTTTTGGAGTGGCTGGTGTTGCTGAAGCCAAGCTTCAAGTGGTTATATATAAAGTCATGTAGAACGTAAATGAATGCGAAATACATACCTAGAAGATTTAACTCATGTTTGCTATTTATTAGTGCTTAATTGATACCAGAAGAGGCGTCCCTACCCCAATTTCATTCGTTTAATAATAATACTCACCCTATACATTCTTTTATTTATATGCAACTTAAATCTAGCTACTGGAAAGTGAACGGCGATGACAATGATGCGCTGGACGACAGCAGTCAATATTATTTGCCTTCTAACACTTCACTCACAAAATGCCAAAACACAATTGCCGTAGGCTCCAACACACAAAATGAAAACCTTAAGATATACGAATTGACAAGTACCAACTCTTTGGTTCACATGTCTTCAATTTCTCTTGCAGATATCCAGTGTCTTCAGTTTTTGGCCCCAATAGATGACGCCAGTCAAGAATTCAGATTTTTGGTATCTGGCCATTCAGAGGGAATTGCTCATTTGTCAACTGTCCCGACTTCAGCAGAGTCGTCATTAGAAAGCGCTGAAATCATCAAGAGATTCAACCACCGCCGCTTCCTTAAGGATTACGCTTTTGGATGCACTCCTATTTTGAATACAGGTACTCGTGCTTCCACGATTTCGTCAATTGAGTTGTCTCCATCTTCATGGACTTCATCACCTCTGAACTCGTTGATTTCAATATACAACCATAATGTCTTTCTTTGGGATTCTTGTAGATCGAGAAATCCAAAGTCGGTTCTTTCAACAGTTGGTGTTTCTAACCTGTCTGCAAATCCAAGCCTAGATGGTGTTGTGGGCATAGTAGGCGAGTTTGGTTTATCATTGTTGGACTTTAAATCAGGCGAGCTGAGTCCATTTTCAAGTTCTAGCAGTGCTTTCTCTTCTAGTCAGTCATCAAGCTATTCATCAGTCTCTCACTCGTTCCAAAGCAAACGTTTATCGTCGGCTTCAACAGTTTCTTCTTGCTGCTCTGCATCTAGATCCATCAACAACTACTGTTCCTCTCCATTAACCAATGTACACAGCTTTATGTCAAGACCTACTGGAGCTACTGGTATCAATTGGCATGAAAATGGCTACATGCTATCCACCTCTAACATTTCAGATCACAGAGACTTAGTTCAAATCTGGGATATTCGAAAATTAGAACCACTGGCTGTTCTTGAAGGGTCGCAAGAAGGAATTGTTAAGTTGAAATGGTTAGATAATTTTCTGTGGACTGCTGACAAAGACGGTTACATTTACAAATGGGATACGACTTCCGTCAAAACTGGCGTAAATTCTTCAAAAGACTTAAGCTGTTGCCAAAGTTATCATGTTGCCAACTCTAATATAGTTGGTATGGAAGTTTCCAAAGATTCAGTAAATAACCAAGTGATTTGTCTGGACTCAAAGTTCTTAGGAATGCACTGTGGTAGTAATTCAAGCAGTGACATGAAAGAAAACACATATGCAAAAATGACTTCTCACGTACCAAAAGTTAATAAGCGTTCATTATCGCTCGACTATTCCTTGAAACTACAAAAAGATATAGATCAAATGATTTCAGGTTTGAATTACTTTGTTAAGGATAATAGTATTCATTTATGAGTACAAATCACATGAAAAGCAGCAGCAATACTTGGAAAGCACCAATAAATTCAGTACATAAGAAAAAACTAGGCATTCCATATATACCTTTCTAATTTCATCTTTCTCTAACTAATTTTTATAATATGATAATGTTTTTGATGTGCAAATGAATCTTATGTGTGTAGCAAAGCAACTGAAGGTGATTGATTTTCATAATTGTCAACAAGATATTTTTCTTTGTTTTCATTAAACCATTTCCAGAATGAATTTAATAATCCTTTCATCTTTCTAATTGAACTCATGTTAAGTTCGTTTTTAGTCATTAAGTTTGGGAAGATAGACATCAATCTAATGAGAAAAATTCCACTATACAAATCACTCAATTCAACATTTCTCTTTTTCAAAACTTCCAACATTTCGATATACTGCATCTTTTCATATCTGTATAGCAAAAAAGTTCCTAATGCTTTGTTGAAATACTGCTTTATTGATGCAATAATTTCAAGGTATAAATCCAGGGTCTGTTCGTCGTCATCAAGTATTGATATCACGTAAGAAGAAAAGTCTTTCAATATATTATTGACACTGCATTGCGCAGGTAGTTGAACCAGTTTTTGATCTTTTGAAATATTTTCCCAGTCGTCCACTAATATAAGCTTGATCTGGTCGGGAACCAAAATCTTGACTTCTTCACTTGAAAATCCTTTGTATTTGTTACTAGAATTTAACTCCGGTAAACTATTAACTTTAGCTTTCTTTATAGTGGCCTTTCCATTCTCTGTTTTGACGCTTCTTTTGTTGCTGTCCTCCTTTTCATTAAATTCTTCTTTAACAGTTTTCTTGGTCACTCCTTCCTCCAATTGAGCTTTTAGCATTATACTTTCGTTATTAACAGCTACCATACGATCCAAACCAACCCATTCATCCCATTTGGTGTTCCATCCTTGATAATGAACAAGATATATTGTTTGATCCATCAGTTTCTTTGGCATCTTTTTATTTGATGGTTGCACGAGTTTCAACTCCTCTACCTTTGCCGTCTTGGGATCATATTTCTTGATAATCTTAGCATCATAGAGAAGTGGACCCTGGTAGACGAACACTCTCTCGCCTAATTTAAAAGTCTCTTCTGTCATAATAATCAGCTGGTGATCTGAAACCTAAATCTTGTTTTACAAAAAAATTTTAAATTCAACCACTTCATCTGATTACAAGAAAGTGCCTATTCTGTGAGTGAAAGGGTGTCAATATTTAATGAATACTGAAAAGGAGCTTCCAAAGTTGCCAAGACTTGCAAGCCTTGGATCGAATATAACTGATACAAAACCAGATTTTTTATCAGAGGGAAAACCAGCGGTTATGTCTATGACTACAGTGCCAACAGTCGATTCCGAGAATTCAAATCGTAGCAAACAACAACAGCAACAACCACCTGTGAATTTACAAAGTGCAACACGTCCATCATTAACTAGGGATAATAGTAAACCATCATTGGAACTTAGTATTCCTAAATTAAACACAAGGGTTGTTGTTAATCAGCAAGTTTCTAGGAATATGATATCTGCAGGTAACCTGAGTGAAATCCAAAATAAAAGTAGTTCTTTGAATAGAAAAAATATCAAGAAATTGACATTGGAACCATCACCAAGCTTTGAAGCAAGCAACATGAAAGATTCTTTTCCTTCTTACGTTTCAAGTGGTGAACTTTCTTCAGCTATATCAACACCATCAAACTCAGCTGCAGGTGACGGCTTATTTTCACTGTCATCGCCAAACTTAACTGTCAATTACAAAAATCCAGATAAGAAGGGTTACAATAGAGATCAGCTTATTCAAAATATTCAAAATTTGGAACTAGGTGTGGAATATGTCATGGATATTAGGCCTGAAGACCTTGTAGTATTAAAGAAACTTGGTTCTGGTCAATCAGGTACTGTCACTAAAGTTCTTCACTTACCAACACAAAACACTATGGCAAAAAAGGTGGTCCATCTTGAAACCAAAGAAATTGTTCAAAGCCAAATAATAAGAGAACTTAAGATCATGCACGAATGTGAATCTCCTTTTATCATAGGGTTTTATGGAACCTTTTTACATGAGGGTAATGTTGTAATTTGCATGGAGTACATTGATTGCGGGTCTCTTGAACACATATTCAAATTAACTGGTCCTTTTCCAGAATTTATGTTAAAACATGTTGCGTATTCAGTCCTTTCAGGTTTGATATACCTTTATGATACACACCGTATCATTCATCGTGATGTCAAACTATCGAATGTACTAATGAGTTCTAAAGGTAAAATCAAGCTGTGTGACTTTGGTGTGTCTAGAGAGCTTATAAACTCTATGGCTGACACGTTCGTGGGCACATCAACTTATATGTCACCTGAAAGGATACAAGGTGGTGTGTATTCAATAAAAGGTGATGTTTGGTCCTTGGGTATTATGCTGTATGAACTTGCATCAGGGAAACTAGCCTTCCAAGATGAGCAAAAAAAGTCTCAAGGGAATTCGATTTTAGAGCTTCTTCAAAGGATTGTGAACGAAAGGCCTCCAGACTTAAAGGTAAGAGACGGATTCAGTAAAGAACTAAGTGACTTTGTTGCACGCTGTTTGAGAAAAGAAAAGCAGAGATCGACTCCTTGGGAGCTAATGAATCATCCATTTTTAAGAGGTTTCTTCGATGAGACAGAGGGTAAAATTGCACAAGAATACCGATCAGATATAAAAAAATGGGCTAAAAATGTTAGAAAGGTACAGAAAAGTAAACGGTGAATGCATTTTAGGTTCACAAAATATCATTATTGCATCACAGATTCATCAATAGAAAAGATTAACTCCACAAAATTCACGCTTTCAAGCGCATAACATCTGCGATAAGATACAAGCTACCAAATACAACTATCGGTTGATGGCTTATCTGTGAAAGTTTAAAAGCTGACACTAGTGCTGTTTTCAAATCGTTAGATGTTTCTATTAAATCATGCTTATGACTTAGGATGCCCTGTTGAATTTCTGTAGGTGCAATAGGTTCGATCCACGGCATACCCTCTACAGGGGTAGAGAATTTTGTAGCAATAACATAATCATTGGAATTTATAACAGTACGTATAATAGACATAAATTCTTTACCTTTTGTGAATGCTACCACAAAAATAAATCCCTTATCATGTCTAACAGACTCTAGATAGTTTTCTAATTGAACTGCCGCTTGAATATTATGTGCACCATCCATAAGCAAATTGATTGTATCATTTGAATCTATTTGTAGTCTGCGTAATGGAATAGCCATATGTTGGAGCCTTCCCTCCCAAATCGTGTTACTGATTCCTGTAGCTATTCCTTGCTCATTTATATTATTTATCCAGCTGGAATTGTGATTAGATTTCAACAGTTTGATGACTTGGTATGCTACGGCCAGATTATCATACTGATAAGCACCTAGTAAATTTGGCCTTAAAGCGTTAGGCAACTGCGATTTATTCGCAATATATAATGGACAATGGACTAGATTAGCAGTTTCGGCAGCAGTATTCAAAACATCAATGTCGTTGGTACCATCAATAACAGCCGGAACATTATTTTTGAATATTCCAACCTTTTGGCTAGCGATTTCCTTAAGTGTGTTTCCTAGTAGACCCTGGTGATCCAAACCAACTTTTGTTATAGCTGTAACAAGCACAGATTGTGAGTCAAAAACGTTTGTAGCGTCGTCAAGGCCACCAACACCAACCTCCAGTATTGCAACATCAACTTTCTCCAACACAAAGCAGTTCATTGCAACAGCAGTCAATAACTCAAATTCAGTGCATTGAAATCCCAATCTGGTGTTGATATCCTCGACTTCCCTGACCGCTTGTAAATAAATGGACTTCGTTACGGGCCTATTATCGATTTGAATGGAATCCCTAACCTCTACAAGATGTGGCGAGTTAAAGCGTCCCGTTTTGACGTTGCATTCCTGTAATATATAAGAAATATAGGCAGTAGTTGATCCTTTACCATTCGTGCCCGCCACATGAATAACAGGCGGAAAAATCTTATTGTGAATACATTGCAAGTGATCCAAAAGAGGTTTTATTCTTTTCAAAGAAAGATTAAGAACCATGATACCTTTATTTAACCTATAATGCCGGTCTGTTCAGCATCGTAACAAATATTTTTTTAGATATTTTCATTTTTTTTGGAACGTTTAGAATAACAGTTGTCAAGGTTGCGCATTTCTTACCAAACTATCAAAAACCTCTGCCTTTGAGTTAGTAAAATACGTATGTCAACAAAGATATTGCAGAAGAAACTCCGTCGGTTTTTCAATTTACCACAAAAGGGTGAAACTTATGAGTTCAGGTCCGGATTGGTGTCAAAATATGCTGACGAAAGAAAAGACACTATTCAGCGTGTCATTGCGGCAATGACAACCGGTAAAGATGTTTCAGGTCTTTTTCCTTTGGTTTTGCAAAATATTGCCACCCATGATCTTCAGCAAAAGAAATTGGTGTATCTTTATTTGATGAATTACGCTAAGACACATCCAGAATTGGTTATTTTGGCAACAAACACATTCGTGATTGACTCACAAGATCCTAATCCGTTGATAAGAGCTTTGGCCATAAGAACAATGGGTTGCATTAGAGTTGACAAAATGGTCGATTACATGGCAATTCCTTTGAAAAGGACATTAGAAGACGACAACCCATATGTAAGGAAAACTGCAGCCATATGTGTTTCCAAATTATTTGAATTGAACCCACAAATGTGCCTTGATCATGGATTTCTTGAGCAGTTGGTTAAATTAGTCGATGACTCAAACCAAATGGTTGTAGCCAATGCAGTCGCATCATTAATGCAGTTAATGAAAACAACGCAAAATGATAAACTGTTTGTTATTGATAATACCATTTTAACAAAATTCTTAGTCACACTTAATGAATGCAGTGAGTGGGGAAGGGTCTCAATATTGAAAGCGCTTGCAGATTTTGATGCTAAAGATGCTAATACAGTCAAACAAATTATTGATAATGTATCACCACAATTACAACACGAGAACCCAGCAGTTGTTTTAAATGCTATCAGGATCCTCATCAACCAAATTCCCAAAATATCTTACGACGATTCGAAACCAATTTTGAAGCGTTTATCAGCCCCATTATCGTCCCTAATGAGCTGTTCACCTGAAATCCAATATGTCGCCTTGAAGAACATTCGAATTCTACTTGAAATATACCCCAGCATTCTTGATCGTGACCTTCGTGCCTTCTTTGTTCACCATGATGATCCTGTGTATCTTAAGTTGGAAAAAATTGAAATATTAGTTAGAATAGTGAGAGAAGATACTGCAATGATTTTACTGTCTGAATTAAGAGAATATGCTATGGAGGTTGATACTGAAGTAGTTTCAAGAGCTATTCATGGGCTTTGTCAATTAGCTTTAAAAGTCCCTACATCCGCTAAAAAATCAGTTGATGTCTTGTATGAGTTATTCATTAACAGACCAGATTATGTTTTAGATGATTGCGTGATCGCATGTGAACATCTATTAAGAAGATTTCAGTCTGAATTTTTATCTTCAATACTATCAATCATCACTTCATCAGCTCCAGAGGTTTCTCAAGATTCTTTATCATCAGCCGACGCAAAATCGTCATATATCTGGATTGTTGGTCAATATGCCTCTTCAATGCCTTATTTGGACAAAAAGTTGCAGTATATGGTGGATTCATTTGTTGAGTCTGAACCTCAAATTCAAATAGCGGTTTTAACTACGTTAGTGAGAATATCTCTTACAAAGCCAACAGAGAAGACTCCATCTTTACTACAAAGTGTATTGAAGACTGCAACAAATGACATTGAAAACGCAGATGTTAGAGACAAAGCATTTATTTATTGGAGGCTATTATCAGGCGACGATCAGACTGCCAAGGAAGTGATTCTGGCACCTATTCCTCAACTAAACACATTAATTGAAACTTTTCCAGAGCCGTTACTTAATATTTTGAAAGCTGAACTTGGAATGTTAGGCTCAATTTATTACAGACCTGGCAGCTCTTTTGTTGAAATGTCCACTGGAATGAAAGAAGGGGTGAAAGTTTTGAGGGGTAAAGAATTGAATGAGTTGAGCGAAATGGCCAAAAGGGAAATTATTGGCAATGCAGGCGCTGATACTTTATTAGATATTGGTGATGACGATGAAGAAGATGATGCACATGTTAATAGTGATTTCGAAAGAAACCAAACTTCAACAGCTACGGAAAGCACCAGTAATGTTCTTGACGAACTGAACGATTTATTTGCTGGCTTGAATAATTCTGGAGAAAATCAAAGACCATCAACAAATATTACTAGCACCACAAATGAAACTAAGAAACATGCAGATTTGTTAGATTTGTTTTGAACAAAAATATAGCTTTTATACATTTATAATTAGTTAAAATTGAGGCAATATTGTATATCATACAATGACTCTGATACATATTGTGCATTATGATTCAGCAACTTCATCTATTTCCATTTCTGTGTTCTTTCTTGCCTGGTTTTCGTGTTCCAAGTCGTTATTGTCCTCGAAAACTTCCTCCTCTTCCTCCTCTTCGTCTGCGTTTTCTGCCTCAACTTCATCCAATTCCATTTCTTCTTCGACTTCATCAATTTCTTCGTCAGCAAGTTCTGGATAACATTCGATAATCAATTGTAGTATTTCTTCATGCTGATCTCCCAATCTTTCCTCACACTCTTCCACAACAGCACAAAGGCCAACCAAATTTTTTGGTAAAGAGTTTGCTATCATCAACTTCTCGACTTCAAACAATGAATACTTGTTTAAACCCGTAATTAGATTGGCTAATCGTGTTGCTGTTGATTCAGTAAGATTCTTGATATATTTTGATTGTTCATCTTCACTCTTTTCTGAACTACTTGACAGGCTATTTTGGTTTTGAACCAAAGTTTTCACTTCTTCTGATGCAGCAACGTCGTGTTTTGATGGCAAATAAATCTTTGATAAATATATACTCACATCTTTTGTGGAGATCTCCAAATCTAACAATTGTGGGTTGAATCTTTTATGCTTACGCTTAGTATTAGCCTCCTTTGATGGAATGGTGAAACACCAATCATTATCTTTTTGAATTTCTGCTAAGTGTACCAAGACCTCAGCATTGGTCAGAAACTTTGATCGCTGTTCTATAATCTTCATCTTTTGCACTAGCTATCAAGAAGAAACTATATAAGCTTTGGATCAAAACTTTTTTCTTCACATCCAAATTAGGAAATATTACAGCTGAGGTTGATTTTAGAACAAATGCAGAAAATAAGATGTTCTGGCCTATGCAGACGTCGTTTCTCTGAACTAATGAACTATTACTTTTCAACAAGACTTATTACTGAAAAACTATGGGAAATGTCATTTCATCACAAACATTGTCAAAAACATAATTTACATCACTTCTTTTGTATAGCATATGTAAATTGCTAACAAAAAATATTCTTCAAGCTAGGAAGATAAAATCGGTTATATGTAGCTTAGTTAGTTTAAATTGAAAAAAATGGGTACAATTATTTCGTTAAGGAAAGCTTGGTGGTCGATCCAACAATTGGCCATCTGAAGTAGTAATTTAAAACGTCGCTATACTGATAATCTTTGTAAGAAAATTTGAAAGCTTACAACTCTCCATCTTATAGTTGAAATCCATTTGCTAGGTTGAACGTGTCAGGTTTCATGTGATAAAACAACAAAAATGTATTAGACTCAAAGTTTATAAAGTTACAATACGTATTACTTACAAATTTTTAGCATTGCATATATAGTGTCAATCAATGAATTCTAATTCATAAGAATTGGAGATCCTGAATGCAATATTGTCGTATTTCCGATAACTATTTTTAATTTTCAAAGTACGTGGTAAGTCTGCGTCTATAATCCAATGTTGTGATTTAGATTTGCTAGAATCTGCAAACTTGTACATATTGGTCAAAGCGCTAAGGACAACACCAATCGATACTATGTGAGAAGGGTTAACAGCACCCTGCTCTAGATCGTTACCACCAGAGGACATATTGATACCACAAGGTGCACCAAGGGAAAGCGATGTAATAGAACTGGAATTGATGAATTCAATAATAGATCCTAGGTCATTCTGTTCTTCTTCTGACGCATCGGTAATATCTGTATACTCGTCCTGAAGCGCATCAACAAATAAATCTGCTCCACCATTGAGCTTCGATATTTCTACTTCAAGTGATTCCAAATTTGTTACCACAATACCGCCCAACATTTTGACTCTGGAAAGTTCAGTATTGACTTCTTCTTCACTGCTCTCATCGTTAGAATCATCAACAACACTATGGTAATAAATAATGACTGAAAAACCTTTATTTAGTAAATGTCTCGAAGAGCTTAGCGAAATTATACCATTAGAGTTATTCCCAATGAAACTGACCACTAAAGGTGTTTCCTTTTTAGGGTCTACTATTTTGGCAGATATTAATGCTGATAGGTTGGTTGCTGCAGACTCATAAAAGAGTGCAGGTACCAATACACTTGTTTTATTGTAATCCAGAATTTGTGACAATTTGAGTGTACTAAAGGTTGGTACATTGATTCTGGTACCTTTAATAACAAACTGACACGATTTAGTACTTTGTTGTTGTTGTTGTGAAGTAGATCTCAGTTCAGAAGCAGATGAGAAGTTGACATTTTCGGTACCCATTTTAATAGACTTTTTCACATTATTATCATTATCAACAATTGATTCATTTATACCAATTTTACCGTTATCTATTTTAGGCTGAACACCACCGTTCTGTTCTAGCTCTTGCCTTTCGAGTTCAGCAAAGACACTTTGTTTGTCAAATTTTTTGAGATTTGCTGCAAAATCAAACTCTTCAAGCTCCATCTTCTTTTGTGATGGACTACCTATGTTTTCATTGTTGGTGTGTTTTGGTTTTTGTTTCTTATTACGGCGTTCTTTCTTAGGAGGTGCCAAATCTAACACTTCCAGGTCATCAATTTCAGAACCTTTGAAACTTAACAAGTTGTCATTTGTTTTTAGCTCCACAATCTTATCAATAATACTAGTGATTTCACCATCGTAGTCTTTTCCATTCTTAAGCTTCAAATGAACTCTGTAACCTTTGAATTGTGACATTTTACGAGCTTTTAAGTGTTGTTCAGAGAATATGATTGCCTCTCGCGGTTAATCACTTTTTTTAGTGCTGAAGCATGGTGAATATATAAATGGAGACATTGATAAATCAAATAGAGCAGCATGCAAAAGTATGGACACTTGAAAACGATAATGGTATGATAAAAAGAATTGTCAATGATCCCATGTCACTATCTTGTGGGTGTTGCATCTCCAGAGCATTAGTAAATAACTTATCTAGCAATCAAAACGACACGTTTCAATGCCCTGAATGTATGACAACCAACACGTATGGGATTAACATTTCTAAACCATTGGCTGAGATTTCCAAGCTTCTTTTATCGCAGCATTCAAACGATCTTAAAAGTAAATCAATTGTGACAGAAACACGAAACTCAAAAAAGAATCAATCATTATTGACTGCATTTCAAGAAGCATTTTCAGAAGCTCAGAAACTTAATGGAGATGAAGAATACGAATCACCGGTTGTTGCAACTAGTACGATGAATGGATCAATGCTTATTGGCACCGAACCTATTGAAATTAACGGTCATACTGCTTCTAACGTATCTTATAGCTCAAGTTCGTTTCAAAACCGGAAAATGACAAGTAACTTCTCATCAGCTGCATCAACGATGCCTATAACGAATACAGGAATCTCACCCAAAAGAAGAAGCAGTCTGGCATCAAACTTATCAAGAAGAATATCAATATCCCCCACTTTCAATAATACGAGCGATAATCATGTTACTGTTACAAACTCTACCAGAAACTTAGAATTGCTTTTGGCTAAGAATTTCCCCTTTTACAGAAGATTACACACTCACAACTTATATCCCACCTTTTTCCTTAGAACTAAAACATTTATTGGAACTGCAATTTCACCATCAATAAAGTTAGTGGTTTTATTATCAGAAAAGAAATGGGAGGTTTTCATTGTCGATTCTGACAAGCCTGCAAAAGTTCCTACTTTGTATTGTGAAGGAAGGAGTGATGGCTCCTATGGTAAAATTGACCTCACTAGCATTAAAAAGGAAGAAATAGTCAAGATGTCGAACTTTGGTGACTTAACTAATTTGGCCACAGAAGAACATGATAAGCATGATCATATATATGAAACAATGGGGTTATTAGAAAACTGGGAACATTCATCTTGTAAACTTACTGATGATATTCTTGTTATTGCGGGTACAAGAGGTTTTCTGAGAATAATTGCATTACATGGAGTAAATCCTGGACGAATTCTTTACACATATCATTCCAAATTTCCAATTAGATGTTTTGACATATCACCAAATGAAAATCTTATTGCAATTGGTGTTACTGGCAGGGACAAATATACCAAAGTTGAGCAAACAGTAGTTATTATTCTAAAGTTAAATTTAGGGACAAATGGTGATTTGTTTGTGAATTCTTATCCGTTCACGTTGCCATACCGTGACCCACTAGTTCTCGTAAAGTTTGCACCAGATTCATGTTTATTATCAGTTGCTACCGTCTTAGAATCTCGTTTTATGACCATTTCAATTCGAGACCCAACTAGACCTTCCTTACTTATGAAATCTCAAAGAAGATTAGACACATCGCTAGATGCAGAAGGGTTGACTGATTTAGCTTATTTTCCAGATCAGCGTTTAATGACTCTTACATCAGTTTCACACACTTCCTCACCGATCATATTAGATACCAATATTCCCTCGGTTGTGGTACCTGATGGTATTGCCAAACCAAAACTAATTATGAAAGCTGATGAAGTAGGTTCTCTTGTTCATAGTTGTGCACCTTCCCCAAGGGGCGATGCTATTGCTTTTCTTAGCCGTAATGGCGTTATTTATGTGATGTCGTTTTCATCACCTAGGCTAGAAGACCATTCTAGCCGTGATAGCAGAAGAACAGTAGAGGTAGCTAACGTTGCTAGAGGTTCAAGAAGATTGGATGCTGCTTCGCTGCAGTGGGATAGGGAGGGATATAGACTATGGGCTATAGATCGTATTGGATGCGTTACTGTAGTAGATTGGGTCTCCGGAACAGTTGATGATATTAATGTTTCCAGGTGCAAAATTATAGGTTAAATAACATAAAGCTGTGTATAATAGTGACATGCACATAATAATTTCCGTATATAAAAATCATGAAAGGGTATGGTAGAGCAATTATGAAATCCAATACTCAGAAGATAAATGAGTAGAATTAATCAAATCAAATACCAAATAGTGGACCCTTCTAGGGTTTACACCCCTCCTTCTTTTTCTTCTTCTTAAGTTAGTGTTGATATCAAAAATAGATATGATGGAAAATATACTATCATAAATATAATCAAATATTTTACCAAATGCAAATGCCATATAATGAGTCAAGCTACGTGCTACTGAATAGACTGAATGCACGACATGTGAAGCAAGTAAACTAAATTTTCCAAAAACTGCAACATCTTTCTGTGAAAAGTCGGCATCATAGTTTTTATATTTGATGAGGCCACCATGGCCTTTAATAATATCAATACTAACCATTGTCATATCTATCTGGAAAGGGTTGTTTATTATACCAACGCGTCTTGAAAGAGACTCCAAAACAGAAGGACTCAGCTCTGAGTATAATATCTTGAAGTAGACGGAATTCATAGCATAAATCATTTTTGTGACTGTTTTTGATTTTAAAGAAGAGACATAGGCACTTGATGTTATTTCATAACCAGACTCACTTGTAGGTTGTGCAGAGTACTGGACCATAAAATTCAGCCATATCAATTTGGCTGCACCTCCCTTGGAGACACCTCCAGTTGATAAGATGTTGCTTAAGCCTAAATAGCTAAAAAATGCAGTAGTTAATATCTCATTCATTTTGATTGCTACTGTTTTCCAAATAGGCTTATCAGACATTTTTTGACTTAAACTGTTCGCTTCCCAAACTTCGTCCCTACGATTATTTGATTCTGATATTATGGAAGATAAGCCATTATGCAATAAAGTGTTTAATTTTGCAAAATGCAATTCAATAACACGTTCAAGTTCCTTTGTGGACAATTCTGTAATGCTAGTGGACTTAGGCATATGATTATAGCTTGGAGCAAAGAGTACAGCTTTGAAATTATAAAAGTATTCATCTGGGCTTGTGATACCGTTAGCTGAGTTGATAGGAGAATCCAATATTTTAGCGAGCTTCAGTAAACTGGATTTAATAGTTGATGTAGAAGTCCAATCAATCCATAGATGTCTAATGTCGCTATCGTTCATACTTTCTATCATTTGTAGTTCTCGTTCATTGTCAACAGTCACATATACAACGTAACCTCTCTTATTCAAATCATGAATCAATTTAGAAATAAACGGAGAATCTGGTGAAGCCAAAAGTAGTACAACCTCAAAACGAGTTGTTCCCGTACTTAAAGTAGGTACTGGTAATCTCAATGCCCTTCTTACAGGGTGAGTGAACGCCTTCTTCAAAAGAATTGGAGCCATAGTAAAAAGAGCAATTTTTGTTAATTCTTGATTGTTGTTGTAAAAATCACCCAGTTGCTGAATTCCAACCGATAACAGGCCTGATAAAGACATTTCAGGAGGCGGCGATGAATTCTTTAATGGCGATTCATTGTTTAGTATAGATGAAACACTTGAAGAAATTTGAGCTGGGGTGTAGCTTGTAATTGTGTCACCTGTGACCATTATGGCGTCCTTGATTGAGCTTGCTACCGATTTTGCACTACTATTGATACTGTTCGAGGTAGCTGCAACTGCGTTAAATATGGAGTCCACAAAGTCAGGCATGCTAGGGATGTGTAGTCAGCTTACAAGATATTGCATGTAGATGCTATTAAGCTAAACTTTTTTTTTTCTTTGCTACATCTTTTAAATTTGGTTGTAGTGGACAACGGACTATGGTAAAAAGGATACAATCCAGTGTACTGGACTTGTTTCGAGACAATGACAGCGAATTCATGCACATTTTGACTAAAGAATTCTTTCGAACTGGGTTCTTTGTGCCATATTTAACACCTACACAATACAATGTTCTTGAACGCGTTACCATGTCTAACAAATTGGTGTGGTGTGCATTCTGGAGTGGCAAGATTTCATTGAATGTAATTGATAAAAGTAGTAGTGAAGAGAAGCCTATCTCACCACAGGTTAGTGAAGAGGATTCAGAATTAGTTTTCAAAGAGGGTGTTAATGCCATTACATCGTTGATGAATACTGTGCGATGTTTGCTATATGAGAGAGCCATAGACTATTATTACTCAAGTCGATTATGTGTTGAGTTCGAAAATGCATTGAACGAATTGAATAATATCGTAACCCAAGATAATGAAGGTGATTCTAATATGAACTTCAATGCAAACAGAGAACTAAACGAAGATAAAGCAGCGGTGCGGAATGACGAAGACGAAGACGATGATTATGACGATGACTATGACGAAGAAGACTCAAAGCACAAACCAGAACATTTAAGTGAATCAAAGAAAAGCGAGGAAGGTTACCAAACGGAAAATGATAATAGTAAACAAATTATCAATTCAACAGACAATAAAGAGGAAACCAAGTCTAACTCAAGTCATAAAAGTGAAGCTTTTGATTCTGATAGTGATTTTTTAAGAGATCAAAACGGGTTACTCATTTTCAAAATCACAAAAACCGAAATGCTTGAGAAGCCAAGCTATCCAAAGTTACCAGAAACCACATCTACTGATGACGCAGTTGGTCAAAATATTCATCCTATGCTAGGTAATGTTCCTATTGAAGAGGACTCAGATGTTTCTTTACAGAAAAAAAATGAAATACAACTAATCAAGAACTTCAACAAGGTATATCATACATTTGAGCATGACGTAAATAATATCATGAAGAAAAGAAAATTAGAAAGAAGTAATCAACAATTAGAAGAAGAGGAGGAGGAGGAGGAAGAAGAAATTTTTGAAATTGACCCCAAGTCTGATTCCTTGAAGTCTCAGTTAACTCAGGATGAAAACACCAAAGAGTCCCAAAAAAGTGGTAAACGCATGACATTTGGTGGTGCAGCAAATCTTACTCTTAAAAACCTTTTGAGTAGAATTGAAGAGAATAGAGATCAAATGAACATAACTGACATTGAATTGAAAAATCTTATTATGGATGTTAGAAAAAATAGGTCAAAATGGTCAAATTATAGTCGTATTGGTCAAGAAGAACTTTATGAAGCATGTGAGAAGGTTGTGACAGAATTACGTGGGTATACAGAGCACTCCACACCTTTTCTCAATAAAGTATCTAAAAGAGAAGCGCCTAACTATTATGAAATTATCAAAAAACCTATGGATCTCAACACTGTACTCAAAAATTTGAAACAATTACAATATTCAAATAAGCAGGACTTTGTTGACGATTTGATGCTTATTTGGAATAACTGTCTTCTGTATAATTCGGATCCAAAACATTTCATTAGGAAAGATGCCATTGCAATGCGAAAAAAAACATTGGCTCTTATACCTCTTATTCCAGATATAACAATAAGAGACCGTGTTGTTGTTGAAAGAGAGGCAGCTGCATTGGCTGCTAAGGAAAGAGAATCTGAAAAGGGGGAACAAAAGGGTAGAAAGTCCACTAGAGGCGGGTTTGGAACTGGACAAGCCTCCAAAAAAGGCCGAGCATCAATTGTTAGTGATACTGTCGATGAGGTATCAACCCCAGCAGAATCTGAC
Organism: Saturnispora gosingensis; assembly: GCA_030570395.1. NCBI lineage: Eukaryota > Fungi > Ascomycota > Pichiomycetes > Pichiales > Pichiaceae > Saturnispora > Saturnispora gosingensis. The sequence goes on from JAJLVU010000002.1 coordinate 825,327, forward strand.
ATAGTTAAATTGGAAGACACTGATGCGGTCACTGACAATGTATCTGCTAATGAGCCAACACCTGCTCCTGCCACAATTTCAGGCTCGATTGATGACAAAGTAGTTAATACACAAGTACCATCAAAGACAGCCGATGAGATTGAGTTTGGTAACAATTCAGTTGAGTTTTCAAGACCAGGAACGGCTGGAAATGATGTTGAAGAGGAAGAGCGTAACTTGCAAGAAACAAAACAGCAGGGTGCTGAAGCAGAACCTGATGATCTGGAAATGGCTACATGGAAAAGCGTTACTTCAGCAACAAGATACAGGTTATGTGTTGATAGAGGTAAATTGTTCAAAAATGGTGTCATTCAGCCTGAATCAGAAGCCATAATGAGAGATTGTAATCAGATGTGGAACTTTGAAAAGTATTTGGCAGAGGACAGTGCTGCTAAAGAAGATTCATTTTCTGGAGTCAAGTCTTATTTGAAAGGAAATAGTGCTGTAATGCACAGAAACAGAAGATATTATGATGAAAATGATGATCCTTACCTAATAGAATATGATGTAACTGGTGGCGTACCTGAACTTCAACATGATAATACGCCACTTGAACAAGTTGAAGATAAGATAATAGAAAATCTATTGGACAATGGAAAAACATTAGACGCTTTACCAGAAAGCCGTATGAAGATTCATTGTACAGGCTCATCTTCAATGATTTTGGATAATATCGCTATCATGCAAGATGTTAGACGTCTTTGTTTCAAAATCAATTTGATAAGGCAAATGCAAACTAATAAATTTGTTCATCAATCCCAATTTGTTGCTCCGCCCATTAATAGGATAAAGCTTGAGGATATTGACCCAATGTCAAAATTACCAACAAGAGATCTAATGAACCACGATATTTCACAGATTGGTCTGAAAAAGGCTATATGTGCTTTAGTTATGCATAATGGTTTTGAATCGACATCTCCTTCCTGTGCAATGACTTTGACTCAGATTGCTGAAACTTATATGGGAAATCTAGCAAAAACATTAAAACTACATATGGAATCTAATTCTATAAACAAGACATCAGGAAAAAACTCTTCTTTGTTGTCTATGTCTGACTTATTACAGATTGCTCTTTCGGAAAATGGTATTGAAAAACCAGATACCTTATATACTTTTTACAAAGAGAGTCTTGTGAAAAAAAATAAGAAGTTATTAGACATCAAGCTAGGTTTAGAAAGCTTTCTCAGAGATTTGTTGAGACCTAGTATTCAAGAACTTTCAGAGACACAGTTCAATGATGGTTCTGATCAATTTTTAAATGGGGAATTTTCAGATGAAATTGGTGATGACTTTTTTGGTTTCAAAGAACTAGGTCTAGATAAAGAGTTTGGAATGTTAACTTCTTCGATTCCATTACATCTCTTACAGTCAAAGCTGGGACAAAATATGAGCAACTCTGGTAAAGGAGAAACTAATAGCAATTACACTGAACTAGAAAAAACAGACTTCCCTCGGTTGACCAAGAAGATTATTTATAACTCACCTCCAATTTTCATTCCTTACTTGGAGGAACTCTTGAACAAATCTAAATTAACATACTACAAGGCATTAAAAAAGCATCAACAAGGACTGTTATCGAATGAAAATAGTTTGATTAATAATTCACAAACATCAATGACAAATAATGGTAAGTCTGCCACGAATGAAACTGTGGACACACACTCTAATAATGTCACGAATGGATCTGATCCTGCTGCAGCACCAAAAGCTCTGGATAAGGGCGTTGAATTTATTGAGTATGCCAATGATGATGATATTCCATTGATGGAAACAGAAGACTTATCAATGAAGCAGAGAAACAATAGATTGAAAATTCCTCCTAGTGGTAAAATTACTCAAATAAAGAAAAAGAACACGAACGTTGCTTTTTTCCTAGAGAAACAAGATGAGCTAGAAGCCAAAATTGAATCGGTACTAGAAAAAGTGAAACTTCTTAAAAAACATGCATCATCTGAGAAAGGAAATTCAGAGCCAAATGAAGGTCCTATAGTAAATCAAGAAAACAGTTCTAATAAAGAAAAAAGTGATACTAATAGCGCCAATATAAGACTTGATATTGACAACGTTAATGAAGAAGAGGAAGAGGATGAAGATGAAGATGACGAAGATGAAGAAAATGAAAATGAAAACGAGAACGAAGGTGAGGGTGAAGCTGATGGAGGCGACGATGAAGATGATGAAAATACCCCAAATGTTAATTCTAGTCAGCCAATTGATGAAGATGAAGACGACGAGGAGGATGAAGACGAAGACATGGAAGATGCCATAGGAACTGATATATTTTAGTCACTCTGGCCAACTTTAACATTGACCGTGCACAAACGCGCACACACAAGCACACACAAGCACACATGGCTTTTTCTTAGCTGGATTGTAGTTGGATTGTACATTGTATAAATTTTATTATTATATGTATTTATATATTTTTATCATGTCATATAAATTATTTAAGAAAAGGAAAAAAGCTATTAAAAGTGAATATCTTCACCTCTTAACCATTGTGTGACCAGATAAATGTTTAAAAAGCCTGTAATACCCCATGCAAGAAATCCAGCTAAATTCATCCAAAAACCGTTGGAAAAGTCAATGATAGCACAATGCTCATCATTAACAAGACTAGTGTTTTCATCAGCGTTATTGTGGATTATCTTTTTATGGCTGCTATTAATCAAATGGCTTTCATGTTTTCTCACAGGAACAGACATGATTTTTTTGTTTGCAGTAAAGTACAATAAAGGAGCTGAAACTAATGGCAATATAAGGGAAAGAACAACTTGGGACATATTTAAAATTGATGCAATACCTTTTCTACCGGAAAATAATGCCATAACCAAACATGGAATAATTGAAATGGTTCTAGTTATAAGCCTTCTCAAAAGCGGGCTAATAGTCCAATTGATACTGCCTTCTGCAATCATCATACCTGACATTGTGCAAATAACACCAGCAGCAATTGAGGAAAAGAACATTGCAATTGCAAAAATGAAACCTGCTTGATCCGAAACATACTTACATAGCAATTCATAGATTGTGATAAGATCAGCATCATCGGCACCTTCTTTACCAAATAATGCTGCTGCAGAAACAATTAAAATAGATGAATTAATGAAAATGGCAATGACACATAGAGATAATATCATTTCTGAGTATGAATAGTTTAAGCAATATTTGATAGCAGCAAAGGAAGGCGTATAAATAGTTGGTAATTCAGGGTTTGCAATTGCTTCTGTAATTTCTTCTTCATTGAATTCCTTACTATCGAATTCCCTTAATCTTGGCTTGACAATATTCGATCCCAAATAAAGTGAGTGAGGCATTACAGTGGCACCAATGATACCAAGGGCTAGATAAATTGCATTTTTGTCAGTAAATAAAACCTTAGAAGGTAATAAACCATCAATAACATCACTGTAGTCGCCAATGTCAACTCTGTGTATTAACAATACGAAACAAATAAATGTCAGAATAACTAAAGATGAAACAAAAATTTCAAACTTTCTGATATGTTTCATGGATCCATCAGGGTTATAAGCAAAGATGATAACAAGAACATCCAGTATAGTTAACAAAACACCAATCCTAAGAGGTATACCGAACAAAATTTTGAATGCAATAGCACCTCCAATGACTTCGGCCATATCGGTAAAGATAACAGCACCTTCAGCCAGTACATAGATGATGATGTTCAACCATTTTGGAAGGTATTTTCTGCAGTTTTCAGCTAAATCAAGTCCGGTAACTGTACCCAACTTGATGCAAAGGCATTGTAGAATGACAGCAAAGATATTAGACAAAAAGATGATAAAAATATGAATGTAATGAAATTGTGCCCCTGCCGCCGTTGAAGTTGAATAATTACCAGGATCTATGTAGGCGCATGAGACCAAGAGACCTGGTCCAATGAAACGTATAAACTTCTTAATATCAAACATTTATAGAAAGAATTGATATAGTTAATTTAGAAACGAAGAAGAAGGAGTGATCTGTAAAAGTGAGAATTGACGCGTTGCCAACATTTGTGCCTATTGTATCGTGAAAGACAAAATCCGATATGCCAATACAACGCCTTGATAAGCCTGTTTCATCGCAGGTAGTGGCGACTGCTTCGCTGGCATCGGTGATATCAGTAGTGAAAGAGCTTATAGAAAACTCTATAGACGCATGTGTTACCAAAAAGGGAGCACAAATCTACTTGGAAATAGACGATAACAGTGGAGGATTAGAGCATCTATTAATCAGAGACAATGGTATTGGTGTTATACCAGAAGACCGAAACATTATGTGTTTGAATCATACTACATCCAAGATCACGAAGTGGGAAGATTTAGAATCAAATTTATCAACTTGTGGGTTTAGAGGAGAAGCGTTACATTACATCTGTCAAACAGCACAAAAAGTTCAAATAAGCACAAAAACAGATACTGATATCGTTTGCGAAACATGGGATGTGACAAGCTCCGGCTTAGTTGATGGCAGTTTTCTTAGATCATCAGGCTCCAATGGGACCACAGTTAAAGTTGAAGGCCTATTTAGAAGGACACCAGTAAGATACAATTTCTTCAAAAAGGAAAAAAAGAAAACACTTCAGCAGCTGCATCGCTTGTTGCTAACATATTCATTAATATATCCATCTATCAGATTTCAAGTGAAGTACGTAAGGGTGCTACCCAATGGTAAAATTGCTCCAGTTGAAAGTGCTACATTCAATCCTGGTCTCACTCCGATGCAGCTTCTACGAAGCGAACTCAATATCAGGAACGCTAGCACATTGTTCACAATAGAGAAGGCTTTTGAAGTATCTTTGAAAGAAAGTGGTGATTATAAAGTTTTGGTTTATGGTGTGTTTCCTAGGAGTACCGCTTCTGAAGCTATCGTCACAAAAAAAGCTGTCAAAATTTTATGCATAAACAACAGGCCCCTAGATGTTAAGTTAAGTATTGGGAAAGCTATATCCAAGAGAGTTACTGAAGCGTTCACAGAAAATTTACTTATTGCACCTTCAGTGTGGTTCATGAAATTGAAGATACCAAACAAATTTATAGATGTTAATATTGAGCCTGAGAAATCTGATGTGTTGGTTAATGATGAAGAGTCTTTTTTAAAATCTCTCTTCAAGTGTATAAGTGAATATATAAGGGAAATTCACGGAGCAGAAAGGAGTGAAATTACCAGTTCAGGTCATAATTTAGCTGAAGAACACTCACCAAAAGTCTTTTCTCAAAATGGTCAGAAAGATAGCGGCGACAATGGACCCATAATAAACACTCTTGAAGATTTTGTGAAAAAGACACCAACTGAGCTACTAGAAGTTGATAGTGATGAGCGCTTGGATGTGTCTTACAAAAATACAGATGACGGGGATCTTTTTAATGATAACGAATTGCTATTATCAAAGAAGGTGCAAAATGGCGGGCCTGAAATTGACCAGGACTTATTCGAGCAAGAAGATAGACCAGGTCACCAAAGCGAAAAACTGATTGAGGTTAGTGTAGATGATGTCATAACTGATCAGTTAGTTGCAGACCAGGAGATAGAAAACGGCATTGTACTAAACGAGCAAAGCAGCGAAATATTGAACGATGCTGAGCAAACCGGAGCCCATCATGAGACAATAGTTGATGACACAACGTTTTTGGAGCAAAATGGTCTTAATGAGGAGCAAACAGTTAATGTCACTAGTAGTGATAATTTGAGTAGTGTTATGAACCCAAGAGAGCTTTCAAAGATAGTCAATAATATGAAAAGCAGTAGAATCCAAACAATAACATCAGATACTATAAATTCAAAACGCAAGCCTGAGCTCACAGCCGCCGATTTAGCTATCTCAACTGAATCTAAAGTACCGAAACTCGCCGCCAGACCAACTTTAGGGCCACATATCACTCACACGATAGACGCATCCCCTAGAAAGAAGCGGCCACAAGTGCAATCACAAATTCCCTCTAAAATCGCACCATATAGGGTAACCGAAATGACCCAAAACACTTTAGGCATTGTTGTTTGTGGATCATTTCATCTCGAAAAGAATGACGCTCAGAAGGTTGTTGATTTTGAAGAAAAGTGGCTCAAACGCAAGGGAATACCGTCAGAAATTGTCCTTGAAGGGCTTAAGGACATTTATATATCACAAAGTTATCAGTTGACGAATGAATCTGGCACTTTTGTTGTCAACGAAATCGGTATAGCCAAATTAGTGTAAAAATGGCTCTGTGCTGAGCATATGCTATTATAGACCACTTTTCTTTTTTTCCGCTAAACTCCATCAAAAAGTACACTGGAACCTATTGACTTGATTGCCAGATACTTTCAATAGGCAATAAATAGTAATTCCATTCTTAGCGGCATTACCAGTTATAAATGTGATAATTTTATATGAATGGCTGTGCGTTTCGCACATCTTTGGTCAAACTACCGTCAAAATGAGTCAACGATTGTGCTCGGTATATGGCAGTTCTTTTCAATACTGAAAGCTTAATGGTTTTGACTGCTGTAAAAGACTAGTACTAAGTTGAATGTGTAGCAGTGTTGTAGCATTCTAGAACTAAAAAGAAATGACGTTCTTAGGTTCAAGAGTCCCCGAATATAAACATACGATCTTAACAATGTGTCCATTTTTGACAGATATTATTCTGAGCTACATTGTACATATTACACATTTTTTTCATGGACTTCGAAGAAGTATAAAAGAAGACATATGTAACGTCTCTAGCCAAGCATATAGTGAAGCCTTCTGAATACAAAACCATGGAATCAAAAGACAGCGTTGAAGAAAAGTCCATTGTGCGCTCTAGACCTTTGGAGATTAGATCTAGAGATGCCGATGTCACTTTGAAATTCCTTGAGCAATTCGACGCCGAAACTCCTGAGATAACACCTGAGCAAGAAAAGAAGCTGTCAAGGAAGGTACTGGTTGTCGTCCTGTTCATAACAACGTTTACAGAATTTATTCTATTCTCAGATAAAATTTCACTTGCGTATGCTACCATCACTGATTTATTTCAAGATGTCGGTTTGGATCAAGACAAATACAACAACTCATCAACACTATTTTATGTTGGTTACTTGGTTGGACAAGTGAATCTTCTATTAGTGCAGAAATTCCCTATCAGGTATTGTATGACCGTAGTTACATTTTTCTGGTCCGTGATTATACTTCTGTCTTGTGCTGTTACAAATTATAAAGGAATATACGTCACTAGATTCTTTTTGGGGTTTGTGGAGTCTGTAGCCATGTCCACTTTGAACACTACTATGGGGCAATTCTTCACAAATTCTGAGAAAGCTGCAGGTGCACCAATATTTGCCATTGCATGTTTGGGTTGCACTATCCCAATTGGGTTTATTGCTTTTGGTATTATGCACGCAACATCATCTGTTCCTATTTGGAAATTATTTTTCATTATTATTGGTGGTATCAGTTTACTTTGGTCTATAGCAGTTTTCTTCATTTACCCGAGTAACCCGGCAGATGCCACCTTTTTGAACCAAAATGAAAAAGTTTGGGTTATTAGAAGAGTTCAGAAGTCCACAGGTGCCTCTATTGAGCAAAAGGTTATAAAGAAGTATCAAATTGTTGAAGCTTTGAAAGATCCAGTATCTTGGTTATTCTCCTTATTTTTTCTTTGTCAAATGTTATCAAACAATTTAGCATATCAGCAAAATTTACTCTATACTGGTATGGGTGGTATTAGTAACTTAGATTCAACGTTAGTTTCTGTGGCATCTGGTGGATTTTCGGTTATATGTGCAATTATTACCAGTGTTTTCTTGTTTTATTACAAAAACTGGACTGCTTTTGCCGTTATATTTTGGTCAATTCCTTCGTTTGCTGGATCTATTGCCGCTGCAACTATAGCTTGGAACCAAAAGATTGCTTTGATTGGAATGATTTCATTAGCTGGGAGTTTGTATGGTATCCCATGGATTTTGATGATTTCTTGGAATACTGCAAGTTGCTCAGGGTACACCAAAAAAATTACAAGAAATGGTATGATTATGATTGCTTATTCAATTGGTAATTTGGTTTCTCCACAATTATGGAAAGAGAAGGATGCTCCTAGGTTTATTCCTGCATGGATTGTGCAAATTGTTTTGTCATTTTTTATGACACCAGTTTTCACTTTTATAATTTGGTACATTTTGAAAAAAAGAAACACTACCAGATTGGAGGAAATCAATAACCTAACCGACTCTGATTCTGAGAAAGGTTTTGTTATCCAAGATGATGGACAATATACTGAAGTTAACTTAGCTATGCTGGATTTAACTGACTTGGAAAATAAGAAATTTATTTATCCTCTTTAATATTTATATATAAATACACATAATATATTTTAATTTTGCGCATTAAATAGAAAAGTAATATGTTGAAGAAAAATATACATGAATGAATTGTACAAAAGATGTTAGTGTAAATTAATAATCGAAAAAGAACTAATAATTTTTTTATATAGTAAAGTGAAACATGATACATTTCAACACTAAAAGTATTTACGTATGCAGTGAGTTAAAGAAATATTTCATAAGCATTATTCAGACCAATGAATTAAGTGGATGAAGGTCAGTTCTTTTGTCGTCAGTGAAACCATGATGTGCTCTAAACTCTTCATCAAAGTTTTCAACATCTTGCCATTCCTCAAAAAACTTTCTTTCATAAATTTTACAGTCTGGCATACCACGAACAGGCCAGATCATGGTTATGATCAAGATGCATGCTGCTGATGAAAAGAAACCGGTAAAAAAACTCAACTCGAAAGTATGGGTAGCACCAATTGGAACAGTGTGGGTGCCCGTAGCACCAACAAAACCGACAATGTTTGGAACAATACCTAATAGATAAGCCGCGTAGGCCCTGTAGTTAATACCATTTTTATAGTAGTAAAAACTAGAGTTATCGGCAAGATAAAGATCTTGTAACTTGATATATCCCTTTCTGATAAGAAAATAGTCACCAAAGATGCAACCTGCAATTGCAGATAAAAACACTGAATAAGCAGAAAGATAAGTGGTGAATCTTGAGGAAGTGGTCATCAAGTTCCAAGGACACATTGCAAAACCAATGAGGGCACAGATGATACTCCCTCTTCTGATATTAATGAATTTTGGGAAAATAGCAGTCATATCAGTACCAGCAGATAAAGAATTAGCAGCAATGTTGGAACCTAATTGAGAGATGGCAAACCCAGTAGAAATGAAGAAAACACCGGCTCTTGAACCAGGACTCATATGGTCTAAAAATCTTGAAAGAACATCCAAAGGATTCCAAAAAGTTTCACCATATAGTTGTTTAGAAGCTGCAGACACAAGAATACCAATAAGACAAGTCGTTGAATATGCGAATGGAGTTGTAATTAATTGAGATAAGAATGAAGCACCTGGTTTGTTTGCCAATCTACCAAAATCTGGAGAATTAATAATTAAAGTGGAAAGATTTGCAAGACACCCCATAGTTGCGGAAACAAAAGTCCAACCAAACTGAGAGCCATGAAGTTCAGAAGGAGCGTGAAGCATTGGGGTGACATTTGGAGATTTAACAAGAGCCCATGCAAGGAAACCAAAACCTGCTATTGGACAAATGATAGCTTTGACAGTGAACAAATGGCGCAACTTGTGAGGTGGACAGCAAATGAAAGGTATTTGAGAAAGCCAGTAAAGGAAAAAGCAAAGCATTTTGAATGAAGTGATATTGGCGGAGGCAGGAATGGTGTTGTGGATTCTAGTTTCCAAATCGTTACCAAAGATGGATCTCAGCATTAATTCCACACAGTTACCACCAATAGTGGACTGAACACCAAACCAGACACAAGCCATGACAACTCTGTTAAAAACAGGCCAGAGTGAACCCCAGATACCAAACGAGGAACGACAAGAAACTGGGAAAGAAACGTGGTAAGCGTTACCATATTTAGCAAAGGTTGCGATAAAGACACCACAGAAGAAATATCCCAACCACACAGCAAGGTAACAGGTCCACCAAGATAACCCGTTTTGAACTCCAGTGCCCGCAATCTGCCAGGTGTTGACGTTGAAGCACTCTGAGATACAGAAGTAGATATAGTTGTACTTACTCCAGGTACGTCTCTTTTCCTCTAAGGGTCTCAAATCATAGTTGTAAAGAAATAGTTCTTTGATAGGCAAGCCTTCTGTGCCATCAATAACCATAAAATTCCAGAACTTTTGCAACTTGGCCTTGAAGGGTGAGAGCTCTTCCTCGGTCTCGTTTTCCACATTGGCGGAAGCTGACTTTTTGGTCACTGACGAGGAGTTTGACACAGTGTCCTCGATGCTGATTTCGAGCTCCTGTTCTTTCTTCAAACTGAAAAGCGCCATTCTGTTCTTTTGGTCTGTGGTTAAATTTGGTAGTTGATTAGGGTGTTATTTAGTGAGTGAGGCTAAATAAAGGCAAATTAGGTTTAAGCGTTTATTTATTTTAAAAGGTTGTCCTTTCCTCCTGCTGCTAAAGCAGGAAGGAGAAGGAAGAAAACGTTACTCCCCACTTGCTATCTGATTTAGTGGCTGCTGTCTACTTATATAGAATAAAAATTTTTCAGTGAAAAAATAACGGTTTATGTCATAATGAAAATTTTTTCATGCTGATATTGCGCTAAGAGTCGTGTGACAATGCAAAGGAGAGAGTCTGAAAAGCTGTAATAAAGTGACGGAATCACAATTAAACTACAAAATGATGCAAAATGACGTGTAAGGGTTGGAAACTCTACTAGAGTTCCTCTAACCTCCATTCTAGTGTTTTCACCAATGAAATCTTAAATTATTTCACGTTCGTTTCTTTTTTCGCTTATCAAAAGTCCAATGCCGCGCCGAAGCAAGGAACCCACTATTTATTGTTAATTTTAGTTTTGAGAAGAAAGGAACATCAACTCGAAGGTTTGTTAGATCAGCTTAGGATTCCTAGCAAGACAGTACTTGTCTTGAATCTCAACGGCTTCATAAGTACCTTCGAGACTTGCGTAAATTCTGTACTCATGATGCAGAATGTTGTCAATAACCTCTGTTTCCACTATCTTTCTTTCGTCATCTAGCTCCGTACGGACGTAGGTCAACTTGAAAGGAGGGGTTCCCGATAAAACAAATCTTATCTCAACTTGCTCTCCCTCATGTATGTCTTCTTCAATCGAGTCTCCCTGTATTATCTCGACTGAAGGAAGTTCATGTACAATTGCTTCGAGGTCTTTTCTGAACAACGAGGTGAAATCCACTTCACAACCTTTTGCTGATGAGTCTGACAACGACAGGATACTCAGTTTACCAGGACCTGGTGCACGACGCTTGAAATAGTTGTTTGGAATCTCTACCTTTTTTTGGATTCTGTCGTTGAAGCCATATGTAATAGTAAAAGGAGCAACTCCATTGAGCAAATAGCTGATATGATCTCCTACGCAATAGTAGTTGCCAAGCAACTCATTCTTCTCGTTGACTATCTGTTTCGATTCTTCAACAAGGTGTCTAATTTTAGGCAAGTCATTCACTTGAACCGTGATAGAACCCTCCTTCTCAAGATCATAGTCGGAGTACACGCACCCTAAGCTATCGACAATTTCATAAATGCTGAATACATGTGTTCCAACATCCAAACGCTCGTAAATAGAATACAAGTTCACTTGATGACTGTGCAAATTTTCAAACTCTAGAATTTCATTGCTTCCGTCATTTTCATGGTATACGTTTAACTTCATCTTCATCGGTAAAGCTCCTGAAAGTCTCATTGAAACTGGCTCAACATTATCTTTGATGTCACTCAGTTTGACGCAAGTTTGATAAACAGACCCCGAGTTCAAAAACTTAGCTTGTGGTACGGAATTAACTTTATGGCTTATAACCAGAGGTTCAAAGGCGTATTTATTTTGTAACTTCAACAACTTCACAATATCTTCCGTATAATGTGTATCATAAATACCATTAATAGTGTATAAGTAATCGCCTGGCAAATCTGTCTGTAACTGAATTGACATTTTATTGGAATTAGCTTGCTCGATTATTCTTTCGCTGAATCCATTTGGTCTCTTAATCTCATAATCTATAATATATGGGGCCGCACCAACTAAAGATATATCAACAAATGCTTGCTTATTTTGACAAACATTTTCTCTTTTGAAAACTGATTCATTTAATTCTCTGTTTGCTGCATTTGTAATAATTTTCAAATTAGGCATCGGCGAATATCTGACAGAAACTTTTGAATTGGATACTATACCTTTACAGCCTTCTTGACTAAATGAAACAAGCTCATACTCTCCTTCTTTCGATAATTTCAACCCGTTATCTATATGAAGATTCGAGGTTTCAACTCTGCTAATTTCACCATTGTCTTTATGGTTATAAATTAGATTGATTGGTTTAGAACTTGACGCTTTCAAGGGAACGTAAACTGATTTTCCTTCCACTATCTCATACTCTTCACTGTCATTGAATGATAACTGAGGAATTTCATGTTTGACATTCAAATGGACTTCCTCTCCTTGGTAAGAAACTTTACAGGTACTTGAATCTTGAACATCCTTCAGAACAATTATATATTCACCACCATGGATAAATTCAGGGGTTTCAATTTTAAGTTTGTTATCGTAGATGTTATTCACGCTAAATGTTTCCAGTGTGCCATCGGGCGAGATGATGTCATAAATAACATTGAATGGAGTTTTACCTTCTAATTGTAAATTAGCAACTGCATTATCACCATTACAAATACTCAAAGGTTTAGTCTTTTCATTTGCATTGAAGTAAGCTTTTGGTCTTTGTTGAAAATAAGTAATATATTTGTACTCGCCATCTTTAAACTTAACTTGATTTTTATAATATTTATCACTCAAAGAGAAAAACTCAATGGAATAAGAGCCTTCACTTGATGGTTTAAAAATATGCTCAAGCATAATGCTGGAAGTTTTCAATTGTGAAAGTGTTTCCACCTTTAATACTTTTGTAGAGTCTTTTGGATCAAGTCTTGAAATTTTGTAGCCCAGTTGGAATGGAGGAGCACCAGTGAATTTAAAGTTAAATTTGAATCCTGTGGTACCAACACAAGTGTCAATGATAGGATCCAAGTCAACATTAACCTTAGGCAATGAAGCTGTATTTACGTTGATACTTGATGATAAGGACTTTGAGTTACAATACTCACTCTTACCATTTTGAATGGAATACACTCCGGGTTTGTCAACCTTAATTTTTGCAGGTGTTTTGAAGTCGAATACCTTCGTGAATATCTCCTTTTTATTAATGGCATCATCTTTGAATGGTAAATATTTAATACCAACAGTAAATGGAGCCTCGCATCCAGCACAATTGATGTTATTCAATTTAACGTCAATAAATTTATCCTTTCCCATCAAAATTGGTAATGAAGGAGTAGTGTCTATCAATAAAAATGATGGAATTGGATGAACATCAAAAGTTATATAAGAATCTGAGTTTTTAGGATCTGGTGAATAACTGATCAGATTACCAAAACCATCAACAATCTTATGAATTGTGTAAACATACTTCCCACTTTTTACTAATTTATTTCCTTTTCCAATTGAAAGATTGATAGATTGGCTCTTTGCCCAAGTGATATCACTTAAATCTTGGTATGAAAACTTTGTTTTTGAGTTCAATAGTGGAGAATCAAAAGTAGGATCATTAGGAATGACTGTTGTTTGAGGTAAATTAGACAAAACGCCATCAATCTCTTCTTCATAAAATAATGTAAAAGGAGGAACTCCCAAAACAGTTATTTGCAACGGATCGAAATCATCATCAACACATTTATCAGTATTTGGTTCTATAATGGTGAAAGCAGCTTCTGGGCACATTGGGATCACAGTGTTCGATTTGAAAATTCTGATTGCTTTACCTTTTTTATCGATAGCTGACTTTATGGAATAGTATCCTGGTCTGTCGAAGGGAAATTCGTATATATTGACACTGTCATCTGTCAAAATGGAGGCGTCCACCGTTGCAAAATAGTTCAAATCATTAGTGATATACTTGTTGATTTCTTTCTTAGTGTAGTTGTAAACGGTATTAACATTATTTATATCCAAGTGATTGATTTGCAAAAACTCGATATCATAAGAAGACTGAATTCTGATTGGCAGTTTGACGTTGTAATTGTAAACTGGTTTAAGACAAAAGGAACTGAAATAGGGATTTATCTTTATCGAAGAGTCTGGGGCTGTTCTAAGAGTCTTCTTACCTTTGAAATGTTGTGACTGATCCAGCAAAAATTCATTATTGTTGACATAAGTTTCCATGATGGCAAGTTCTTTTGGGGGAAATAATTTGTACCATGCTGATGTAAACAGTGATATTATGGAAAATGTGAAATCTATAGTCAACAACAATGTCACTGAGTTTATTATCGTGACCACTAGCAGGCAAAACCCAATTGTCAGTGGTAATTGAGGTAAATTCAAGAATGGGATCACTGATATTATAATGGTATCCAACGCAAAGTATTTCAGTACAAATAACAGTTTAGGCGACAAGAGGTAATCTGATGAAATAGAGTCTGTGTTTAAAACTATCAAATCATACACCTTCCAAGCCTGAACAAGTACGAACAGTCCCACAATGGCTTGTCTTTGTACATCAGTATCCACTACAGACTCTGAAATCAACGGCTGCCTTTTCTGAGTCTGTTTTGAGCTCGTCATGGCTGTATCTACGGCAAGTTTTTAATAAGTAAAAGTTATAAAAGTATATTTACTTAGTGGGTATTTTTTTTTTCCTCATAATAAAGGTATAGTGCATTTTTCTGGTTTCGTATGAAACCCATACTGCATAAACTTGGGAAAGCCTATGTATGTTATAGGTTGCTATGGCTATATAGGTATAGTGCAATCCGTAAGAAAGATTTAAATTTGCATACGTACAGCATATTTCTAGAATATTCCAATGTCAAAATATTTCACCATTTATAGGGAGAAAAAAATGCTAGCTAATGCTCTAAGGAGCTTTCTTTAGCATCTCCGGATAAAATGGTAGTTACAAATCCAAACAATTGGCATTGGGTTGACAAGAATTGTCTTGATTGGGCCAAAGGTTATTTTGAGCACAAATTGGTTGGCTTAAGCGTGACTAATGGTGAAGATGAGGTCTCTATTGACAGGATCAAGGCACTTGAAGGTGACTGTGAAGTTTGCCAACGTAAGGGTAAAGTAATTTCGTTGTATGACATGAAATTGGTGATGGAGTACAAATCATCAACTGGCCATACAGGAAGTATCACTATTCCTGAAGTAATGTACGATACCGAACCTGAGGAGTATCAGTTCGAATTGGATGAGAGAGTTGATGAGAAGAGCCGTGTTCTGATTAGAAGTCAATTGGTGAAGGAGATCAGGGCAGTACTTGTTGATTTCGGGCCAACATTGATCAATGTGCACGGATCAGATATTCAAGTGGACGAAAACGAAGTTATGTCGACGTTTACAAAGGGTAACAAGACATTGACCGATCACATGAAACCAATTGTTAAGGAAAGAACTACGTTCAACAAGAACAGTAGCGGCAGCACCAAGGAGTCTAAGACTCTGCCAAAGTACGCACAAGGGTACAACATTACAAAGTTGCATTTTTCAACCGAGTTCAACACAAGCGCCGATCAGATCTACTTGACACTCTTAGATCCACAGCGGGTGTCTGCGTGGACGAGAGGTCCACCTGGGGGGATTGAGCCAAGAGAGGGAGCTGAGTTCAGGCTCTTTGGTGGTGGAGTAGAGGGCAAAATTATCAAGCTAGAGCCTAATAGATGCATTGAGATGTATTGGCGCTTGAGCACGTGGAAGCCAGGCCACTATGTGAAGGTAGTGTTTACGTTTGACCAAGGCCAGAGCGATACGCGTATGGAAGTTGACATGAACGGAGTGCCTGTGGGACAAGAGGACGTTGTGAGAGACAACTTCGAAGAGAAGTATATCAGGGCGATCAAGCTCACATTCGGTTTTGGTGCCGTTTTATAGAACAGTGGCAAGAGTAATCACAATTCCCACTGCATCACCGATATAGCTAAAATACGAATACAGTACGTTCACAGTAAATTCTTTAAACTGTATATAAATAAAGTATATATGTCAAAATCAAGCCAAGTTGGACAAGGTTTGCTTGATGGCGGCTGGGTTGGCACCAATGACCTTGCCGACGAGCTCACCGGACTTGAAGAAAAGAAGAGTAGGCATGGAGGTGACAGATTGGGAGGAGGCAACGGAAGGCAACTCGTCAACGTCGACCTTGTAGAAGGACGCAGAGGTGTATTCTTGTGAGAACTTCTCGAGCATTGGTGCAATCATCTTACATGGACCACACCAGGTGGCGAAGAAATCCACAACAACGAGGTTGTTTTGTGTAATGACGGAGTTGAACTCTTCTTCTGTTTTGATAACTTCAACCATTTTTGTAGAACTTTTGTTTGTTGTTGTTGGTGCTGTTCTTTTAGTGCTTAAAGCTGGTTGCGATCCTTTGGCAAATTTGCTTAATAGAACTACAATGAGAACAAGAAGAAGAAAGTTAATCATGGCCAATGGCTTTCTCTCTCTCTTCCCCTTTTTTTATAGATGGTGGCAAATTTAATTTTGATTATTAATATCCACTTTTTCGACTCTAATACTGCGAAATGGAACAAACATTTGTAAGTGTCGATTAGTAATAGCAGCTACTGTGTGTTACGCAGCGCTACACCATGTCATGAGCTACATTGGTATTAGTGATTGTGTTATATTACATTCTACGAACTAGCCATTCCCTTTTTCTGCCTTCGTCTAACTGAGGAATGTCCTTTTGCTTCTTTTGTCCCCGCAAAAGAAACTAGTGGAATGTAAAAGCTCCAAAATATTGGTTCTGTTAGGATACCTCGTCTACATCATTTACTTGATAACCGTAACCATATATATGACTCTTCAATGTAGGCATGGAAAAAATTTTGCTTGCTTCGTGGGCATCGAATTAAGGCCAATTGAGGGTAAGCTGAGTTTGATTGGGTTGCATAGGCCTGGGAAAGACAAGCCTACGATAATTTACGATAATAGTAAGTGGCATAGCGCTGCCGATAGCATTTAGAAGAGTCTAATCCCAATTTAGTAGCACCAGAAATCCCAAATTGACGATATTTAGTCCGCCTTGCTAGTGAAAAAATAGTATCCACCCTTGTATTGCCATCCTCTTCCATCTTTAATGTCACTCTTGTCGGCCTTCTTTTGCTGTTTCGACACTGAGGATAAACCGGAACGCCCGCCACTACAGAAGCTTTCGTCCACTCAAACGAATTTACAAAGAGCGCTCACCAAACAGCAAGCACAGGTAGCAAGCACACAACAGCCAACAGTGAAGAAATCAGCTTCCACAGTGCCACTACTCCACAAACAGAACTCTCACCAGACAAAGAGAACCGCCACGCACGAGGGAAAGGGCGAGCAACATAACGATAGTAAGGATTATCAGAGTGAAGTTGACAGCAGCAGTCAACACGCCAAACACAACGCAGAGGAAGACGAAGAAGAAGAGGAAGACGAGGACGGGTTGAGCACAGATATGAAGGCAGACGATGATGTTTCCATTCAGACAGACACCACCGACACGTTGGATCTCGCCAAAATTTTACCAGATCAAGCAACTGCAGAGTCAGGTTGGCTTCTCAACCCACAAGGAGACGACGTCAAGGGCCGTAAGTGTCTTGTATTAGATTTGGATGAGACACTTGTCCATTCTTCTTTCAAGTACGTTCGCCACTGCGACTTCGTCATACCTGTGGACATTGAAAACCAAATCCACAACGTCTATGTTATCAAGAGGCCGGGAGTCGACCAATTTCTCAAGCGCTGTAGTGAACTATTCGAAGTCGTCATATTCACAGCCTCCGTTTCTCGGTACGGTGACCCATTATTAGACATCTTGGACCCTACTCATACTATTCACCACCGTCTCTTCAGAGACAGTTGCTACAACTACGACGGTAACTACATCAAAAATTTGTCGCAAATGGGCAGGCCATTGAAGGATTTGATCATCATTGATAACTCACCAGCTTCTTACATATTTCACCCGCAGCACGCTGTGCCTGTCTCTTCTTGGTTCAGCGACACCCACGACTGCGAGCTTTCGGATTTACTACCTTTCTTGGAAGATTTGGCTTCAAAAGATGTCGATGATGTTGGTTTGGTACTAGACGTCAACATATAGGGAATGTTTCAATAGAAAGAAAAAGGTTGCTATAATTAATATCTTCAAAATTCTGATAAGTATGGACGACAGTTGATCATATATATAAATGAAAAAAACTCACTAACTGAAATGGATCAAATTACATCATATTGGATTACAAGGGAAGTGAATGCACTCTCTTTTATTTTTATTGTCATTAGCTTACTCCTTGAATAACTTCATTAAGGGCAGGACCTTTAGTCACTTATTATTCAAAATATTGAAAATCAAAAAAATCAGTTTCACGGCCGATCTTATCTAACTGTATAACTCGTTTTTTCTTACCTTTTTCTATATCTCTCTTTGTTTCCCTATATTAATAAATAACAATAATAATTGCAGGCTACTTGGGTCTTGTCGACCTTTACTGCTCAAACCACCAACAAACTATTGGCCCAGCGCCAAAATTGGCAGCTAGAAGCTCATGGGGAAAAAATTTCAAGTGGTGAACAAAATGAAAAAATGGAGGAAAAAACCACCACTAGTTAAATTAAGTGGTTTATTTAGGATTAAACGCTATATTCATACATATATAAAGGCTTTTACTGAAGAATAAGTCAATATAAACCAAAATAAAAATGACTACAACGAGCGATAACTGGAAAACAGAGCTCAATCTGCCAGAAAAGGATCTTCGTCCACAAACAGAAGATGTGCGTGGTGACTCTGAGGTGAGCTTTGAAACATTCAACCTCAAGAGAGAGCTGCTCATGGGTATATTTGAAGCAGGATTTGAAAAACCTAGTCCAATTCAAGAAGAATCTATTCCTGTTGCTTTGACAGGCAGAGATATTCTTGCAAGAGCAAAAAACGGTACAGGTAAAACGGCGGCGTTCATCATTCCAACATTAGAAAGAGTCAAACCAAAGCTCAATAAGATTCAGGCATTGATTTTAGTTCCAACCAGAGAGTTGGCGCTTCAAACATCACAAGTCGTGAAAATGCTTTCCCGTCACATGGGTATTCAAGTGATGGTCACAACAGGTGGTACATCGCTACGTGATGACATTTTGAGATTACATGACCCAGTTCACGTACTAGTTGGTACTCCTGGTCGTGTCTTGGATTTAGCTTCAAGAAAGCTTGCAGAATTCGATCAGTGTCAAACATTTGTCATGGATGAAGCCGATAAGTTGCTCTCTAGAGAGTTTGTTCAAATGATTGACCAAATTTTAGATTTCTTCCCAAAAACACCAAATGGTAGAAGTAAATACCAATCGCTGTTGTTCAGTGCTACCTTCCCTGTTACCGTTAAGGATTTCATGCAAAGACATTTAAATAATCCATACGAAATCAATTTAATGGATGAGTTAACCTTAAAGGGTATCACACAATACTATGCATTTGTCGAAGAAAAGCAAAAACTACACTGTTTAAACACTTTATTCTCAAAATTACAAATCAACCAAGCAATCATCTTCTGTAACTCAACTAATAGAGTTGAATTGTTAGCAAAGAAAATTACCGAATTGGACTATTCATGTTACTATTCTCATGCTAGAATGAAACAATCTGACAGAAATAAAGTTTTCCATGAGTTCAGACAGGGTAATGTCAGAAACTTAGTTTGCTCAGATCTTTTAACCAGAGGTATCGATATTCAAGCCGTCAATGTTGTTATTAATTTTGATTTCCCTAAAACAGCAGAGACTTATCTCCATAGAATTGGTAGATCTGGAAGATTTGGTCACTATGGTATTGCAATTAATTTGATCAACTGGAATGATCGCCACAATTTGTTTAAAATTGAAAGAGAATTAGGAACTGAAATCAAACCTATTCCTGCTGTTATCGATGAAAGTTTGTACGTCGTCAATCAACCTTCTGCGATCCCAAGACCATTTAGATTAGATGGCCAACAATTCCAACAACAACCACAACAACAACAATGATGTATTTTCAATTCCTGATTTTTCTTTTCTTTATTTTGTTATCATTTGATGTTTTTTTTTTTGTTTTTGACAACTGTTTAACTTCAAGTTGTTGTTGTTTTGTTAACGGTTGGGCCAGTTATTTTTTTTTCATCTTCTCTGCTATTATTGTTATTCTATTATTTTCTTTTATCATGATGTTATTTCAATGATATTGTCAATGACAATGTACTTCCAACTTTATCTGAAATAACCTAAAATAATATAATATTATATCAAAAAGGTTACTTTTTTTCCAGTGACATTTGTTTTTAAAAGTTGATATTATGCAACAATCCTGTATGATGTTGACTTGTATTTGTTAACACTGAATCATTTTTTTGAATCCTTTTTTTTTTTTATTTTTTTATATTTTTGGTTTTTTATAGTTTTAATATTTATTACTACTTTAATATAAAAGATAATGAATTATACATTATTGTGGTTTAAGATAGTTGAACTGACAGAATATGAATGTTAGAAACTCAACATTTAAGTGAAAATTGCTTGAGAAAATTAATAAGCTAGTTTAGTTCTTCTTCTTACCTTTATCCTTCTTGGTTGATTTCAAGATAACCAAGCCGACAAAGCTGACAATGACGCAGATACCCAATATTAACGCCAAAACTGGTAGTGCAATAGCATAGTATCTTGGAGGAAACAGCGATTGCAAAATGTTGTCATCCGCTAGAAATGGAGTGACGAATGTCCAAAATGTGTAGTAAACAAAAACAATTGTAGCAATGAGTAGCATCACCAATCCAACAGTTTGATCCTTAATTGCCTTTATAAAGCTGCACTTTTCCTCCTATGTAATATATTCTTACTCAATAATTTACATATATAAGGAGAAAAAAGTGATGTAATTGATGTTAGTTTGCATCTTTCAAATTTTGAGTTTGCTTAATTACCATATGGCCAATATTGAGCCTCCAAAAACATACCATTCTTCTGTTTAACAACTATATATATATTGTTAATATGAACAACACACAACAAAGTCTCAAAAATCTTGCTTACGTGGTTTTGTTTTCAAATTTTACAGTGCTTACGTAATCCGCAGTTGATTTCACCTGAATAAGATTGACAAGAACATAGATCTTGCTGGATGAAATCTAGCCATTGAGGCTTCTAAGTAAACTCATTGAAAACATAAATTTGCTTTTCATATGAAACTAATTTGAAAATAAGAGTAAACCGTTATTGTTAGTAAAGAAATTGATAAATTCATAATATGCTGTTGCAATTCAAACTTCAACATTTGTTCTAATGTGAATGAACTTGGTATCTTTGTAAAGTCAAAATTTTAAGACATTACTTCCCACTAGTCCGATTGCTTTGTTTGTATTTTATATCCAGATATACATCTTTTTCTGTGTGATTTGAAGATGATTCATAAGAAAATTTTGAATTCCCCTCAATTAGTAAGGAAATTTGTGTGGTTCATTACATTTCCCACAATTGCTTCATCTTTTTCTTCAGCTATTATAGTAAGTATGTTCAGAAGTGCAGTCAGAACCGTTTCATCCAAGTCAGCTATCTCTGGTGTTAGAACTAAGGTCACTTTGCCAGACTTGAAATGGGATTTTGGAGACTTGGAGCCATACATTTCAGGCCAAATCAACGAAATCCACTACACCAAGCACCACCAAACATACGTCAATGGTCTTAACCAAGCCGTTGAACAGCACGCAGAAGCCGAGGCTAAGGGTGATGTTAAGGCGCTGATCGAATTGCAACAAAACATCAAGTTCCACGGTGGTGGATACACCAACCACAATCTTTTCTGGGCTAATTTGGCACCAGCGAAGAACGGTGGTGGTGAATTACCAGGTTCAGACTCTGCTCTTGCAAAGGCCGTTACTGAACAATACGGTTCCTTTGAAAATCTGATTAAGTTGACCAACTCCAAGTTAGCCGGCATTCAAGGTTCAGGTTGGGCTTTTGTTGTTAAGAACAGCGAAAACGGTGCTATCGAAGTTGTCCAAAGATATAACCAAGATACTGTCACCGGTCCTTTGAAGCCATTGTTGGCTATTGATGCTTGGGAACATGCTTACTACTTGCAATACAAGAACGTTAAGGTTGACTACTTCAAGGCCATTTGGAATGTTATCAACTGGGCTGAAGCTTCCAAGAGATATGACGCTTAGGATTAATTTTTAGTATTATTCATTTTATCTTTTATAGTTATTATATTCAAATTATTTTTTTAGTACAAAGAATAAATACAAATTTGTTTGTAATTAGTTATTATCGTTACCAAACACGTCTGCAAACAAACTGTTGAGGTCAAATTCTTGTGCCCATTCCTTGACGACCTTTGTTTGTTCAACTTTGGCAGGAGGTGGTGCAGACCCTGCACCGTTTGGTATTTTAACTTCTTCATCATTGCTGACAGCTGCCTTTGATGATTTTGGAAGTGTCCAACCATGGAACTTCCCATCTCTCCAATCTCTTAGCACAATTGATGCAGCAGAATGTAAATTTGGAATACCATGCTTACCTAACCTACCTTGAGATCTGGCAATATGGATAAGACATTTATTTGAGAAATCTTCAAGACTTGTTGATGCAACAGCTGGGAGTTTGTAGAATTGCCTGAACTCGTCTGCCATTTCATTCGATTTGGCAAGTTTACCAAGCAGCACAGAAACGGCAAACATTGGATCGTCAATTTGCTTTTCAGGAATGGCACTCAGTAAAGCTAAGTTGGCTTCGTATTCTCTCTTACCCTTAGCAGACTTCTTGAGTTGATCTGGGAAAACAATACCAGGAGAATCTAAAATTTTCAACTTATTGTCAACCTTGACTTCTCTCAATGTACGTGTAACACCTGCTTGATTACCGGTTGGACAAGCACGACCTGATCCACCATGCTGAGATGTCAACGCATTGATGATTGAAGACTTACCGACGTTTGGATACCCAATGACACCAACAGTGATTGCTCTCTTCAAGTTAGATTTCTGTGCATACGCTTTCAAAGCTAAAAGTAATTGACCAGCAGTGGTATTTTGTGTTAGTTTTTTATTGAATGACTTTGTGTTGTTGGCACCTGCCGCAGCCTTTATTGGAATAGTTGGGAAAGACGATCCAAGGAAGTCAAGCCATTGCTTGACGTTGTCATCTGGAACAAGATCGACCTTGTTCAGAAGCAAGATCAGTCTCTTACCTTGTGCTCTCAAAATTGCCTCTTCAACCTTTTTGGAACGTGTTGATTCAGGGTCTCTGGCATCAAGAACATAAAGAACGACATCAGAGGCATCCACAACAGCTTTGAAGACCTTATCAAACTGCTTTCTTGATTTATCGAGCTCTGAACGAGCTTCTTCTCCGTCATCCTCAATTTCAATGTCAACAACTTCAAGTTCCTCTGCGTCCATCGCATCTTCGTCGTCGTCTTCGCCGTCGTAGTCCTTGGCAGCTCTCTGTGCACTAGCCAATAGTGCTGCCATGTCGCCCTGCTTGTCTTCCATCTCTTCGTCCGCCTCATGTGCCATTGCAACATCTGCTCCCAGTGCCGCTAACCTTTGTCTTTCTTCTTCCCTGGCTTGTCTCATCATTTCTTTATGCTGTTCCTTGTCTCTTTTCCTGTTTTCTATCTCTGCGATGATCTGATCCTTGTATGGGAACGATGATGGGATACCTGGATCCTTTTCCTTTCTACTTTTCCATGTAACGTCCTTCTTAGCCATTTTACGATCCTTACGGGTCTTTGCAGCGGCCTTCTTTTTGATACCCTCTCTCAAACGAGTGGTCATTCTCTTAGATGTTGGCTTCTTCACTCTCATATCTTGATCTATGTCCTATTGATCCAAACAACCTATTAGCAACTACTGCTACTAGAGCTTAAATCTTTTATTTTTTGTTCCTATAGTAATTTTTCACTAAAAAAAAATTTTTTTTGCACAGCCTTAGCTTTACATACATCCCCATTTGGCGTGGCGCGGTTTGCTCAGCGCTTTTGTGGCTCGTGCAGCACGTGACTTGTTTTTCGGCTCCACCGGAATTCTCGGATTTTGATATGGGCTCGGAATTAAACGGAGCTGATATCAATGGGTTTACGAAGATGTAAAGAAAAAGATGAGCGGTTTCTGGACATGATAGCAATACGTAATTGACACTTGACAATTATAAATAGGGATGGTTAACTTATCACTCAAGGGCTAGCCAGATGGTTTCTTAGCAGCCAACGGACACTATATTACACTAAACAACACCATAAAAATGTCATTCGCAGGTAAGGTTACTATCATCTCAGGAGCAAACAAGAACCTTGGTCAGCAAACAGCGATTGCTTTTGCCAAGGAAGGTTCAGATGTCGCATTGCACTACCACTCAGCCTCCAGTAAGAAAGAGACAGAAGCACTGGCAAAAGAGCTAGAAAAGGAGTACGGAGTGAGAACGTTTGTGATCAGTGGTGACTTGTCCGTGGAGAAAGAGGCGATTGCGTTGTTTGCTGAAACAATCAAGCACTTGGGCAAAGTGGACTATGCCATCAACAACGTAGGCATGGTGTTGAGAAAGCCTCTTACTGAAACCAGCGTGGAAGAATTCGACACCATGTTCAGAATCAACACTAAGGCGGCCTTCTTGTTCTTAAGAGAAGCAGCAAAGAGAGTCAGTGAAAACGGATCTGTTGTGATGCTGACCACGTCCTTGATTGCTGCTTACTGTGACGGCTACTCTGTTTACCAGGCGGCAAAGCAAGCAGTGCACACCATGTGCAGAACTCTCAGCAAGGAAACAACTAAAAAGATCTCCTTCAACTGTGTCTCTCCAGGGCCAATGGACACTCCATTTTTGCACGGCCAAGAAACCCCTGAGAGAATTGAGTTCTTCAAGTCGCAAGCCAATGCAGGCAGGTTGGGCACTGTTGAGGATATTGTCCCAATTCTCAAGTTTATCGTCAAGGAGGGCCACTGGATGACTGGCCAGAACCTTTTTGCTTCCAATGGTTTTACTGCTCCGTAAATTATATAATTTATATTCTATCTCTTATTTTATCTATTATTTTACCTATTATTTTATCTATTTGAATTTACATTTTATTTTCTGCTATTTAGAAATCTACTGATTTGTTACTATACACAGTCTCCTGACTTTTTGATCTCTTTGATCATTTCGTCCAGCTTGGTGTTTGCCCAGGCGAAATCTGTTCTCAACCTCTCGTTTGAACAAAAGTACATTGACGTTATTGTCTTGCCCATAACATTAATAAAAATTGGTGAGTTCTCGATGATATCTAGTTTACAATCACGTGGTTCAGACGAATAAAGTTTGTCATAAGTACACTCTAAGTGTTTCATATATTCCTCTTTTTTCGATTCCAGATTTGACTTAGGGTATTCAACATTGAATATATTCTCCATCGTTTTTATTGCCTGTAATCTGTTCATCGTCAACGTTTTCCTATCTGCGGGTTTCTCAAATTTGTGAATATCAAGAACATTTTCCATATAATATTTGATAAACAGGTCAATCTTGTCAGTATCCCATTCCATTAAATCGTTTAGTTCTGTATTGTACATCATATCCTCCCTTACTCTCAATTTTTGAACCTCTGGATCAAATGATATTCCTTTCTTGTGGCTTTCCCAGTACAGTGTTATCCACTTGGGGTACATTTCAGGGTTTGCAGTAAAGTACATTTTGCCACATCCAACAATCAGAGCACATAAAGCTGTCTCAGGATGATTGTAGTCTTCTCGAGAATTAAAATTAAGTTTAACATTCAACCTTTGGATAATTTGATGAACTAGAATGATTATCTCCATTGGTAACTTAAGATGCATGATTATCCTTATCAATAATGGGAAATAGTTAAGAGCAATGTTTTCGTCAATGACTTTTCTTGCAATCTCAGCTTTGGTATTGTAAGATTCATTCATTAATTTAATGCAGTCTACATTCACAAGACCACGAACTTGACCAATAACGATGTTGTTAATCTGTTCAGGAAGAAACAATTCAGGTCTAATAAACGGATAATTTTTCTCTTGAATCATGCTGAGGAAATCACATAGGTAGATTGGAATACCTATCTTCAACAATGCCAAATACACTTTCAAACTAATTACGACGAAATTGAGTTTCGGTTTAAGCAGTTCTTCTGTCCAGAACCATTTGATAACTTTCATTAACACGTTTTTGCTTGTTCCTGTTATGTTGAATCTTTTTATGACAAATTTGACTTGTTTAGCTAGCGTGATTTGAATTGCTTT
Organism: Saturnispora gosingensis; assembly: GCA_030570395.1. Taxonomy (NCBI): domain Eukaryota; kingdom Fungi; phylum Ascomycota; class Pichiomycetes; order Pichiales; family Pichiaceae; genus Saturnispora; species Saturnispora gosingensis. Next base: position 851,695 of record JAJLVU010000002.1, read on the forward strand.
CTTTTTGTACTTTTTGATTTCATTCATAGACATCGTCTGTCTACTAACCTTGGTATCCATATATGCTTGCATTTTGTCATCCATAATCGCATTTTTGGTCAAACCAGCTACCTTATTGATTTTACGAACTCGAGCGCCCTCTTGATAATTATCATCATCATCGTTGATCTCAATATCATATTCATTAACGTGACCATATTGACAGACATTTCTACCATTCACTCTTCTCCAAAGATTTGAAGGACAGTTATCAACTCCACAAACTGTTCCTTCAACATATTCAACCATTTTTACTTCTATGTATCAGAAACAATTCATAGTGGAAAAAAATTTATCTGACTTCCACTTCCTGCTTCTATATTCTTGAACATTGAATTCTGTGAGCTAGAGACAAAGTTTGGATGAGTGGTGAGTCTTACAATGAAGAGGAAATTGACTCAAATACTATTATCAACCGTTCTGGGGACTTTAAGGGGTCTATGAGGAAGTATTGGAACCAAAGATACGATATTTTTGGCAAATATGACAACGGTGTTATCTTAACCAAAGAATTGTGGTACAGTGTGACACCTGAAACAATCTCCAAATTTACTGCTAAATTCATTAATGAAGCTTTCAAGGATAAAAGAGACTCTCCTGACGAGTACGTGAAAGTGATGGATGCATTTTGTGGTGGAGGAGGCAACATCATTCAATTTTTAGACTACAGTGACATCGTGTATGCAGCTGACATCAACAAAATTCATTTGCATTGTACTTACAATAACTGTTCAATTTACACGCCAACTGATATTCTTAAGGATAAGCTAGTGTTGTTGCCATTAGATTGGACAATCGTTGATCACGACGGAGTTATCAAAGACGGAGAAGATGAGGAAGACGAGATATACGCTAACGTCAAGGAGTCTCTTTTGAGTTTGCGCAAGCTCCAAAGCGGTAAATTCGATTGTATCTTTGGATCGCCACCATGGGGAGGACCCGATTACATTCAGCAAAAAACGTTTGACTTAGACAATCTTCTACCATTTACATTAGAAAAGCTTTTAACTGTGTTTCTGCAGTTTACTGAACAGATAGCTTTGTTCTTGCCAAAGAATTCGGATCTCGACCAGCTTAAGGAGATCACCAACCGTGTTTTTGGACCCGGTTGTGTCATAAGGGTACTACGAATGTCGTCTCAAGGAAGACCAAAGGGGCTGCTGGTGTGTTGGGGTGCTAAGTTTGAGAATGTGGGGCTCTCAGATATTGCTTTGTAGTCTACTGTAATTTTGATAATAGCTTATAGATAAGAACGAACAAATAAAAACACGTCAAAATCGAAATCCGAGAAGAAAAAAATGAATCATCCTAAGCAACACATCTTTATCTATAGATATAAGGTGCTTGTGATGGTTTTGAACTCAGTGATGAATAACAGTACTTTAGATACTGTGCGACCGTTTGAAAAAGATATTATTGTATCGCTAGCAGATATTAAATCGTGGATTCTATCGTGTATCTTGTCAAACGCAGCGGCAATTTCAGGAATATCTGGATATCTTTCGATGTTTCTTTGGCTCTTTGCACAGATACCGCAGGTCATTAAGGTCTATGAAGAGAAGACAGTGGATGGATTGTCATGGCAGTTTCTTGCGTGCTGGTACGGTGGAGACTTGATGAATTTTGTTAGCTGCCTACTCAACGACACCCTGATGTTCCAGGTACTTTTAAGCGGATACTACTGTATCATTGATCTTATCCTAGCAGGCCAGTTTTATTATTACAGTCAAATGTATCACAATCCTGAGTCTAGGTGGCACCATCGGGCGAAAAGGTCTTATCAGCTCAAAAGCCCCAAGACCAGTTTGAGAACAAATCTTGAGCGCCACGATCAGCGGCTCGAACAGCAACAGAGACGGCAACAAAAACCCCTTGCACTGAACATTATTAGGTCAGGCAGCTTTGCAGGCAAGCTGGTCAGCACCAGTTTTATTGCGGCGTTCAGCAAGGTGCAAGCGTTGCCTATAAGACAAGACCTAGCACAGCCTGTGGACAATTCAGTTGTTCACAGACTTGTGGTATCTGTTTTTAATATGAGCTTGGGCCAGTTGATGGCGTGGTGTTGCACTGCTCTGTATTTGGGATCGAGAATACCGCAACTACTGGTCAACCAGAAAAAGCACTCCACTCATGGAGTTTCCATGCAACTCATATGCTTAGCCCTAGCTGGTAACCTTACTTACTCGATTTCTCTCGTGTTTAATGAAGACTCGCTTGCAGGTGGAGAAGTCGGCAGACTGTTTTGGCAATCTCAATTGAGCTACTTCATAGGTGCTTGTGGTACCGTCGTGTTTGACTTCATTGCTATCGTGCAATGGTACCATTTTGACTACACAAACAACAGGGTACCAGACCTTCAGCAACTTGCAAAGTCCGAAGATCTCGCCGCCGACGCAACACCAATTTCAATCAATTTCCCAAATGGTATCTCCTCCAGCCACGCTAAAAAGCTTTCAGAGTCGACTCCGTTAACGCCCATGGATTTTCTAGAGGAAAAGCAGAGTAAGACTTTGGCAAAGTCGTACTCCAGCATTCATTCACCAGAGACTTTGATTGGTAGCTCACTCAAAATACACCCAAGTCTAGCAACCACCATTCTGAGTCCTCCAAAAAAGTTTCATCACTACCCTCAGCAGCAACACAGCAGCTCATATCCTAATAACAGCTATGGAAAAGCTGCAGACTTGTCTTCTGCTAACTTAGATTGCATTTTTCACTCTGATGTATAGCTTCCAACTCCTATGTATTGATTAAATAGTTGAATTCACTACAATTCTGCTGAGCAATGTCTTATCAGAGTGCCAAAAGAAGAAGCTCAATTTTTTTTAATTAATTGAACGCCACTTCTTTCTTCTTATACCGCTAATTATAACACTATTATAGTTACAACACACGATGAAAGCTGCTATTCTGACCTCAATTGTGATGGCACTAATGGGCAATGTGGAAGCCAAAGTGCATAACGCCCCTCTTTATAAACATGACCTCAAAGACGCACTCAATTCTAACTTTGAAGGCTATGTCGATGCTATCAAAGCCAAGTATCTCGGTGAGTTTGTGAAGTCTAACTCGGCACCTTTTGTTCCTTTCTTGGAGACTGTGCTCACAGATGAAATAGTGTCAATTGAAAAAACACACGATTTGCCATTGACTAACTACATGAATGCGCAGTACTTCACTGAAATCCAAATTGGTACGCCACCTCAGCCATTCAAGGTTATATTAGACACTGGTTCCTCGAATCTTTGGGTGCCATCCACAGACTGTTCGTCTTTGGCCTGCTTTTTGCACCAAAAGTATGACCACGAAGCTTCTACTACCTACAAGAAGAACGGTACCCAGTTTGCAATCCAATACGGTTCTGGGTCCCTTGAAGGTTACGTTTCTAGTGATACCTTGACATTTGGAGACTTGCTCATCCCAGAACAAGACTTTGCTGAAGCCACCAGCGAGCCAGGTTTGGCTTTTGCTTTCGGTAAATTCGACGGTATCTTGGGTCTTGCCTATGACACCATCTCTGTCAACAAGATTGTTCCACCAATTTACAACGCCATCAATCAAGGTTTACTTGATGAACCACAATTTGCCTTCTATCTCGGTGACAACTCCAAATCCGAAGAAAACGGTGGTATCGCTTCCCTTGGTGGTTACGACGAATCCAAGTTTAAGGGTGACATTACCTGGTTGCCAATCAGAAGAAAGGCATACTGGGAAGTCAGCTTTGAAGGTATTGGTTTAGGTGACGAATACGCCGTCTTGAAGAACCATGGTGCTGCAATTGACACTGGTACCTCATTGATTGCTCTCCCATCCCAATTGGCTGAGCTGTTAAACGCTCAAATTGGTGCAGAAAAGTCTTGGAATGGCCAATACACTATTGACTGTGCTGTCAGAGACAATTTGCCAGACTTGACCTTCAACTTTAACGGTCATAACTTCACTATTACTCCATACGACTACACCTTAGAAGTTCAAGGTTCTTGTATCTCTGCCTTCACAGGTATGGATTTCCCAGAACCTGTTGGTCCATTGGCTATTATTGGTGATGCATTCTTAAGAAAGTACTACTCTATTTACGATTTGGGTAAGAATGCAGTTGGTTTAGCTAAGGCCATCTAATTAAAAAAAGTTTTTGTTCCTTTATTACCACATATTATTTCTCAAAACAATTTTTATTATCTTGTTGGTGCCAGAAACAGATAAGGAACATTTGATGGACCTTTTTCGTTTAACTATACTTCTTTCGTTTCGTTTCTTACCTTCTTTTATTACAAAAATTCACAAAACATTTTATTTTCTAGCTTCACTACATTATTTTTAGTTCGTTTAGTATTTTCATATATTTCATACTTTGATGAGTTATATTATGTTATATCTTATTAAAAAAATTGTTTATTAACCACCTATATTGTTTTCTTTACTCTCTACACGTATGTTATTGAGATGATGCGTAGTTTCATCCTCGTTGTCATTATTTTTGAGCTTATTTACTTGCTTGATGTTGCTTCCGTTTAATGTAGCATCCGGTTCCGTTTCGTCCGTCCCGCATCCACAATCATAGTCCTCTAAAATAGTGGTACAATCGTAGATAGGTTTTTGCAATCTTTCGTTAACTTTATTATGAATAAAACAACCCCACATAGCGGCGTTCTTTCTTGAATTCAGTTGAGGTGGGTATTTCTCAAGTAGTTTAATAAAATGCCTGGCACAGTCACCACATGGGTAAACTTGCGCAAATGAATCCACATAAGACTTTAGGTGACCTTTTTGTTTTAATGTTGGTTCTTTTGGATATCGAGAAAGAATAGTGTGGAACAATTTCCAAGCTGCATTACCAAGTTCCGCTTTCAGAGTCTCGTTGGCCATTTGTGGCATGAAAGGAGTGTCAATCTGCTGAATTTCCGGCTTCACATCGTCTTTTGCGATACTAACATCTTTTAAATCATTTAGCGGTGAATATGATACCTGTGAAGAGTTGATCATGTGCCAGAAGAAGAATCCCACAATCACTAACGATATCACAATATTCTTGTTGAATCGTAAACTCATCCCTTTTACCATTCTGTTATCACGTTGATATTTTGCTATAACGATGCAATTTATCAATTTATGTTGATATATGTTTTTTTTTAAGAGCCAGAAAAAATAATACCTCTTCTATATATATTTCAATTAGTATATGGAAAAAGGTATACGGAAACTAAGATGAGTGAGGCACCAAATAAAAGCATTAGAAGAGGAAATATTGAGGCATACCATATATCAGCTGCAAGAGAAATGCATAACTTGTCAATTGCAGGAAGAACGCCTCAAAATCACAAGTCGGTAGCTCCGAAAGTTGATGATAAAGTGAAGACGACAGTTCCTAAATCGACCAAGATCACAGTGCCTGCAAATTCAGTACAGCATTTACCGAGTAAGAATCCACAATGCCAATGCTGTGGGTGTGTTATAATTCCGTCCCCAGCTGCGACTTTCCCTATTAAAGATTCACCTTCAATTACAATAAACGACAGTTGGCATATTTACACACAAAGAAAACCAATATTAAATGCTAGTGAAATAGAAACATTCGAGAGTATTTTAGACATTCCAGTTCCAGAAATGATATTTGGAAATAACAAGGTAGAGTTAAAATATGAAGTGAAGGATAATGTCATTTTCCATATCATGTTCAATCCGCTTGATGCTCTAAAATTAGTTGAAAAAGGATCAGAAAATTTAATTAAGGTAAGCTATGCCAACGATTGGTTTAAGAGCAGATATGTGAAACATTCAAATTCGGAAAACGTTACAATGGAAGTTTATAAGCCATTTGATTGGACTTATTCCTCGCTATACAAGGGGACTATACTCAAAGGAGAAGAGCTTTTTACGACTGATGATACCAAAACTATCCCAATAGATAAATTGACTGGTGAGAATCCAATTTTATTTTACGACGATATGATTTTATATGAAGACGAATTGGGGGACAATGGTATTTCAATATTGAATGTTAAAATCAGAGCTATGAAAAATTGTCTTTTGATATTACAGCGGTTATTCATCAGAGTTGATGATGTTTTACTAAGAATTTATGACACGAGGTTATACATTGATTTTGATACAAATGAAATCATTAGAGAATTCAAAGTCCAAGAGGATACATATAAATCTGTGGTTTTGAAGACAAAAGGCAGTATTGACCCCAAAAAGCCATTGAGAGACATTAACTGGTGCTCTCAACATTTGCCTGTGAAATCAGTCACAAGAGAATATACTAAATTAAACTAAAACCCAATTTTAGGGAGTAAAAATGAATTTTTTGTATTGACGTAATATAGAAAAGATAAAATCAAAACTAACACAAATAAAAGTAATTCGATAAAAGTAAGCGGAAAACATTGCTAGTGCACAAACACAAACATGAGAAGAAACTAAATTAGTGTTTCGCTTCATTTCCCTTTGCAAAACAAAAATGAAGTTACGTATCAACAAGATTAACAATTCAATTTGCTGATATAAGCTGAAAAAACCTAACATGATTTTTTCTCCTGTCTGAAAAAGATAGAACAAATCAAACATTATTATTTAGTATACATTCAAAAATAATTTGTGACAAAAGTGAAGTTTATGAAAAAGAAAAGCAAGCAAAAGTTGAATCGAGAAGCAAAGAAATCTTATCATATATATGACTCTAAAGACGGTTAACATGAGATTGCTCATTGTCACCAAATGGATTTGTTCCATAACTATTGAAAGTTTTTTCTCTTTCTAGATTGTTGTCACGATTGTAGTTGATATAATCATCATCATCATCTGAATTCGAAAATGGATTTAATTCTGCCCTTGAACTACTATTATTAGTTGCACCTGCAGTATGTATTGCAACAGGTTCTAATTTATTGTTGTTTGAATCAGTTGGATTCAGTTTCATTGAATCATAAACACTGTTTTCTGAATTATCGAACATATAAGATTTTCTATCTTGACCTTGCATAGCAGTTGCTCCTAAGGCAGCCAATTCAAGTTCTTCGTCTCCGTTAACGCCCGCCTCCTTTGGAATGAAAGCATTTCTGTCATCTTTGATTTGTGAGTATCTCGTGTCAGGGTTTTTGTAAATGAGAGCAAGAGTACAACTGACAATGGTGAATATTAACAAAATCAAAGCTAAAACAGCATTTAGAATGAAATACACAACTGCTGCAACAGAAGAAACCACTGGAGGCTGATTGAAAACGTTCGAGTAAAACATAAAAAATACCGAATTGATTAAATTAACAACAGCAATGAAGATATTGAAAATATTAGTTCTTTTGTCGAGGAAAGGACGAATCCAAATAACAACAGCAGTGTGAATAATTTCAATTGCAAAAATAATACAAGCACAAACTTTACCATTTTCTTGTAAAACACCAATAATCAAAGCTCTAACAAAGAGATAAATAAATGAGATTGCAACCCAATAAAAGTATGCAGCTCTATATTGGGAATATAGGAATCCAAATTTGTAGAGAGTTTTCTCTTCACCAAATAATAAACGAGCTGCATTTTGATGTAATGAAATTGATCTTGCACCTTTGTAAATGATCATGACAGTTCCATAGACCATTAAAGTCATCACGGTTAAAAAGATGATAATTGCGAAGGCTAATGTACCCTTACTATTGTTTTGAGTGAATTCCCAAATACACATTAGGACGATTTGAGGAGCGGTTATGCCAATATATCTGAAAAGGGCACCCTTCGTGACTAAGGACCATTGTTCACGGAAAGATGTGAATCTTGAGTTCTTGATAGATCCAGATCTCACCAAAATCTCACAGATGCCTCTAAAGGCCGAAATGAGGAAAAGAAAGATGAAACCAATGAAAAAGAAGAAAGTGATACTAGTTAGGAATAAATTGCAGATTTCAATGTTAGCCAAGTATGAAACTCTTTGCATACCCCTTAGAACAAGAGTTTTGCCAGATAAATCGTATTGGTTGGTGGTGTAAAGATCTGAATCGCTTAAGATATCGCTGTTAGTGCCTGTAGCAACAGAAATTGCTCTCTTGGCAAGATGCTTGAGGAATTTTTGAACAGAGATAGAGATGACAGACTTGTTGTCCAAAGTTGAGGTAACTGCACCACCAGTGGCCTGGACATACCAAAAGAAGATGTCTTGCATAAAACCAGTTTCGATGATACCCAAGGTCCACATGAAGTTTTGAGCCCATGCGGCTGCGATTGGCGGCACAGATGCAACACCCATGGTTGCCATGATGGCAAGATTCTGGAAGTAGATAAACAAGGAAGCAGCGTTCGAGGCGATGTGGGAAGCGGTGATAGAGTGGCCCATGATGGAGACGAAAGAGGACACCACGAGACCGAAACCGGAAACAACGGCAATAGGCCAACCAGCGTAGTACGTTTGCACAGTCTTGTCGTTACTGACAATAGCTTTCAAGCACGCGAGAGGAGTCGTGCCGTTTGTGTCTTCGTTGTAGTACACGAGCACCTTGACATAGGCGTCGAGATCTGGGATTGTGTACGCAACAGAAGGGATGCTGCTGGTCAAATCGTTCTTGATCTCGTAGGTACCCTCCACAGTGATTCTACCGGACGAGATAGGGCACACGGTGTCGACGTTCAACGAACAGAGATCCATTTTTTCCTGGTACACGCTAAGTCCGTAGACGATAAGTTCGAATTCAGCGTAGATCTTACCTGAGATCGACGACGAACCGTCGATGTTGAACACCACTGTACTGTTCTGCGGGTAGTAATACACCTGGAACAACTCTGTGGAAAATTCACTGTCCTCCATACATGTCAATAGCGTGTCTGTTTTGAGATACCGTTGTGCGTTAGCTCCCACCACGCAGTAAATGAGTAGGTATAAGTAGTTCAGTAGCTTCATTTTGAATAGAAACCAGTAACGTTTATTTGGGTGCAAGAGAAGAGCTTTTTTTAAACAATCAAGGAATCCCTCTTTATTTATTTTCTAGATATGTATATGACCAAAAAAACGCCAACTTTTGGTATTTGGGCTTCTTCAACTTTGAAATTTAAAAATAGATTTTGTAATCAGCGCGTTGCAGAAATAACAATAGCAGGCCTCGGGTATCGGATATCGGTTCCCCTAAAAACCCCATCACCACAACTGCGGTGCGTGTTGCGCCACGTTTTTCATTCGTTTTTTTTTTGTTGACGTGGAAGCATGCCAGTAGTATAAGCGGCTATCGGGTATCGGCTATTCGCTGTCGCAACACTTTCCGCTGTCGCAACCTCTAATTTTCTCCCCAAGTCCGAACCCCCTCCTTTCCCTTGCGCCTATTCCTCCGCAAGATGAGGCAGCAGCCCCACTGAGCTGCTTGAAGTCCGCAGCTCCGAGAGCTCCACTTAACATGACTGGACGAGGGGTTCAATATACGACATAACGACACAACGGTTGAAAAGAGAAACTGGGTGGACAATACAGCCAGATGTATAAATAGCGGGTGAAACCCAATTATATTGAACAGAAAGAAAGAAGCTCATAGTAGTATATACATTATATAGTGTAGTCTGTATTATATAATGCCACAACAAGAAGTACAAGCGTTAGAGAACGAGCACTTGCTCAATGAAGAGGCAATGGAAGTGCCAAAGGGCTTCTTTGCCCGCCACCCATCAAAGCCCCATCTCAGCTCCTTGGATGAGTACAAGAAGATGTACAAGGAGTCGATTGAAAAGCCAGGGGAGTTCTTCGGCAAGATGGCGAGAGAGAACTTGACCTGGTCTAAGCCATTCAGCATTGCCAAGGTGCCGGAGGCTCCGCACTTGAGAGACAACAACGGCGAGCCATCAGCATGGTTTGTGGACGGTGAGCTGAACGCGTCGTTCAACTGTGTGGACCGCTGGGCCATCAAGAACCCAAACAAGGCTGCCATCATCTACGAGGCAGACGAGCCTGGTGAGGGCAGAATCATCACATACGGTGAGCTTTTGAAAGACGTGTGCAAGTTTGCTCAGGTGCTAAAGGCCTCAGGTGTCAGAAAGGGCGACACCGTTGCTGTGTATCTACCAATGATCCCAGAGGCCATAGTGGCGCTTTTGGCCATTGTCAGAATCGGTGCCATCCATTCGGTTATCTTTGCAGGGTTCTCCTCCACATCACTCAGGGACCGTATTCTCGACGCCGACTCCCGTGTGGTGATCACCACAGACGAGTCCAAGAGAGGTGGCAAGATCATTGAGACCAAGAAGATTGTTGACGATGCGTTGATCCAGTGCCCGGACGTGAGAAACGTCATTGTCTTCAAGAGAACTGGAAACTCGCATATCCCATGGAACAACGACAGAGACTTGTGGTGGCACGACGAGGTTGCCAAGTTTGGCCCTTATGTGTCGCCAGAGCCAATGCTTGCTGAAGACCCACTGTTTTTGCTCTACACCTCCGGTTCCACGGGTAAGCCAAAGGGTATTCTTCACACCACCGCCGGTTACCTTCTTGGTGCCCTTTTGACCACCAAATACACCTTCGATGTGCATGAAGAGGACAAGATCTTCACGGCTGGTGACGTGGGTTGGATCACTGGTCATTCTTATGTCGTCTACGGTCCACTACTAAACGGTGCTACAACAGTCGTCTTTGAAGGTACTCCTGCATATCCAAGCTACTCAAGATACTGGGATATTGTTGATGAGCACGGAATCAATCAGTTCTACGTCGCTCCAACTGCTCTAAGATTGCTCAAGCGTGCTGGTGAAAAGTATATTGAAAACTACAAGCTAGACACTATTAGAGTGCTAGGCTCCGTTGGTGAACCAATCGCCAAAGACGTGTGGGAGTGGTATAACACTAACATTGGTCGTGGCCAAGCACACATTTGCGATACTTACTGGCAGACAGAGTCCGGCTCTCATTTGATCACCCCATTGGCAGGTGTGACGCCAACCAAAGCAGGGTCTGCTTCGTTGCCATTCTTTGGTATTGAGCCTGTCATCTGTGATGCGGTTACTGGTGAAGAATTGAAGGGAAACCACGTTGAAGGTGTCTTGAGTATCAAGACCTCGTGGCCATCTTTAACCAGATCCATCTGGCACGACTATGCAAGATACATGGACACTTATTTCAAGCCATACCATGGATTTTACTTTTCAGGTGATGGTGCTGCAAGAGATAACGACGGCTTCTACTGGATTTTGGGTAGAGTTGACGATGTTGTTAATGTGTCTGGTCATAGATTATCAACTGCTGAAATTGAGGCTGCGCTCATTGAACACCCACTTGTCTCAGAGTCCGCCGTGGTGGGATTCCCTGACGAGCTAACTGGTGCTGCTGTTGCGGCCTTTGTTGCGCTCAAGAAGACTGTGGATGATCAAGAGGCCACTAAGAAGGACTTGATTCTCACTGTGCGTAAGGAGATTGGCCCATTTGCTGCTCCTAAACTAATTCTACTTGTTGACGACTTGCCAAAGACCAGATCAGGTAAGATCATGAGAAGAATTCTCAGAAAGGTCCTCGCTGGCGAAGAAGACCAACTAGGGGATGTCTCAACCTTGTCCAACCCAGATGTTGTGAGCCACATCATCAAAACGGTGCATGCTTACAAGAAGAAGTAGACAGAACCCTCATTACCGAATATTCGTACTTTATTATTTCATCTACTCTTTTATATGTTTAACGATAAAAATAAAAAAAATGATGGCTTTTGTAAAGCGTGCAGAAAAAAAAAATAATGATCTATTCTTATACCAACAACATCTTCTTTTGTTTGTCCGCATCTCTTGGCTTGCTTGATAGAGAACTTAGTGAGCCACTTTTTTGTTTGTTGATTTAAAGATTTATAAACATCAAGTAGCATTAAACAACAATGAAGTCTTTCTATACGTTGCTTTTCGTGCTGTTGACTGTGTTCAATGCAACACCTGTGTTTGGATTATTGTATTCAAATTCACTTGTCAGCTGCATGAAAAATAACACCAACATTCAGCCAAACTATTTTAGTGTCACGTTCGACCCTGAAGACAGGTCACTCACTTACGATATTTCGTTGACCGCCCAGATCGAAGGTAAATTGAAAGCCTACGCTACAGTCTACGCATACGGGTTTGACATCATCCACAAGACGATCGATTTATGTTCATTAAACTTGAAGCAGTTTTGTCCAATCACTGCCTCAAAGATGGAAATCGAGTCCGTCCAGTATATTAGTCAAGAGTACATTGATATGATTCCGGGTATTGCGTACAACTTCCCAAACATCGATGCTGTGGCCAGAATGATTATTGTGGACCAGGATACCAACGCAGTGTTGGGCTGCCTTCAAGCAACCATCAATAACGGTAAAACTGTTTCTCACGAGGGTGCCAAGTGGGCCACAGCGTGTGTTGCTGGTATTGGTTTATTGATGTCAGCTGCTCTATCGATTTATGGTAACTCTGCTTCTGCTTCAAGACTTTCAGCTGCTGCTATCTCTTTGTTCACATACTTTCAAAGTGTAGTTATTATTTCAATGCTTCATGTTATTCAACTTCCTGCCATTGCAGCTGCGTGGGCTGAAAATCTTGCATGGTCCATGGGGTTGATCAGAATCACCTTCATGCAAAAGATCTTTAGATGGTACATCCAGGCAACCGGCGGTACACCAACTCAGTACTTAACTACATCTGCCACACAAATCTTAACTCAAAAGAGAGATGCTGCCGGCGTGGCACAACAATCATTTATTTCCAAATTTTTGAATTACATCTGGAGTTTCTTTGTCACTTCACCTGATCTCATTGATTACCGTCATTTAAATTTGGATCCAAGGGAAGATGATAGTTTTATTGGTCTTTCTGAAATTAGTTCTAATAAGTATTTGACTGTTCTAAGAGGTATGGATAGAGTTGGTTACGGTGCCAATATTGAACCAACATCAATTGTTTGTACCGCTTTCACTTTCTTCATTATTTTCTTCTACATATTGATGGGTTTATATTGGGTCTTTAGAGGATTTGCAAAAATATTTAAAAATCATTCGAAATCTAAGGTCCAGCTGAAACTTAACGATGATCAACAATGGACTCCAACTTTGAAAGGTATTATTGCCAGATACGTCTTTATTGGTTTTCCTCAATTAATTATTTTTTCACTTTGGGAATTTACCAGAAATGACTCTGGTGCTATTGTTACATTATCTGTCTTTTTTTTCATAATGCCAATAGTTGCAATGGCGTTTTGCTGCTATAAGGTATTTTACTACGCAAGAAAATCAATTGATGAATCTGGTAATCCATGTTTCTACTTATATGGTAACGATGATGTGTTAAGTCGTTATGGTTTTCTTTACACTATGTTGGATGCTAAAAGATACTGGTTCTGTAGTGTCATTTTAGTTTACACATTTGTGAAAGCACTATTTGTTTCTCTCGCCCAGTCATCTGGTAAGACTCAAGCTATGGCATGTTGGATTATTGATATGATTTATTTGGGTGTTTTAATTCACTTTATGCCATTTTTGGATAAGATGACAAACATACTTTACATTTTCATTTCAGTCGTCAATACAATCAACTCTTTCTTTTTCACTTTCTTTTCAGAGATCTATAATCAAACAACTAGTGTTGCTCCTGTTATGGGTATCATTTTCTTTATTTTGAATGCAGCTACCTCTCTTGTTTTGGTTATTGTCACTCTAGTGTTGTGTGTTTTGACACTTATTTATAAAAACCCAGATTCCAAGTTTTCACCAGCAAAGGATGATAGAACTTCATTTCAAAAGGGTATTGCTGGTGCTGAGCAACCTAAAGAATTGATTCAATTAGGTATGATAGCAAGAGACCATGATCAAAATTGGAGAAATACCATATATGGTGAGGAAAACTTTGAGGGTAGTGAAGATAGCGATGATCTTAAAAGACAACTTTCTGGAACCAGTAGCAGATTTGGTAAAGTATGGGGTAAACTTTCGAGAGGTTTGAGTCAGAAGAAACTAAATCAACAAGAATTTGCAGAACAAAGCGACGAGAAATTAGATGACATACAAAAAGATTTCATAACTACAAGCGAAGATAAATTACCTATTGAGGAGGTTCAGTTACCAACTCATGTTACAACTCCTTCTATGGATTCAGGAGCTTTGAATCCTTACAATCCATTCAAACCAGTTGAAACAAATAGGCTATCAATGAATTCTGCTCTTTCTGATCCATTCAATAAAGCCGATCCTACTGATTCGATTAAAGGTGAGCAACCTCTAAATCAAAACTATTATAGACTTTGATTCATTTTTAAGTTAGTTTACTAACCAAATATTTCAATTGTATTTGTATTCCACTTTTTCTTCACACATATTTTTTCTATTTGCCTAGTCTATCTGACTAGTTGGTTATATTTTGTTTGTTTGTTTTAGATACTCTTTCTCTTTTTAAATGTAGTTTTGTTAGTTTTAATTATTCTTCATAATTTGTAGGGAAAAAAATTATGTTACTATGTTATGAAGACATAAATTTTGAGTAATTTGTAAAGCAAGATGAATTTGTCATTACATGATCCTTTGGTTATCACTGCAGACTATCCATCAACTTTAACCACATCACTATCATATGGACACTGCACGAGATTGTCAGTTTCTCCCTGTGGGCATTATATAGCCTCTGGTCTTGCTGATGGATTGATCATTATTGTCGATGCTTGGACACATAATATATCGAGTATATTGAGAGGCCACAGTAGGGCGATATTAGGTATACGATGGTTTTACTCGGATGCTAACAGTGATACCGGATTGATTTCATGGGGAAAAGATTGGAAAGTAATTCAGTGGAAACTTAACACTCAAAATCAGTTTGATTTGCAACATGAGTACAAATTTACAGGCGGCGTTAATAAAGTTAGTGCATTAATAAATAATCAAAACACTTGGAGGCTAGTTGTTGCTAGAAACGTTGAAGGTTTGTGCCTAGTTGAGAATGATGAAATAAAAGAATTAAATTCAGATAGTGTGATAAACAGTGATGGATCACCTCAATGTATTTCAAGTGCATGCAATGACAAATACATCATTGTTGGTACAAGTAAGGGATGGGTTCAAATAATAGATGTCAAGAGCTTTAAAATCATTAAAAAATTCAAGGTTTGTCCTGGTAGCATAAAAGGTGTTGAAATTGTGGAACAAGCATTTTATGATGGTCAAAATACTAAATTGTTATATGGATCTGAAAACTGTTTATCGAGCAAAATGATTATTAATTCCAATGATAGGATTCTCAGACAGTATAATATTAGTGATTGGAATTTAAGAAATGATATTGACAATTGGGATATCGAACTTGAGCAGAAATACCAAGATGTGGTCAATCAAGTTCAATGGAATTCTATTAAGATTGGAGCTAATGGAGAATATCTTTGTGCTTCAACGCAATCCCAAGGCGGTGCAAGCCACGATATTTATGTTTGGGAAACGAGCATGGGATCATTGGTTCAAATTTTGGAAGGTCCACAAGAGGAGTTGATGGATGTTGACTGGTGCGGTAGGCGTTGTGAAATTATTGCTAGTGGTACAGATACTGGTACAATTTACGTTTGGGGCATCCAAGTTGATCCTAAATGGAGTGCGTTGGCACCAGACTTTGAAGAAATCGAACAAAATATAAACTATGAAGAACGTGAAGATGAATTTGATTTTCTTGGAGAAAGTGATGACGAAATGAATCTAAATGATGAAATGAAAGTTGACGGACACATAGCTGATGAAGAAGATACCTTTGTAGATGTTTTGAAAAAGGAAAAAAAGGATGCTAGAGGATTCAATATCATCAGTGGAATAAAAATTGATGTTGAGTTAAATGTTTAATGAAAAAAGAGATTATAACGTGTACTTGGCTCACATTATAGAACAATATCAGACGGTAATGCACATTATAAATAGTGATAAGAAAAATAAGTTACAATTTAAATACACTGATGAAAAATATTAATTTGATAGAAGTGACTTGTATAAGACATTATCAGCAACTTTTATATAAACATATATAAAGAATAGAGGTGGTAAAAAGTAAATAAAAAAATAATCTATATTACATTCATTGGTTAACAGCAGCTTCATGAATCTTAGCGTATCTACCAGAAGGATCTTCGTGACAACCCCATTCAGCTTTTGGAATCCATCTCATGACAGTTGAAGCAGCAGCCTTTGAAGGGAATAATTCATCAAATTTACATCTGTAGAAGTAAGCTTCTTTTGTAGTTGGAACATCAGAACCCCATTCAGCCTTAGGGTTAGCAAATTCTTCATCTGAAACGACCTTTTCAGCAAGTTCCTTAAGACCGTCGATCCAAGAGTAACCAACACCATCAGAGAATTGTTCCTTTTGTCTCCAAAGAATTTCATCTGGTAAGTATGGTTCTTCACCCTCAATATCTTTGGTATCGAAAGCTTTTCTTAAAATGTATTTCTCAATCTTACCAGACTTTTGGTCAATCATCTTATCCTTTGGATCGATGTTCATACAAACTTCCAAGAATTGCTTATCAAGGAAAGGAACACGAGCTTCAAGACCCCAAGCCATTGTTGACTTATTAGCTCTCAAACAATCAGCGAAGTGAAGGTTCTTAACTCTCTTAACGGATTCAGAGTGGAATTCAGCAGGGTTTGGAGCTTGTGCGAAGTAAAGGTAACCACCGAAGATTTCATCAGAACCTTCACCAGATAAGACCATCTTAACACCTTGAGCCTTGATCTTTCTTGAAAGTAAGTACATTGGAGTTGAAGCTCTGATGGTTGTGACGTCGTAAGTTTCCAAGTGGTAAATAACATCAGAAAGGGCATCGAAACCTTCTTGAACAGTAAAAGTGTGTTCATGATGGGTAGTACCAATGTAATCAGCGACCTTCTTAGCAGCAATTAAATCAGGAGCACCTGGTAAACCAATGGCAAAGGAGTGAAGTTTGGCCCAACCAGTGTATGAAAGGTTACCCTTTGCGTCAACACCTGTAAGGGTGTGGGAGGCATCGATGGAACCCTTTTCGGCGGCAGCAGCCTTGGCAGTTTCTCTAGAAGCAATAGCAGCAATAAGAGAGGAATCTAAACCACCGGAAAGCAAAACACCGTAAGGAACTTCAGCCATGAGTCTCTTTCTGACGGCCATTTCCAAGGTTTCTCTAATTGATTTGAGGTCGACAGGAGTGGTAGGGGTCTTTTCACCGTCCCACCATGTTGGGTTAAAGTATCTAGTGGTTTTACCAGTGTTGGAGTCGAAAACGTGACCTGGAGGGAAGGCGGTGATTTCGTCACATTCGTCAGTCAAACATTTGAGTTCAGAGGCGAAAAAGTATGATTCTGGGTTCTTTGAAGATCTACCCATGTAGAGGGTGGTGATACCAATAGGATCCCTAGCAGCGATGATTCTGTCGTCCTTCTTGTCGTAGAGAACCCAAGCGAACATACCGTCCAAGTGCTTTGGAGCGTCAATACCGTATTTTTCAAACAGTGGGATGATTGGTTCACAGTCTGACAGTGTCTTGAATTTGTAATCTGGGAGACTTGCTCTCAACTCAATATGGTTGTAGATTTCACCGTTGACAGAAAGAGCGTACCTCTCGTCTGGGGAGACGATTGGTTGTGCACCAGCGTCTAAACCGACGATGGCCAATCTTTCATGACAGAGGATGGTCTTGTTTGCGACAAAGTTACCAGACCAATCTGGACCTCTGTGTCTAATTCTCTTTGAATATGTAAGAGCCTTGCTCTTGAATGTCTTAATGTCGTCTACCTTGTAAGCAGCGAAGATACCACACATTTCTATTTGCTATGACCTTGTGTTATGGATGTGTCAAACTAATAATATGATTTGTCTACTTTAGTTATGGCTTTATATGTAGAAACCAAAGTGAAATCGTATTTTTTTAGGAAGAATGTTGGTCAAATAAGTGGAAGAGATCCTGAATTTTTCACTTCTATATATGAAGTGGAAAAAAGAAAAAAAAAACGGCGGCAACGGTGAAAATTTCAATGAGTCAACAACAGAAAAAAAGACTCAGAATCTTTTTTTTTATCTATTTGGAAGCACCAAAGCTGACTAAGTAAGCGATGATAAGAAATATATTTTGTAAGGCAATGTAAGCAAGAATGTGTCATGGTAATAATTTTAATAATACCAGATCTGATTGTGTGATAGTCGTTTAAACCTTCCACTTTAATTTTTGTTTTTTTGTCTCACACCTTCTCGATTCTTCCAAGCTGTCATCCTCCTTGATGCGTAGTTTCTACTGATCATATGAAATTGCATCTTTTGCCAGATGTTCGCACAATTCTGCTTTTATGGTGCATGTAGCCTGAGGTCTTTGCTGTTGCATTAGATCTGGTAATCTCAAGTACTCTTGCAATTTTGGATTTGAATTGCAACTATAGTCGATTCTCCCACCCTACCAACCTGCCTAGATTTCCAGCACTGTATAGTTAATGCCTTACACGAACCATTTGCGATGCGATGCTTATGTAAGCGCATCAGCCACATTACTAGGCCAAAAACATTTGGTGGCGCATATCTTGCAAAAGGGTTGCGCCACATATAATTTTCCAAGCTGTGGCTGGTGTACACTTACGTAATGTTTTTAGCATTTGCCTTATCTCAAAACGGCAACTTTCACCGAGGCGGTTTCTGATAAATGCCAGATCCCGCACTGGCCTCGCTGGTTAGTGATTTTACCAGTGTGATAATTAGTGGTTATTTTGCTATTGTTCACTCATTTTGATGTTTAAGAGATTAGTTAGACCAATTAGCTTAATCAATCAAACAAGAAGAGCAAGTATGGCATCAACAATCAGCAAGACTGCAAAGAAAGATTTGACACCACTTTTTGACACGATCAATGAGTTGAAACCACAGTTCATTGATAGGTTGAGAAAGGCGGTTGAGATTCCATCGGTTTCAGGTGACGAGTCTTTGAGACCAAAGGTGTTTGAAATGTCTGAGTTTTTAAAGAGGGAGTTGGAGAACTTGGGAGCAGATGACGTGACTATCAAAGATCTTGGTGTGCAACCTCCACCGGTGGTTGACACCAACTTGTCGTTGCCACCAATTGTGCTTGCACGTTTTGGTGCAGACCCAGCTAAAAAGACTGTGTTGATTTACGGGCACTATGATGTGCAGCCTGCATTGGTGGAAGACGGATGGAACTCTGATCCTTTCAAACTCGTTGAGAAGGATGACTTATTGATTGGCAGAGGGTCGACAGACGACAAGGGTCCAGTGATGGGGTGGTTGAACTCAATTGAGGCGCACAGAAAGCTGGGATGGGAGTTGCCGGTCAACTTAGTGTGCTGCTTCGAAGGTATGGAGGAATCCGGGTCTCTTGGTCTTGACAACCTCGTTGCTAAGGAAGCAGAGCAGTACTTTAAGGGCGTCGACACCGTCTGCATTTCTGACAACTACTGGTTGGGCACAAAGAAGCCTGTCTTGACCTATGGGTTGAGAGGCTGTAACTACTACCAGGTCACTGTTAAGGGTCCTGGTGCTGACTTGCACTCCGGTATCTTCGGTGGTATCATTCACGAACCGATGACAGACTTGATCAAAGTCATGTCCACATTGGTTGACACGAATGGTAAGATTCTTATTGACGGCATTGACGAAATGGTGGCTCCTGTCACTGAGAAGGAACTTTCCTTGTACGACGCCATTGATTTTGATGTCCAAGAACTAAACGCTGCCTCAGGCTCCAAAACGGCCATCCACCAAGACAAAAAGGACATTCTAATGCACAGATGGAGATATCCTTCTCTTTCACTTCACGGTATCGAAGGTGCCTTTTCAGGAGGTGGTGCTAAGACCGTTATTCCTGCTGAAGTAATTGGCAAATTCTCCATCAGAACTGTTCCTGACATCGACTCCGAAAAGTTGACCAAACTTGTTGTTGACCATTGTAATAACGAGTTTGCAAAGCTTTCTTCACCAAACAAGTTGGTTGCTGAATTGATACACGACGGAAACTACTGGGTCTCAGATCCGTTTAACGAATCTTTTACTGCTGCTGCTAAGGCAACTAAATTAGTATGGGGCGTGGAACCTGATCTCACCAGAGAAGGTGGCTCCATCCCAATTACTATCACCTTCGAACAGCAATTGAAGACTAACGTTCTTCTTTTGCCAATGGGTAGAGGTGATGACGGTGCTCATTCCATTAACGAAAAAGTCAACGTGTCAAACTACATCGAAGGAACCAAGACTCTCAGTGCTTATCTACACTTTTACGGCTCTTCCTAAATTTATAAACACCCTGCTATATAAGTTTTCTCAGTTTTATCTCTTCTTTGATATGAATGACACCTGGACACTTTTTGCCAGTCTTGTTTTTTTGCCCTCTTACTTATCACTTTCTTCTTTTTTATCTTTGTCATTCTTTGTAAGCAACTTAAAAATGTATACAACTGTCAAACTAAAATGCAGCACACTGAAGATGATATTTAGGTTTACTGCTGCCCGTATTCAAGCCGCTTATTCGTTTGGAAAGGAGCTCATTTAACTAATTATCGTAAAATGCCGGTCACGTGATTTTACCAAAAAAAAGATAAAAGTGTATCTCCAGCATTTTTTTTCAAATTTTGAAAACGATCACCATCATTTTTTTTTGAAAAGGGAAATTAATTACTAAAAACGAAAACGGGAAGAACGTTTTTTTCTTTCTCTATCTCCATATATTCACACAAAAGGAAAAAGAGGCTGCTGGTATTAGCAATGTCTTCATTAGAGGCCAATGTTAACAGCTATTTGAATCAAGATGGAGTCCCGTCCTTTCTACTTCCAGTGACTGCCATGCCATTATACTCTCGAGTCAACCTAAATCCAGATGCAAAGACATCACGGCCCCAAGATGATAAATATAAGAACTATTTTTCAAAATTGACGTTAAATCCAATCGACAACTCTAGCGATATATTCTCAGGTAGATCAAAAAGTGAGTCCTATTTATCAACTCATCAAGTGTGGCGTCCAGTTGTTCACATGGAGGATTCGGCACCCTTGGACAAAAAATGTAATAATAATAATATAAAAGAGTCAAGCTTTCAATCATTATATAGTAGCTTTGTTAATAATCCTACTTTGTTAACGGATCATCCTTTGAATGGTTTATCTTATCAAACAAGCGTTGAAATGCCAGATGGTATTCATATTTTTGGTGGCTTATCCTGCTTGAGTAATGAAGATTATTTCAAAAAATTGAAGTCAATAACTAAGAATTTTACAATAGCTCCAGAAAATATAAAAACAAAGTTTGATTATGATTTACCACTACCATTAGATAAGGACAAATTACAAAGTATTGCTTGCGAACCAAATTATTTTCATTTCAGATATAACGCCGGTTGCAATTCTTTGACTACACTCTTAGATTTATATCTCAGTGAAGATCATATTGATGATAACAATTCAACTTCTTCAAACCAAGTGAGTGGATTATCAGGTATGAAGGTCCCCAAATCTGTCTGTTGTTCTTCTGCAGCTAAAATCTCAGATAGATTTTATATAATATATGGTGGCTTAGAAATAAGTGAAGAAATAAAATACAACAACGACAATACAGCTTGTACAATTGAAAAAAGGGTGTCAACTAATAACCAATTTTGGGTTTTTGATTGTAAGTCTTATAAATATAAGGAAATTAAATTAAGTGTTCATCCAACTTACTCGAGTATTTTTGCTAATTCAATTCCCAGATTTGGTCACCAAATGGTTGCCGTTTGTGCTAATGAAACCAACGACTCATCAATAACGTCAGACTTGAATTCAACACCATCTGATAAAAAGTCATCCAATATAGTAGGTTCTCCTCTTTCTATTGTGGGATTTAGCGACAGCAATAAAAGTGATCAACTGTCCAGGAATAAACCTTCGACCCCAACTTCTTCTCGTACTTCAAATTCAAATAATGATTATTTTTCTGCAGACCAAAACTTAGAACAACTGAAGAAAACTCACAAATACTGGTTTTCAAAGAAGAAAGAAAGCGTTTCAGGTCAATTTCAGCATCCTGCAATTGTGTTTGTTATGGGAGGATATAAATCGATAACAAATTCAACCGCTTTCGTTGCTATAAATGATCTTTGGAAATGTGAAATCTTTTTGGATGATTTAGATGTTTCAGACGAAATCTTATGCTCTCCAATAGGTAACTTTGATATTGTTGATGGTACGAATAGTTACATTCTGAACACTGAAGGCGAAAGACTTAACAATAAATCAACTTCAAGTTTTACCTCCTTTTCAGGTGTTTTTCAACACGTAGATTCTAATGGTACTAACTGGCCTTGTCCTAGAGGTTTTTTTTCCTTGGCTTTAATTGATAAATTAGATATTGGTCAATATTTTGTAAACGATGTTGGTGATAGTGAGAGTATTAGTGAACAGTTAGTACCTGAAGTGGCTTCTCCTTGTCCAAGGAATGCAAATACCTTACTTCCTCAATTTGATGACAATTTAAAGACAACTTTGAGTGGCTCTCCGGTGTCAACAAAGTCTTATCATATGAGCATACCAGGTTCCCAGCAGAGTAAAGTGAACCAAGTCAAAGTTACTTCCCCGATTCTAACTTCAAGAAATATTGATAGAGGTAGTAGTCCAATTTCTTTCGAAATGAACACTTATAATAATGATGGTCCATTAAACAACTCACCATTTGGTGACATTGGCCTTGGAACCTCAAAGATATCGGTTTTAGAATCCAAAATTCTTTTAGTTCATGCCGGTTCGTCTGTTTTATTTACAAAAGTTGTTGATGAAAAAAATGGTGGAGAGCAGTCCTTTTATCATAAAAAGGTCCTTGGTGATTTGTGGTGGTTCGATTTCCGAACCGAAAAATGGCATCAATTCGAAACTTTTCATAAGAGATCACCTATGGAATTGAAAGTTTGTGGTCATGTTATTGCAATTAATGATAACCAAATGTCTATATTTGGTGGTTTACAAGAGATTCACTTCGATAAAAAAGTTTTTAAACCAGTCTTAGATTCATCTCTTTCTTCAATGTATGATACGAAAATGTATTCCGTGGTAGAGGAATTTCATGAACGAACTAAAAATGAATTTTCATTTGAAGAAACATCGTTTTCTCCTTTCTCTACACCAAATGAATTCTACTCTAAGGCTGGATATACGCATGAATATCCCAATAATGGCGATTCTACTGTTAGCAAACTCCAAGAAAATTCACCCCTTGATAAATCATATTATACCTCATATATTTTGAACCTACAAACGAAAACTTGGAAAACTGCGGATTATGCATATGTTCGAGATATATTGTTACCAAGAATTTGGGAGCAAGGTGCTCTTATCAATAACGGTGGCGTTTGTAATACGACCGAACAGTATATATTGAATAGCGAAAAGCCGTCATATTATTTGATCTTTTCTGTTGGGTTTTACTGTATTGATGATGCCAAAGTTATATGTATGGTAAATGACACTCATCTGATGGACATGAAAACTAATAAGCTTGCAGATACACGCCAGTGTGTCTGTGCTAATGGTGTTTCGGAAGTTTACAGTTATGGATTTTCTTTGTGAAAAAGACAAAACACTCTTGCGGCTTACCATCGTAATAAATGTCCCATATTTTAACTCTGTATTAAATAATAATACTGTATAAATGAATATTAATAATGATAATGATGATGATAATAATTAAATAATACCTATAATAAATGATAATGGCAATCAATACTTAGCTACTTCTTTGTAAATCATATTTTGAATCCACTTTTCTCCTAATTGGAGTTTGAGATAATCTCCATTTATGAACGATTTGATTATGGAGCTTTCCTTTTCTTGGCCCAGTAATAAATCAATGCTCCGTTTATCTTTCAAAATTATGCCTTCCCTTTCTGAATATTCCATCACACTTTTCATAGATAACATTGCATACTTGTTGTTCATAATAATGTCATACAATGACCTGGATATTTTCTTTGATACTCTAGTGTAAATTTGTGGTTTTAGATCCACTGGTATTCGAGGTTTGATCAGAAGTCTATAGATAAGCAGCTTTTCGATGTAACTAAGCTTTTTCTCACGTTCACAATGTAAAAATGACTGGTAAGTTCCTCTTGAACTGGAATCGTGTCTTGCTAGTGCATCCATGGTCAAAGAATGTGTTACAATATTTGGTTTTTCGAGTTTTGTATCATCTTCCTGAAAGCTCTCCACTTTTATTGCAGTTTCATTTTTCAAATTTTCCAGATCTCCATTTGTACTATCTTTAACATCGTTTTTTAGCGCTTTATCCAACATAAGCCAGGCATCTTCTTCTTCTAAATCACTATTTACATTTTCACGGTTTTTCAATTTTAACTCATCCACTATTTTACTGTACATTCTATTTTCCAACTGGTCTAAATTAGAGCTTTTGCTTAAACCCGCCTTCCTTTTACCAGCAGGTGCATTAACAAGTTGGAACTTATGCCAACCACAATTGGGACAACAATCATCATCCTGACACATTGGATGTAATTTACAGTCACAGGATTCACATATGAAAAAACTTGATTTTAATAACGAATCCAAGCATCTGCTGCAAGATTCTTCTTGTTCTTCTATAACTCCATTTGCAAAATAGTTGGGGCTTGGGGGCTGAAAATCTAATTTACTTTGCTCTTTCTTATCAATGGTATATCTAATTCCCGATTCTAACGCCATTTCTTTCAACCATGACCTGCAAGTAGGACATTGTGAAGATGTCTTGGTCCACGTGTTTAGGCACTCAAAGTGAAATAAGTGGTCACACGGATTCGTCTTAGCCACACTCTGATTACTGAGTGGCTCCAGACAAATTGCACAACTTAATGACATTTTGTTTGTTTAATCCTACTTTCAATATTTCTGTATTGAAAATATGACCTTTCTTTTTGAATAAAATATTAGCTGGAAAAATATATCATATATGCTAAAGGTTGCAAACAATATAACCTTTGCTGTAGATTTTTGAAAAAACTGTTAATAGATATATAAGATATTTCAGAAAAAAAATTTTTACGATAAGTTGAAGTTATCATGTACTCCGTGCTATCATACAATGATCATTTATTAAAACTAAAATTACAAAACATTATATAACACATGAATAGCTTTTTATTTCTATCCTCATTTCATAGTGAGTCTTTACAGTGGATTTGTTTAGGAACCTTTTATTTCGGTAACTGCATTGGCGCCATCCAGATCATTGGATTCCTGCTTAACTTTTAAAGTTGCAGTTTCTGTGTTGCCATTCGATAATGTGGGAATACCGGTTGGTTGCTTGTTTTTAGTATCATCCTTTCTTTCTTTAGGTGGTGGGGCAGACCCGCTAGGACTGTTTTTTCTTTGATTTTGGTTTGCCAACTGTTGTTGTCTCAACTGTTGTAATTGATTGTACTGTTTAGCTCGAATAGTGGTCATATTGTCATAGGCTTTCTTGGACAACATGGATCCAAATCTGATAACTTGAGCCTGTTTACCAATTCTATTCAAAGTTGATGGATCAAGGGTATTCATTATTGGTAGATCTCTATCATAGAGGTAACGCGACCTTAACCGCTTTTTGGAATCAGAAGCACAGTCGTAAACGTTTCTTCTTCGCTTTTTTGATTTCTTGGAAACTACTTCGTCATTGTCAGAGCAAATATCCATTTTATCATCTAGTTCTTCATCACTACTGAAATTCAAAAAGTTTTCGAAAGTTTCATCATCGTCAATTCTCTTTCTATCAACCCAAACACTGTGTCTTCCCTTTCTTTTACGTAGCTTCATAATGACCTCTGACACATTTAATCTGTTCCTCTCATTAAATCTTTCGACGATTTCCTCCTTATCTATTCCATATTCATTAAAATGACTGTCATCATCACCAGTTATATCGTAGTACTCCGGAAAAGCGGTTCTTCGATCATTCTTCATTAATTCACCGGTAGCAGCATTGATTCTAGACACATTGGGTGTTGCTGAAGTATAAAAAGTGTGAGAGTTGAAAGTGTCGCTGAAGTTTATGTATCTTGAATTTTCGACTTCAAAGAGAGATGAAACAATCGCACTACAAGGAAAGTGAGATAGCTGTTGCAAATTTCCATTGTCATTTATTGACATATCAAAATAAGGATTGTAAGGATCATCTGTAAAGTTAATCCATCCAATGTCACCATCCCTTCTCTTTTTCAATTTGTCCATAACTGCCTTTCTAATATTTTCGTGTTTATCTAGTAAAACGGTGTTGACGGTGGTTAAATCAAGATCAGGGACCTTAGCAGGTGGTAGTTTAACATATGGTTGTAGTGAGTTTTGAACAACTGCATCAGGTTGACCTTTCGGAACAACTTTTTGATTGTTTGTCTTCTTATTATTTGAATCATGGGTGTTGCTCCTTCTATTAGAAGAGGTTTCATCAGCATTACCACCTTTTGTCGAATGATTCAAAGCCAGTTCCGCAGCTGCTGCAGCTGCTGCAGCTTCTTGTTTCTTCTTCAGAGCAATTTTTTCAGATTCTAAAATTTCATCAATAGGAGGTAAAGACATCTTTTTTGGCAAGTTGAAAACATCGTCACTTATATTTGAATCCTTCTCCATTCTCTTTTTAATTCTCATATTGTTTCTATTTTGGAACAATTCCTTTCTTTTTTGAATGATTTTAGACTTTGAGGCTTCTTTCTCAGCAATCAAAGAAATGAAATTATTCATCCTTTTCATTTCTTTGAAGAAGTGTTTCAATTTCTCAATACTCTGGGTATCCGTCCTTCTGGTTTTTCTGGTTTGCCTAAATTCTCTTCTTCTAAAAGCTGTATAAGGGTTGCTATCGTCTTTGTGATTTTTATCTTCGAACCTCAAGGTAGGAAAGACCGGCTTACCTAGTCTTTGAATTCTCCTTGACTTCCAGTGTTCATATACTACCTCACCAAATTTAGTCAATAGCATGTCCAACGATCTGTGCTCTTGTGTGTTGCAATCAAATAAAGTTTGGAACTTACTAACGTGTAGCTTTTTTGCCAAAGCATCAGCAATGGCAGATGGGTCTGTGTTCGCAGGATGTTGCACGTAGGTTTTGATTTCGTTGAAACTCATTATTTGAGAGGGATCTATTGTTAAATATGGTTGCTTTTCGTTGACTGTAGACTCAAATTTATCCGCTAGAAGTTCAAATTCATCCTCTGTTAATTTATCGTCTGACTCTTTTTGTTTAGAATTATAAGTATTCAGAAACTCTTCGTCAACTTCATCCATGTTGTATAGACATCCTGATGTGTCTTCTACTGTTGCTGAAAATTTTATGTATGAAGTTGGACTTTGAAATTTCGAGGAATAGTACTTAGAGGCATCCTTCCACACTTTAGAGGCATCTGGTGTAGGGATATATACCTGGTCCACTTTGCCACCTTTAAATTTAGCTTCAGATGCATGAATAACCTGTTGTAAATGATGCTCTTCCTCTTCACCTTTTTCCACACCTGTTTCGATGTGTTGTAGTTCTCTTTGTTGATCTTCTGTTTCAAGGTCGGGAATATCTCGCTGTTTCAAAACCTGTAAGCTCTGCTTAACAGAAATCTTCCTTTGCCTGAACCTTGCACCTGAGGCTGAAAGCAACGCCATCTTTTACTGTGCTGATAATATAACTTGTCAATTAAACTGCTGAGCAAAGTATCACGTGATAGTTCACCAAATTCAAATTCTAACTCAAACTTCTTGATTTCACTTACTTGTGTAAATTCAAAAAGCTGAAAACTTGTGACTTGATAAAGTAGTCCCTAAGAGATCAAATGGATTAGAGTGTAAGTTATAGCAGGTTTCAACGTCTATTAAAGTGTCAAATATGTGTCCCCTAGCTTCAACTAGATCCTTTGGCGTTCAAGGCAGTGAAAAAATTTTCCACAACAAAGGCAAAAAGGGGGAAAACTCGTCAATAATAGAGCAAAAAGCGGCCTTTTCAAGACTTGGAGACGTAGACTGGATAGGTAATGTGCTATCAGGTGTGAATAACACTTTGTTTGCTCTTGTACCAGCTCTGTTTGGCTTTTTTCGTCCGTTAACCACTCCAGCTCAAGTTGCTGTGCCGCCACCTCGCTTTCAGGATTCGAACGCCACCCTAAAGAAAATTTCTCAGTAAGGGAAGCACGACCCAGGGCTCCTAACCGCCCATTGCTCATCTGCTCAGCTCACTGAAACAGAACATAACTATAAAGTGCAATATATACAGGAAGGTATACAAGTAAAGGTCAAGACTATCTTAGCACGTGGCATTGTCTGGTTTATCATTGAACCTTAATGTTGTAAAGTTCGAGGGTCTTTGGAGGAACAATGCTAGGGGAGTCCACCACAGGATCAGTACCGGCTTGATTCTTAGGAAACGCAACAACATCACGAATATTTGACGAGCCGAGCAGCATGGAGCACATTCTATCAAACCCAATAGCAAGACCTGCGTGCGGTGGACAGCCGTTCTCTAAAACATGAAGTAAGTGACCAAATAACTGTTGATAGTTGTCAATTTTCAAAATCTTGGAAAAAATAAATGCTTGTAATTCAGCATCGTGGACTCTACGGGACCCACCTCCCACCTCAGTGCCATTGACGACCAAATCGTAATGGTCACCTTTGACGCAAAGCGGACTGATTTCTAGCTTCTCATAGTCCTGGAGTTGTGCCATAGTAAACGGGTGGTGAGTGGACTCGCATTTGTTGAAATCGTATTGTGGGTATCCATCCACAGCATCAAGCTCCACAGGATTGAATAGTGGGAAATCAGTAACCCATGATGCCACAAAGATGTCCTCCAGTCTTTGCTGCGAGCTTGACCCCTCGGCAATTTCTCTTCTCCATCTGGAAGGATAAAGCTCAATAGCTAGTTGCCTGAACCTCCCAAGAGGTGTTGGATTCTCATATGCCATAGACGCCCTGTCTGACACTGCAACCATATCACCTACTTCTAAATCCAGTGCAGCATTCAATTTCTTAACGTTTTCTGGTGCAAATCCTGGTAACGACTTGGCCCATTGCTCCAATTGGCTTTCTTTGGTGATTGGAAAAACATAAGGTCTCCTATCTTTGTATTCATTGGAACTCATGAATCTTTTATTAATTTTTGAGCTTTGTGTATCGTTTTTCAGTGCACCCTTCAAAACACATGCTTCAATCACCTCAAATCCAGAGTTTTGTGGTGACTTAAAATACTCAGAAATATCCAAAAATGACAAGCTAGATCTTAGGTCAGGTTTGTCTATACCAAAATTTTGCAGTGCAGTTTTATAATCTAATTTAGGAAACGGTTCACCTTCTTGCAGCTCAATTAATTTTCCTGTAGTCCAATCAACTTTGTATAGAGGCAGGTTCCTTACTTCTCTCCAGATGTTGGTCACGACATCCTGAACTACATTTTGAACATCTTGTGCTTTAGCAAACGACATTTCCAAATCGATCTGAGTGAATTCAGGTTGACGATCGGCTCTCAAGTCTTCGTCTCGGAAACATTTGGCTAATTGATAATAACCTTTAAACCCGGAAGCCATAAGCATCTGCTTGTACTGTTGTGGAGATTGTGGTAAAGCATAAAAAAATCCCTTTCTTCTTGTTGGAACAAGAAACTCTTTGGCACCTTCGGGCGTAGACTTGAAAAGCAAAGGAGTCTCAATCTCTGTGAAACCTTTAGAATTCAACACAGTTCTTGCAACTCTCGCAGCTTTGGCTCTCATTTTCAATGCATTTTGATAATAAGGCGTCCTTAATTGAAGATATCTGTACTCTGGTGGATATGTTCCTGTTTCCTGCTTCAATTTCTCTAGTTGAGGAGTCTTTTCACTAGACTTATTTAAAATTTGGTAATTTTGAACATTAAGCTCCCATGAATTAGCTCCATTGCTATCCTTTCTCTCGCAAACGGTACCAGTGATTGATAAATTATCTTCCGGTTTCATCGAACGAAAAACGGCACTCAGATCTTCAGTTCTGGTGACAAGTTGAATAAAATCACCGTTGAAATCTCTAAAGTTTGAAAAGATGATTTTTTTAGAAATCTTCTTTGGAAACCCATCAATCCAACCATTCAAGGTAACACTCTTACCAACGAAACTGGTGATAGATGAATTGATATGGCCAATCGTATGAGTGAATTGCGTAAAATCAAATCTTTCAATAGTGCTTTTTTTATCTGGTAACACAATGTTGCATCTAGTCTGTGACGTTTGAAACGCCCTTGTGCTAATTATTCTAGCAGTCTTTCTGGTTTTCAATAACCTTAGCATCTATGCAATATAATAGTTATTGATTAATTACTTAAAAGAAATTATTACCCTTTGTGGTGTGAAAAAAATTAAGCACTGGTAGCTCATGATTGAAGACCAAATGTTTCAGATTCATTAAAGAAATATATACAGAAGTTTGCAGTTAAGAGTAAGGAGAAAGTGAAGCAATTTGATTTAAAATAACATCCTTCATGCCATCTTTGAATTTATTATCATCACCTGCGCTTGCTTCGATGAGATCTCCATAATCCTTCATCAAATTAGTCAATCTTGTTTCCCAAGAATCATTGATCAATTTATTTTCCATGGACTTTTGCTTGATGACTTTAGCCAAACCAACTTCTTTACCTAGAAGAGAAACTGTTGTGAGAGCTTGAACAAGCATTCCTCTATTGACCTCATTACCTTCCAATGGCTTCATGTAGAGATCCAAAGATTGATTATATAAATCAAAGGCCTTATCGTCGTTGTTAAACCAGCCATAATAAAGAATCAAACTAGCCAAATTATTAGCTGCTGGCACTGGTATTTGCGGAATAAGCGATTCTGCAACTGGTAGCAATTTGGTTTCGTCCTTATCGATGCATTCAAAAATCGCCGCAAGTGATGTGATAGATTTCAAATCACTTTGCCCTTGCGAGTTCTCTGGAATCTTGCTTTGGTAAAGTTGAAAAAAATAAATGGCTTTAGAAAAGTCTTTGCAATGGAATGCAGCAGACTTTATAAGATCCATCTTGACTTTGAAATCTTCGTCTAAACCTAGCTCTAAAATTTGTTCTCTTAGCTCTTCAACAAGTTCAGAGAGAGATGGTAATTCAGGAACATTGATCATGGCTTTTTCTCTTAGTAGCCGTGTGTTTTCTGATTCTTTGATGCCTTTACTAAGCAATAACTTGGATATTGGGGTGAAGATTTTCAAAATGGCATTTCCTGATAACGAAATGCCATTGTTCATAGCTGCTTCAAAAATGAACATGTAGTCAATGGCTTGTAACTCAGTTGTATCTTCTTTTATAAGGTCCTCTAACACTTCAGAAGGGATTGCTAGTTGAGTAATTACCCCTGGAACTTGCAATTTAGAGCATTCAATGACAAGCTGTTTTGATGTTTCCTTTGGAATGAGATCCTTATTTGCGATGTTAGCATAGACGTCTAGAATTTGAAAAAGCTTCTCGATGGTTACACTGTGTAAGTTTTCTTTAATTTCCACCAAATCCCCAAACACTAGCTTATTCAATGCAGCAACTGCAAGTTCATCATGGTTCGCTTCAGGCTTCAAGTTTTTGTACATTTGATAACTGGAACTGACTCTTCCTGGGTTATTTTGAACCAATGCGGCAGCAGAACTTGTTGATAAATTGGCTTTGTCGTTGCCAAGCCCTTTAAATGCCAGTGTAGAAACACCATAATTATATTTAGTGAACTTTTCAATAAGCAAGTTTAAAATGTCTCTTTTGTCTTCTTCAGGTACCGCTTTGGATGTCTCTAGTAGCTGGGATAATTTAACAGTCAGCTCATATAACTGACTGTATTCCCTTCCTTCGTCATCAGTCTTCTTTGTTAGTCTTTCATCGTGATAGTTGATCAAATCTTTAAATTTCTGACCTGAAGAAAGTTCGGAGTGACTAATGTTGTCAACTGTAGACTTAATAGTATTTAGTTTTGACTTATCAAAAGATGAATACCTCCTTGCTGCAGTGTTCAACTGCTTATATGCTCTCAGTGACGCTCTAAATGCCATTTTTCACTAGTTATTTGACTCTCAAGAGAAACCCGCTTGGTCTGTCATTTGACAACGTGCCACTAAATAACGAGGTGTTGAAAAACTTTCCGTTGTGGATTGTGGTATTTAAGACAAGACTTTCTTCTTCTCAACACATTAAAAGATGTCTCAAGGTACCCTTTACGGTAATGTTCAAACCAGATCTGTTCTTCCAGTCGGTATTGTTAAGGCCTTAGGTCTTGACGTTAAGCTCGAAGACGCTAAGACTGAAGCACACCTCAAGTCCTTCCCATCAGGTCTTGTTCCTGCTTTCGAAGGTGAACACGGTTTCAAGCTTCAAGAAGCTATTGCTGTCCTTTACTACTGTATGTATTCTAAACAAAATTATGAACATTCAATCCAATGCCACAGTTATCATTTGTCAACTATTTTCTTCACATGATGAAAAAATTTTATATTAAACAGTTATCCCTGTCTTAAAAACCGTGTCGAGAACTTGTTTAGCTGAAAAGAAAGAAATTAGAGACATAGTGAATTGTGGATCCACTTTCAAAGTTTTATTTACTAACATGATTTTCACCTATTGAAATTATTAAAGTGGTTTCTCTTCATGACACGGAATCTCCATTGTTTGGTACTTGTGTTGCGTCCAAGGCTAAGGTCTTGTACTACCAATCATGGGCTACCACCGAATTGATGGAACCAATCGTTGTTGTCATCAAGAACTTGTTAGGTAGAGTTCCATACAACAAGAAGGCTACTGATGCTGCTCTTAAGCAAATTGACGGCCACGTTGCTGATTTGGAAAAGAGACTTTACGAATACACCTACTTGGTCGGTGAAAGAGTTACTCTTGCTGATTTATTTGTTGCTTCTTGTTTCTACAGAATCTTCACTTTAACTGCCGGTAAGGCTTGGAGAGAAGCTCACCCAGTTTTCATGAGATGGTTCAACACTATCATCAAGACTGAATACTTGGCTTACTTCTTTGATGAAATTAAGTTTGTCGATGAACCTGTTCAACCACCAAAGAAGGAATCCAAGAAGGAATCTAAGAAGGCTGAACAACCAGCTAAGAAGGAAGCTGCTGCTCCAGCTCCAGCTGCTGAAGAACCAAAGAAGGCTAAGCACCCACTAGAAGCTCTTGGTAAGCCAACTATTCCTCTTGATGAATGGAAGAGAGTTTACTCTAACAAGGACACCAGAAAGGAAGCTTTGCCATACTTCTGGGATACTTTCTACAATGATGAAGAATGGTCCTTATGGAAGGTCTCCTACAAGTACAACGATGAATTGACCATGACTTTCATGTCTAACAACTTGGTCGGTGGTTTCTTCAACAGATTAACTGGTTCTACCAAGTACATGTTCGGTTGTTGTGTTGTCTATGGTGAAAACAACAACAACGGTATCGTTGGTGCCATGCTTGTCAGAGGTAAGGAATTTGCTCCAGCTTTCAACGTTGCTCCAGATTGGGAATCCTACGCTTACGAACAATTGGATGCCTCTAAGCAAGAAACCAAGGACTTTGTTAACAACATGTGGGCTTGGGACTTACCTGTTGAAGTCAACGGTGAAAAGAAGGACATTGTTGACGGTAAGGTCTTGAAATAAACGACTAGTTTAAATATGTAAGTATTTAATACTTTATTAATTAATCTAATATCATCTAATTGTAATAAATGTTCTACTCTATTAAATCATCATCCTTTTTTAATGTTACTGGCGTCTATCCAACCCTTTCCACAGATAGTGGTATCCAAAAATCCTCCTTCTTTCAAGGCTTCGTGACCCACATCACTTATACATTTAAACCTAGTTGATCCTAAAGGCGTGCCACCATACCACCTGCTTACAACTACCAAGATGTTTATTATTCGTAACCGATCTAAGAGTCCAATCAATCGCTGACCAGATCCACCCTCTCCGTTGTCGTTAAACCCTTGATTCAAATTTACTAGCTTGGACATAATGCAAGTGTCGCTTTTAGCCCTCTTGTCACTATCATGTGATGTTGCTGTCTTCCAAGCATACATTGATGGATGTGAAGCTTTCAATACTTTTTTATCCAATAAAGGCAGATCTTTCAGTAAGGACTCAATTTCATCACTTGTAGATATAGGAATACAGAATGCTCTGAATTTAGACTTGTTTACCGCCAAAACTTGTGAAACTGACCATCTGCTAAGTGACATAATTGATTTGCATTGCAAAATATATAGTAGGATCCTAAATTGAAAAAATCCAACTGTAAAATTACATCTATTCTACAAGTTTCGAAGTTTTTGTTGAAATTATAGTAAGTGATACAACGTTTACAGATGACATCTAGTAAACAAACGGCTGTGAAGCAACCTAAGAAGGCTGTGAGTAAAAAGAAGCCTCTAAAATCAACATCAAATAGTATGGTGCCCAATTCTGAACTTGATGACAATGGATCTTCTAATCCAGGAACTTCCAATGGCGCCAATAGTAAACAAATAGTTGACAACGACACTAGTGACCTTAGTGAAGATAGCCCAAGGGATAAAAATAGATATAAGTATAGAGTTGAAATACAGCAAATGATGTTTGTTTCAGGCGAAACATATGATCCACCAGAAAAGACTACAGACTTAATAGAAGACATTGTAAAGGATCAGGTTATTACATTGATTGTTCAGTCACAAAAGACTGCTAACGCTAGGGGTCAAAGGTCAATATCTCCAGAAGATTTGATTTTTCTTATTCGACATGACAAAGCAAAAGTTAATAGATTAAGGACATATTTATCATGGAAAGACGTCCGTAAAAATGCTAAAGAACAAGAAAGTGGTGATATTGGTGCTGCTGGTGGTGGCGATTTGCTAGAAGACGGTGCCGCTGGTGCTAGTAATGGAATGGATGGTAAAATGTTAGCGGCGAAGCAAAAGAAGACACAAATAAAGTTACCCTGGGAGTTACAGTTCATGTTTAGTGAGCAACCGCTTCTTGCAGATGATGATGACATTGATGAAGATGAGCGAGAAGCTGTTCTGGCTCAAATCAAGAGACTAAAACAAAATGATGAAAGAACACGAAACATGACGCAGCAAGAGTATGTACACTGGTCTGAATGTAGACAAGCCAGTTTTACATTTAGAAAGAGTAAACGGTTTAGGGAATGGAGTGGTGTGGCACAAATTACAGATAGTAGACCCAATGATGATGTGATTGATATTTTAGGGTTTTTAACTTTTGAAATGGTGTGTTCAATCACTGAAGAGGCATTGAAGATAAAGAAAAAAGCAGACGAACAAAGAACCAGTAGTGAATCTAGGCGATATCTTTTCACGGAGCCTAGTAATCAGTCAAAGCCTGTGCAGGTGGAACATGTTCAGGAAGCTTGGAGGACTCTGCAAGAACCTAAACACAACTTTAGGGCCCTTTGTAACTTCACTGGTGGCAGGATGAAGGGAAGAATCAACCTCATTTGAGTCGCATTTGTATTTAACCTTTTGTTCTTCTACATTCCAACTTTATACATACAATGCAGATCTATTTGAACAACAGTGAACAAAAACTGAAAATTTTATGCCTTTAACGTCTCGCAGGCGTATCAGTAAGCTAGACATAGAATGGCTCGAAGGAATCCCCGACTTCTTATAGAACCATGGTTGAGCAGGGGAGGTCCATTCACTGATCATGAGTATGAGTCCGAACTTGCACGCGAATCGTTAGACGATTCAAATGTGTTGGTCATCGGTGCCGGTGGTCTAGGGTGTGAAATATTAAAAGATCTGGCACTAAGTGGCTTTTCAAAGATATCAGTGATCGATATGGATACCATTGAGTTGAGTAATCTCAATAGACAGTTTCTTTTCAGAGAAAGCGATGTGGGCAAAGCAAAAGCTATTGTGGCTGCAGATGCTGTAAGAGCAAGGGTCCCGAGTTGTGATATCACTGCGTATTTCAACAAGATTCAAGACTTCGATGCTTCGTTCTATGGAGAGTTCACGATGGTCATTTCAGGGTTGGATAGTATTGATGCTAGGCGTTGGATTAATTCCACCTTGGTCAATCTTGCAGAACAAGGACGAGTAGTTCCTTTCATAGATGGCGGTACCGAAGGTTTTCATGGATCAGTCAAAGTAATGATCCCCACATTTACGGCATGCTTTGAATGTTACCTGCCTTTGGTTCCTGATAAAGTGACATATCCACTATGTACGTTGGCTTCTACACCAAGACTGCCTGAGCATTGTATAGAATGGGCACATCAACTTGAATGGTCAAAGGTGTATCCCGGTGTGGACTTTGATACTGATAATTTAACTCATGTAGATCAAATGTATCAACTGGCATTGTGCAGAGCCAAGAAGTTTGGTATTGATGGGGTAACAAAGGCCAAGACCCTGGGGGTTGTTAAGAATATCATACCAGCTATTGCCAGCACCAATGCCATCATATCTGCACAATGCTGCAACGAAGCATTCAAATTTATTACCGATGTCAATCCCCCTATGGCTGACATGATGTTCTACAATGGTGAGGTAGGTATTGTTGCCGTCAATAACGAATACAAGAAACAGCCCAACTGCTCTGTGTGTGGTATCGTCCAGAAAAAATTAGTGTTGGATGGGTCTCGACTAACAGTGGAACAGGTTGCGCTGTTAGTGAAGCAGTCCTACAATTTGGAGGCGCCAGGTCTAAGTTACAATGGGAAGGATATTTACAATTTCAAAAATGCTTATGCTGAACTGAATTTACAGGCTTCGAAGCTCCCAATTGAGGAAGCTGTGCAGTTCTGCGAAGCTGGACCAAAGTCAATTTGTTCAACTATCATTGTGCTAGACCGAACGCTGCCGAACGCTATGAAGTTAACTTTAGAAGTTAGTGTAGATTAATGTAGATAGAGAAGTGTCTAGCTAAGTATTAAAGGGAATGTTTTCTCTACAGCACGTAGCTCTGTTTGGAATAGAGTGGTTCAAATTCATAGAACGTTAATTTAGCTTGAAATTGAGAAGGACCGGAGAAGTTTTTTCCTCATCAAGCATGTATGGAAAGGATTTCCCATTTGATCAGCAGCATGCAGGTAGTACATACACGAAAGGCGGGTACAATTAGCAGGCGAAAACAATCAGTTTTCTTGTTTAAACCGTTGAACGATTAAAAATATAAATAGAAGTAAACCAGAATTAAACTATATACCTTATGGGTGCTTGGAGAAGTACTTCTTGGACTTTTCAGCGTCTGGGACAATGGTGTCGGCACCTGGAGTCCAGTTGGCTGGGCAAACTTCACCGTGCTTGTCAGTGAATTGGTAAGCTTCCAACAATCTCAAGGCTTCGTCAACGGATCTACCGACTGGCAAGTCGTTGATGGTGATTTGTCTCAAGGTTCCGTTAGGGTCGATCAAGAAGAGACCTCTGAGAGTGATACCAGCGTCTTCCAAAAGGACACCGTATGCCTTGGACAATTCGTGGGATCTGTCGGCCAACAATGGGATGTTCAATGGGCCCAAACCACCGTCGGCTCTGGCAACATTGGTCCAGGCCAAAAGGGAGTATTCAGAGTCGGTGGAAGCAAACAAAACTTCACAGTTCTTTTCCTTGAACGCAGCAGCCTTTTCAGAGAAGGCAATGATTTCAGTTGGGCACACAAAGGTGAAGGCCATTGGGAAGAATCCAAGAAGGACCCACTTACCCTTGTATTGCTCGAGAGAGACGTCTTCGAAGACACCGTCAACAACGGCGGTGGTCTTGAATGCTGGTGCTGGCTTTTGGATAGATGGAACGACGGCCATTGTGTTTATATTATATTTTAGTTAGAAGAAGGCCATGAGAGCCACTATCCAACTCACCACCTGCGATGGCTCCCCTATTTATACGAAAAACGTTCTGCGCGCTCTTTATTCTCCGATTACCTAATCCGTTGGCCTAAAAGCCAAAATGGAACGGATCGACCACCGGCAGCTTATTAATCACGGGCGCCGTTCTCAAGCTGCTTCATTTGCGACTGGTACTCCATGCACAGGGGCGGAACCATTGTGACAAAGAAAAGGGTCGTATCTTGCAACACACAGATGCCACACCGGATTATTTTCTTCAAAACGGTGACGTTTTGCTCTGGTGCTGTTGACCTCCTTCTCCGATAACTGCCAATGGCAAATGCCACTATGAATATCTTGCCGCCTGTGACAAGCAAGAGCCACCAGGCTCTGACCGTTTGCAGCATAGAGACCACAGGCGTCAGCAAGCGCACGCCTGTGACTGTCTGCACCCTGTTGAGGAAGTTCACCACCTTGTCGTTGAACACACTCAGCGCTAGCAGCGTCGGACTCAAGTCGAGCAGCATCAGTGGGATCGTCAACCACACAGCGTTTTGGAACGTGATCCATAGTGTATCCACGAGATCGTGCACTAACCTCTCTTCGTAAACGACTCTCCATACGGACCTCAAAACGCCGCCTCGATTGGCCTCTCCGTTGGCCTCTTCGACAAGCGCTTCTCTGACAGGCTCGCCCACTAGCGCATTGATCATTTCGTTGTGGTAGTCCTGGAAAAGCGCTTGCTTCAAATCCCACTGAAGCTTGTCCAGCTGAAACCGCAGCTCATCGTCGACACCCTCTTGTAGCTCTATTTCGTCGATCTTCTTGATGATCTCCGCAATTCTCCTCGGCTCTGTGATAACCTTGACGTCGTCTCGTCCTAGCGTGCGCCCGCTGTCTCGCATGTCGCCAAAGAGACTCTTGAGCGTCTCGCTGGCCTTTGGCGACGCAAATATGCACCCCTCCGACACGATCAGGTCGTTAGTCGTCAGCACGCAGTACCTATTATCGTAGCTGGACACAATGTACACCTCGCTGGTGTTTTTGATCTCTTTCTGGTGCTTATCAAAGTCAAACTCCGGATCAAGCCTTTGCATCTTACTTTTGAACTGCTCTTCAAACGCTTCGTCGAAGTACCGAAAGTCCTCTCCAACATACTTACCATAAACCTCTACCCTGACTATGTCCTCCTGGGCGTCTTCTGTCCCCTCGGTATCAGCAACGGTCCAATTTGAAACCTTGACATGATCCCAATGCTCCTCAATGAGATTCTGCACGACTGCAAAAGAAAACTCCTTAATATCAAACCGCTCAATCTCATCGTGGCCATTGTCTCCTGCAAAATGAAGCTCTAAAATTGTCATACAAGCTTATATTCTTTCCAGGTATTATCAATTGCTATAAGGACTTTGGTCAAAAAAAAATTTGCTGAACTTTGACTTTGCACTTATAGTGAAAACTCTTTATCACAACTTCCAATGTTAGTATCGCTGCCAATATCTTCAAGGGTACTAGGTTGCACCACTACTACGGCTTCATCGCGTCCATTTAGCAGCTTTATTCGCTCGGTTCTCTGCTTAGATCCGCCTCCTTCACCTGATACACCAACAGTTGAAAACAGATTCCATCCATGGGACTCTTCGCCATGTCCTGACCTTCGCATGAGGGCTGCCACCATCAGAGCGAAGGCTAAGTGTCCGGTCACTGGTCTCGATATAAATTACACATGCCCGATCTCAGGTATTCCAACTCACCACTCAAAAGAAGCGTGGGAACAGGATGAAGACTATCACAAATCGAAGAAATACGATATTCTAAAGAAGGTGAACATCTACGAACACGACTTGAGATCTGGACGTCCGTTCCCTGAGTTTGACTTTCCTCAAAATCAAAAGACTGACAATTTAGTCAATATGGCCACTTGGGACACCTACTTCTATACCAGAGGTTTTTATTCAATGGATACTGAGTTCCAACTTGCTGTTGTCACAAAAATGTTGAGTTTCCCTGTTACTATAGGCGCTCTCTTACATCAATTCTCACCATACTTCCTCAATCCAAAGGGTCCATTACATTTGGAAGGTTTGAAATCAATTGCCGCTCTCCGTTATTCTCTTTATCCTCAACACAGACTCTCTGTTTTTAAGGATAAGCCAATAAGATTTTTCATCTTAAACGCTCACTCTGAATCTCTTCTACCTCCTCACGTTTGGAAGGAGTTAACCTATCTTTTCCCAGGCGTTGCCTTTGAATTGCATTTTGTTGGACCAAATAGTTACTTTGACAGAGAAAAGAAACAATATGTCACTAGTGACAGACCAATCTCCAAACGTGTTGATGACACACTATCATTCGTCTATCACACTCACGATTTCAATGTATTCCATGAAGCAGGTGACTTTTTCCCATACGATCCATATTTAGACATGTTTTTGGTTTTCCACCCACAATTTGATGCACCAGATGCCCAAGAAATGTGGAAGAAGACCATACCTGGTTTATTAGAATCCAAATGTGCTGTTTTCGTGACAGGTTATCACAACGAAAACATTTCAAAGAATTTTGAATTACTCAGGGACGAATACGATAAAGATATGGATGTTCTTTTCGATCCAACCGAGAACCTTTTTGGATCTACTAAATGGGAGCTGAATGATTTGAACCCGCAAGAAGTTTTCCAATACAACCAACGTCTATTTGGTTTCAGAGGTAAGAGATATCATGCTATTAAAACCTAATTCACTTTGTAATAACAAAGAAAATAGAATATCATGTTTATAGTTATTTGTATTCTGCTTTATTTAAAATAATTAAAAAGATATTAATTGGAAAAATTGAGAGCTATGGAGCTTACATGCAAAAGAAACTCAAATGCATGAGTTGCAAACTAATGATAATCTGGAAGCTGGTACTGTGTAGCTTAAAATTAATATCATTTCTGCTTTAACAATTGCAGAACTTGCAGTATTACCCACAATATTCAGTGAGTCAGATATCTGTCATGGAAGTTTAATATATATGCAAAATATTTTATCGAGCAAAATCAGTTCCTCTCCAGTAGTTGTTTAAGCATACACTATGTTAATATATTCAACCTTACGTGTAACTCTCTATTATTATGTACACTGGTGTTATAAAGTTACATGGTTAGCTTATTATATACTGTATATTAGTGATCATACGTTAGCAATATCTAAGTTGTAGTTTATACTTTAACTTTAAGTATCACGATTGGCAACTGAGAAGTATTTAATTACCATTTGTTTTAGCAGTATCTGTAAAAACCTATATCTTAGTTGTTTTAAATAATATAAAGATAATTAAATAAAGAGGAAACCGTAGTCCCTTTTATAGTAAAATATTGATTATATAAATAGAGTGTAAGTTATGATTTGCGTGCATTCTATTGGAGGAATACCTATTAGTTATGATTACTCCAATAGACATGATAGCAACGGAATGGATTCAAGCATACTGTTGCTCAGAAGTATTAATGCAATATGCATGTATTGTGTTAATACATTAACCTTACATGTAACTCTTAATTGTTATGTACACTAACGTGTTATGAGTGTTACATGGTTAACTTAGTATGTACTGCATATCAATGATCATACGTTAGCAATATGTATGTTGTTGTTTATGTTTCACATTAAATATCTCAATTAATAACTGAGCAATACTTGATTACCACTTATTTTGACAGTATCTTATCAAATACATCAAACAGCAAAAAGAAGGTTAACAGGCTGAATAAGGGTCTATGAAAATTGTGGTAAACTACAATTTAATTACACAAAGTAGTGACTCCCTTTTTCTTTGTAATCACAACGTAATATGGGAAATGTGATCGCACCAGTGTAGTAATAGCAAAAGTATAATGACTATTCTAGCAAAATATAGGCCCACAAATAATCATATGGAAAACATACCAGCTACTAGATATATCGATAAATGTGTGACTATTGAAAAAACTATACTTTACGGGAATGGCGTCTATTAGATGCTTGTATTTTTTGCGCCAAAAATTTTGTTTTTAGTTCAATGGTCAAAGCCATCTCTTTTCTTTTTCGGTGCCAGGTTCGAGCTAAGCTCACTTTAAAGTGAAAATGATTTTATTGGATCCTAGAAGACCTTGAATAATCCACATTTTTGTGAATTTAGGCGAGTAAACTTCCATCGTTGCAAAAGCAATTTTTTAAACATTGATCACCTGCAAATTAAGTATTTGTTGAACTGCTTTGATTATACAAACATCTTATTTTTAAACGGAAATTTTCCAAAATTTTTTCAGATTTTTTTTTTGACTGACTCACGTTAACATATTAGCATTTAATATCCAAAGAACAATGTCACAAGTGTACAGATCCACACGTTCAGCTACTGAACAAGCCGTCTCATTTGAAGATGCTATCATGACTGGTCTAGCCAAGGATGGTGGTCTTTTCATTCCTTCCGATATCCCACAAGTCCCGAAGGATTTCCTTGAATCATGGTCCAACCTGTCGTTCCAAGAATTGGCTTTCAACATCATGCGTTTATACATCAAGGAATCTGAAATTCCAGATGCCGACTTGAAGGAACTTGTTAAGAAGTCTTACTCTACTTTTAGAGCTGAAGATGTTACTCCTTTGGTCAAGATCGACTCTAAAGAAAACTTACACCTGTTGGAACTTTTCCATGGTCCAACTTACGCCTTCAAGGACGTGGCCTTACAGTTTGTTGGTAACCTTTTTGAATACTTTTTACAAAGAAAGAATGCTGGAAAGAAGGAGAACGAAGAAAGAGACATCATTACCGTCGTTGGTGCTACATCTGGTGATACCGGTTCCGCAGCTATCTATGGTTTAAGAAACAAGAAGGATGTGTCTGTCTTCATCATGTATCCAACAGGTAGAGTTTCCCCACTTCAAGAAGAGCAAATGACCACTGTCACTGACGCTAACATCCACACCTTCTCTGTCAAGGGTACTTTCGACGACTGCCAATCTCTCGTTAAACAAGTCTTCAACGATAAAGATTTCAACGGTAAGTACCACATTGGTGCTGTTAACTCCATCAACTGGGCTAGAATTTTGGCTCAAATTACATACTACTTCCACTCTTACTTCCAATTGAAGAGAAAACTTGGATCATCTGATTTCCAAGTTAAGTTTGTCGTGCCATCTGGTAACTTTGGTGACATTCTTGCTGGTTTCTTTGCCTCTCAAATGGGTTTGCCAGTTGCTAAGTTTGTTACCGCAACCAATGAAAACGATATCTTGAACAGATTCTTGAACTCCGCCAAATACGACAAGGCACCAGTCAAGGCTACATACTCTCCAGCTATGGACATTGTTGTTTCATCTAACTTTGAAAGATTCCTTTGGTACATGATCAGAAAAACTGACGGTGGTAATGATGACCTGAAGACAGGTGAAATCATGAACAAGTTCATGGACGAACTTTCATCCAATAAGGGTGAATTTTCAGTTTCTCAAGAAACAATCAATGCCTGTAGAGAAATTTTGGACTCTGCTGCCGTCACCAACGAAGAAACAGTCTCAACCATCAAGGCTACCTACGATGAAACTTCTAACAAGTACATTTTGGATCCTCACTCTGCTGTTGGTATTTCTACCTGTTTAAAGAAAATGTCTGAATCCAAGGATGCTCCAAATACCCACTACATTTCTCTCTCAACAGCCCACCCAGCCAAATTCTCTGAAGTTGTTAACCAAGCTTTGAGTGGTTTCCAAGGCTATTCCTTTGAAAAGGACGTTTTGCCAGATGAACTGAAAATGCTGTCCACTATGCCTAAAAAGATCAGATTAATTGAAACCGCCGATCTCAAGACCATTGAAGACGCCATTGTTGAAGAATTGGCTAAGGAAGGACAAATCTAAGCATATTATAGTAGCAATCTCTTTGTATCTTTAATAGTAATGCATCCTCGTATTTAAAATGGTCACGTGACAGGAGAAGTCAACTTTAACCTTTATCAAGAGGGGGAAGCTTCAAATAAAATTTTGAACAAATAATATTACGCCTATTTCTACAGCTATATAGTTGATATGTTGTCTAGGAAAGTAGCTATTCGTGCGTTGAGTAGCTCACGTTGTGCATGGAGTGCCACTGCTGCTGAAATACCAAAACGTCGTCGCCCAACGCGTTATTCTT
This sequence comes from Saturnispora gosingensis, assembly GCA_030570395.1. Lineage (NCBI taxonomy): Eukaryota > Fungi > Ascomycota > Pichiomycetes > Pichiales > Pichiaceae > Saturnispora > Saturnispora gosingensis. The sequence goes on from JAJLVU010000002.1 coordinate 895,592, forward strand.
TGTCAACAGGTCCCTCCTTTGAAGATTTCGTTACAGGCAAGGCGAAAGACATCCTCAAGGATCCATTAGAATTGGCAAGAGAAGATCCGGAAGCTCGTTTGCCAAAGTGGTTGCGCGTGCCTATTCCAAAGGGTAAGTCATTTCACCAAGTGAAAAAGGATCTCAAGGACTTGAAACTTTCCACAGTTTGTGCAGAAGCAAAATGTCCGAACATGGGTGAATGTTGGGGCGGAAAGAAATCTGAGGCCACGGCAACAATCATGTTAATGGGTGACACATGTACCAGAGGCTGTCGTTTCTGTAGTGTCAAAACCAACAGAGCGCCAGGGCCACTAGATGCTAACGAACCAGAGAACACTGCTGAGGCCATCAGAAGATGGGGGTTGGGGTATGTCGTCTTAACTACAGTTGATCGTGATGATTTACCCGACGGAGGAGCTGCGCATTTGAGAGAAACAGTTGAGAAAATCAAGCAAAAGGCCCCAAAAACTCTAGTAGAAGTGCTTAGTGGTGATTTCAGAGGTGAGTTACAAAACCTGAAAACTTTATCAACTGGGCCATTGGATGTGTTTGCCCATAATGTAGAAACAGTGGAAAGATTGACTCCTCACATCAGAGATCGTCGTGCTACTTACAGACAGTCGCTTGAAATTCTCAGAAATGCCAAGCTAAATAATTCACATTTAATCACAAAAACCTCAATAATGTTAGGTTTTGGTGAAACTGACGACGATGTTTTGAAAACTCTGAAAGACTTGAGAGCTAATGATGTTGACGTTGTAACCTTTGGTCAATATATGCGCCCAACTAAAAGACATATGAAAGTGGTCGAATACGTGAGACCTGAAAAGTTTGAATATTGGAAAAATGTTGCTCTTGATTTAGGATTCTTATACTGTGCATCTGGTCCCTTGGTCCGCTCAAGTTATAAAGCAGGTGAAGCCTATATCGAGAATGTCATCCGAAAAAGGAAGAGAAACGTTGCTGTGCCAAGAGAAGAAGAAATTGGCGATGAGGTGTTCATCTCCAAAAAAATTATAGAACAAGCTAATTAATTACACTTACACCACGGGGAATAAAGTTCTTCCGTTCATTGAACATAGTCAAATTCACTATAATTTTATGGGTAAACAAATAAATAGAGATTTTTTAAAGTAATTGTAATACATGTATTTTTGGGTGGAACAAATTGCGAAATGAAATAATAGCTGTGTATAAAATACGCATACCAATATAAAATACATACATACATTCATTCACATATATATACATATGATGGACTTTTTAAATTTTAAACAAAAATAATAAAAATGTGGCTTAATCAAGAAAAGATAGATATAGTACCAAGTGCGCAATTAGTTGAAACATGGAGAAGTTCAATTTTCAGTGGATTCTTCGGTTTCTTCTGGAACTTTTTCAGCTTCAGCTTCAACTTCAACTTCGGCCTTCTTTTGCTTTTCCTTTTCTAACTCTTCAGTGATCTCAATATCTAATTTGGAGATCTTGTCAGTTAACTTATCAATTTTAGCTTGAGCCTTGGAAATTTGTTCCTTGTTCTTTTCTTCTTGGGAAGCTTCCAAGGAAGTCAATTTTTCCTTCAAAGCAGAAACAGTTCCGTCAATTTCACCAGCAGAAGAAGGAACAGCAACTTCCAATTGAACTAGGGAACCAATGAGTGCTGGATCAATAACAGTCTTAGATTTCTTTTGCTTAGACTTCTTCTTCTTGGACTTACCAGTACCTAAGAAAAATGCTTCTTCAGATTTTTTAATCAATTCAGCACCTTCTGGTAATTCAAACTTATCATCAGATTCTGCCTTAGCACCACTCTCACTGGTAGAACCAGAAGAGGTATCTAACTTAGCAATCAATGTCTTGATCTCAGCGATTTCAGATGCATCAACAGGTTGCTGTGCCTCCTCAGCAATTTCCTTGATTTCATCGAGCAGGTCCTTCTTCTTGAGGTACAAGTTGTAGGCCTTTTCATCGTTTTCTCTTCTCTTTCTTTCTTCATCCATGTCAGCCTTGAACTTTTTGAACTTGACATCGAATGCATCATAGATGGATCTCATCTCGTCTCTCAAAGCATCCCTTTCACTGTAAAGCTTGGATCTGGAATCAAACAGGGTCTTTCTCTTTTGGTCAATACCCTTGTTCTTTTCGGTCAAAGCGTCCAGTGCAGCAGTGATTTCTTCAAACTTAGCTTGAATTTCCTTGTTAGAGTAAGAAGAAAGGGAAGCCTTCAGTTCAGCAATCTTACTCTTGTCAGCATCAATAGACTTTTGAGTTTGTTCAAAGCCGAGGAAGTCTTTCTTAAGCTTGTTCAAAGAGGAGATTTCCTTGATTGCTCTCTTTTCTTCAACCAACATTAAGGAACCAGATTCGATGTTTGATTCAAGCTTTCTGATTCTTTCTTCAATGTCCTTAACGGTCTTGAAGTTGTGCTTTGAAGTCTTCTCATGGATTTCGTTGATTTTTCTCTTCATAACGGCGTCTGTGGCTCTAATTTGTTCATTGACGCTTTGCTTCTTCTTCTTGAGTTCGTTTTGAGACTTGATGATGGATTTCAGTTCAGTGGACAAAGCGTTACGTTTTTCAATGTCTTCCTTTGGTGTAACAGCAACTTCGATGTCTGCTCTCACCTTTTCAACTGCTGCGTCAACCTTCTTCAATTGAGCCTTGATTTCACCCACCTTTTGATCTCTAGCCTTGTTATCTGGCATTTTGATAAACTTTCTAGTGGTTGGTGCTTCCATTTCTGGAATGTCAAACGATGGTAGGTTAAGGGTGGCCATGATTGCGTTTCTGTTCAATTAGTAGAAGATCTCCAGTCGTCGTCCGCTATGATCTATATTTTTCAACGGGCGCTATTTTTCAACTTTTGGACACGTTGAAAGATCTCCCCATACGGAAGTGCTCAGCATATCACTTGCTATCGCTTTAGTATTACGCTGGCATGTATAATACAAGACTACAGCAGCGCCATGATCAATGAATAGCTCTATAATATATGTGACATTCAAGAAAGAGAAAGTGTAACAAAATTACAAAAGAATTTTTAGGAACGATAGTCACCATTGATGGTAACGTAATCATGAGTCAAATCACAAGTCCAGAAGACACAGGAGGCATCACCTTCGGTTCCCAAATCAATGCTGAGCTCAAGTTCTTCATGCTCGAGAATTTCACTTGCTCTGACTTCGTCAACCAGTTCAGGTTCACCATTGACAAGTAACTTTAATTCAGCGGAACCGTCAGTTGGAATGAAGGAAACGTTGGTCTTTTCAGGAACGACATCTGCTCCAGCGTACCCAGTAGCACAAAGAATACGACCCCAGTTGGCGTCCTTTCCAAACATAGCGGTCTTGAACAAAGGAGAGTTTGAGATCGAGTTCGCAACCCTCTTGGCATCTTCGTAAGTCTTTGCGTTCTTGATCTTCAAAGTGATGAACTTAGTAGCACCCTCACCGTCTCTAACCACTAGCTGGGCCAACTCTTTAGCAAACTCAGTGATTGCTTCGTTCAAAGCTGCATATCCCGGATTGGACTCAGTTATAGCTTCACCACCAGCAGCACCGTTAGCCATGGCGCAAATGGTGTCGTTGGTTGACATGTCACCGTCGACGGAAATACAGTTGAAGGACGTGTTGACGGCACCAGAGAGGATGCTCTGAAGCGTCTTTGGCTCCACTGGTGCATCTGTGACAAAGAAACCAAGCAAGGTGGCCATGTTTGGACAGATCATACCTGCACCTTTGGCGAGACCTGCAAGTTTGTATTCAATGCCATTGGAGACAAAGGATTTAGAAACGAGCTTTGGAAACGTGTCAGTGGTCATAATGCCCTTGGCACACTCTAGCCAGTGATCGTGCGAGGAGCCCAGTTTGGAAGTGCTGGTTAAGAGCTCGTCAATACCGCTATTGATCTTATCCAACTGTACTCTTTGGCCAATAACACCGGTGGACATCACGAGAGTCTTTGGAGTTTCGAAGGAATTGTTAGGAGAGACGAGAGCATCAACCTTTTTGGTCATCTTGTAAGCGTCATCAAGCCCACCGGCACCAGTGACGGCGTTTGCACATCCAGAGTTGACAACAATCGATGTGATACCAGCTCCGCCGTGTGCTTTCAAGATTGCCTGATCTGCTAGCACAGGCGCCGCCTTAAACTTGTTTGTAGTGAACACAGCTGCGGCAGACGCTGGTGTCTCAGAGACTAGAATCGATAAGTCTGCCGCTCCTGTCTTCTTAACCTGGGTAGCAGTTGAACCAACTTTGTAACCTTGCGGATAAGTGCCACTGGTAGGCACAAACCTGAGCTTGTTAGCAGGTATAGCAGTTGAAGAAATGGACATAGCCCTTTGCTGGATCATAGACTTAAGCATCGTAAATGAAAAGAGACGTTATGAAAACGAAGTAACTTGAAAAAGCTATATGAAAACCGTTTGAATAGTATCTAAGTCACCTCTGACAAATTAAGCGCGCACTAAAAATTACTGAAATAGGAAAGCCGACGTGAGTCATGTGACCAGAAGCCGGTATGTCACGACATCTCTAATGTTGTTGTCTCAGGAAAGAAAAAGCACTGCGCTGAAAAAGGTTCATCACACCCAGGTTAAAGTAAGTGTGTGATTATAGGAAATAAGAAAGCATCAGTAGTCATGGGAAGAAAAAGGGCAGAAAACGGTGACGGAAGTGAAGCAGCTGGTAAAACAGGTGGTGGAGTGAAACGTGTGAAATTGGTGCCCAGCAGGGAGGGCAAAGCTGGTTTAGGAACAAATGGCAGTGATTTGCAACAAACAAAAGTGAAACGTCGTGTAGGACGACCAAGGTCAGCAAAACCGACGAAATCATTGACAGTATCGTTGTCATTGTCTGGAGACGAAATAGGGGACAATCCAGAGGAAAACGAGAATGAAGACAACAAATCATCATCAGCGTCACCTGTAAACATAAATGGCAAAAGAACCACACCTAGAACCTCTAAGTCGCCCAAGGCGGAAGATGAGGAACCAAAAAGCTGCATACAAGGAGAGACTTCTTTAAGTTTTGTTGAACCGCCGCTCTGTGATGGTGCAATCGTGACCGGCCAGCCATTGGGAGAACCGCCAAATATAAACGCCAAAAGGGAACTCTCATTTCACGCAAAGAAAAGGGGCCCAAAACCCAAAGGATTCTACGACAGCAATGTTTGCGATGAGGAGGTGGAAAAGGTTAGTCAACTCGAGAAGAAGCTTGTGGATTTGAGTAGCATTGAAACCAAAACTAAACTGAGTACAGAAAGACGGTCCCTAAAGCAGGGAAAACTTACAGGAATATTCAAAACCAACGGCTCCAAAGAAGAAACGCCAAAGCAGTATCTTAAAATACCCAAGCTTTCATCTGGAAGAGCTAAATCGTTATCGGAAACGTCACCAGTCAAAAAGTCCAAACCCTTGAAGAAATCAACGGATCTTTCACAAAAACCCAACGAAACCGAACCAGAGTTATCCGACAACCAGGAAGAAGAAACCACTAATGTCAACCAGGACTTTTGCTCCTGTTGTGGCTTACCGGGAATGTTTTTATGTTGTGAGACGTGTCCACGTTCATTTCACTTTCACTGCTTGAACCCACCAGTTGATTCGAAAAACTTACCGGAAAGATGGTTTTGCAAAGAATGCAACGGCAAAAAGATCATCTCTGAGACAGGTGCCGTTCCCGACATCAATGTTGGTATTTTGAGCAAATTATTGTCACATATTGACTATGAAAATCCTACCGTTTTTAGATTACCAAGAGAAATAATAGATGCATTCCAAGGAATATCTATTGATAAGATAGGTGACTTTGAAGATGATTCATTTAAAGAGCAAAAATCGTACAAAGAATTGATAAAGGAACTTGATGATCCATTGTACGGAGTATATGATTCCAATGATAATCCATATCTTTGTTATAGCTGTGGAAAATCTAAAAAGCCTAGGAGTTCAGATATGATGAAATGTGACTACTGCCCTTTATCATGGCATTTGGATTGCCTTGAACCACCATTGACGAGCGTCAAAATGCTGGGCAGTAAATGGAAATGTCCAAATCACGCTGACACTATTGTTAAATTACGCCGGAAAATGAGGGACCAGCCATCCGTGGAGGTTGATAGCACCAAGGCAACAGATATACCCATTGACGCACATGTTGACATTATCAATGTTGATGACAGGTTATTTCAATACAAAGACGGGAATAATGATCTCATTTACCAGTTATCAGACGAGTTTCAAGGACTAGAGAGAAAAGTCCAGTTGGGAAATGTGACTTATGTGGTCAAAGAGGAAGATATTGTTTTAGATTTTTTGAAAGGTGCAAAAATTAGAAAGATACAAGAGGAAAGAGAAAATGCCTCCTTATTCAAAAGTTTAGAATCGACTACAAAAGGATATGTTGAAAGTCTCAGTAAGTTAAGTGCCAGACCAATAATATCCCACGAATTGAAAGAACGCTGCCTTAATGATTTGCTAACAGTTACTGGTGACGAAATCAAAGCTCAAGACGGCGCAGCGGAATTATCAAATGACGATATCAGTGAGTTATTAGCGATTAAAAGGTTAATGGAACGTAAAGGAAAAAAGGAACTATTGGAATTTTTGAAATCAAAATAAACCGAATGAAAATTGGAAAAAATGCAATTTCTCCATTTGTACAGCATAGCACAATGTATACTAAACCGCATATATTTATATATAAAAACAAACAAGACATCTAATATTCACAAAATAAAAAAAAACTATCATATAAAACAAGGCAAACTAAAAAATGAATCACGTCAACTCATATTGAAATATCTTTCAATGGAATACTATCTGTGGTTATATCAGCAACTGCATCAGTCCTTGCTTGTCCAAGTTCTTGATCTGCCAATCCTTCAAAGAATGTATCTCTGAGTTCTCTCCAACGTGTAGTATACGTTCCTAACACAACCATCAGCGTAGCACTAGTAATTTGTAACAGCCACCAATACCCATTTGTTGGGAAACCATTGACAAATGTTACTATGATCAAATTCAGCAAATGAATAGTGATAGCAAAATCCCAAGCTAATTTCGATCTACCGATAATAAATGTGATGAAAATAACGCAAACTAAAGCATCCAAAAGCCATAAAAACATCAATGTAACTCCTAAAGAATTTTCCATGGATACCATTGATGATGAAAAAAGCCAATGGAATGAGTAGTCGTATCCCAAAAGAACCGCTGTGATTGATATCAATATCATTGCAGTTACATAATATACAATCTGAAGGACCAAAATCTGAGTGATAAGTTTAGAGCTGGTCAACTGCCCATTTGGCGATTGCAGCGACACATATGATCCAATCGTTCGGATCTCGCCAACCAATTTTTTAATATTCAACATGCACACGGTCAGTTAGAGTATTTAATATTTTAAAAGTGAAGAAAAAATAAAAAAATATCTGTATTATCAACACCTTTGATTAACTTACTTCTTCTATAAGCATTGCTCATCAAAGCTTTTGGGTTTTCTGTTTGTCTTGAAACTATAAAAGAAATGCCAGAGAAGTTAGAGTTTAAAGATCCTATCATTTCAGTGGCCAAAAACCCCATCCCAACACGTGTTTTGATAGCAAGACTTGACGCGTTGCGTTCCAAACTTGACTCCATTGAAGACCCAGAATTGGCATCTTTGGACAGCATAAAGACAGATTTAGCTAACGAAAAGCTTCTTAAACATAGCAAGGAAGATATACAGGCACGTGTCGCCTATTGCATAGTGAACATTTTGCATATATACGTTCCAAATGCTCCATATGACGCGTCCAAACTGGAGTCAATATTTAAGCTGTTAATTTCACAACTCAAAGGTCTTCTTTGCCCTGAGTCCAAAAACTATGCATTGCACGTCCACATTTTGAAAATGACTGCCACTTATGATATCTTTGCATTAGTTAATGAAATCGATGAGAGTGATAAGTTGATCGATTCTCTCTTTGAAGTTTTATATTCTGTCATAGGAAGTGAAAAATTTGAACCTATTCTGCAACCATATGTTGTGTCTATTCTCGATGTTGTTGTTACAGAACCTACGGTTGAATTAAGCATGAAGGTTATGAAAATGATTATGAATAAATTTCTAGCTAATACTAAAGTCAGGAAAGGAGAAAAGACTTCCGTCTTGGGATTCGACGTTACACTTAAGTTGTGTGAAAGAAACTCTGAGAAGCTAAGTAGAAACGTCACCAAACTTTTGTCAGACCTGTTATACGAAGCTGCGAAAATGGAAAGCTTGGACTCAGGTTCTGATTCAGACTCTGACGAAGAACAAACGGCCGTAGATAACAATAGAGTTAATGAAGAGCAGCGTATTCAACTAAACAAAATACATACACTGATCATTGAGTTATGGAGGTATGTTCCCGAAATTTTAAGCTCAGCGACTGGTTTACTAGAAAATGAATTAGAAGCCGACGACATAGTGATCAGAACAGTTGCAACTAAGGCAGTTGGTCATATTTTAGCCATAACATCACACAATATGAATTTTGTAACGGTCCATTCTGTTGTTTACAGCCATTGGCTGAAAAAGTCACTGGATGTCAATCCTAGTGTTAGAAGAGCCTGGATAAGTCAACTATCCAAAGTGATTGAAGCAAGGGCTGACCTGAATGATAAACTTCAAGCAACCATTTCAACTACATTAATTGACTCAGATGAAAGAGTGAGGCTTGCTACACTTTACCAACTAGGTCAATTAAAACCTTCTCTTTTCCTTGAAAGAGTTGCATCAGAGTCCGTGATGTCACTTATGGGACAACTTGTTAGAGATAAACATGCTTTGATGAGACATGAAACAATCAAGTTTTTATGTTCAATCTATAATATTACAATTGATACGTGCGATGAAAGTCAGAAACACTTGATATCCTGGATTCCTGACGTGATTTTAAAGTTAGTTTATATCAACGACAAAAATATTGAAGCTGATGTTGATTTCATGCTGTTTGAAAAATTAATACCGTTTGAAAGTTCTCCAGAAAAAAGGGTTAACAGACTATTACAACTTGTGTCTTCTTTATCCCAAAAATCCCAAACATCGTTTTTTGCTATGATAAAGCGACAAGTGCAGCTAAACACAGTTCTCAGCCAGTTATTACTGTTAATTGAAGAACACGATTTTGATTTTGAAGATACGATACTGTTGAGCAAGCTTAGAAAGGCCATTGAATGGCTTGCAAATAGGTTTCCAGTAAAACTAGATGCTTCATTATATCTTATTAGATTTTTCAAATTGAATAATAAAAGGTTTTTCAGGCTTCTTACTCTGTGTATCTCAAGCTCCTCAGATTACGAAACTGTTACAAATGGGTTGAAGGAGTTGCTAACAAAATTATCCAATCAAAAGAATACCGAAATAGTTAATGAACAAAGTATAAATCCTGAAATAATGCAAACGGTAATGAAATTGTTGCTATTAAGATCTTCTTCTATCTGGTATAATGTCAGTAACGTTTCCTTAATAACAGACATATCTAAGGATAGCGAATCTCCTTACAATCAAATAGCATTGCTTATATTAGATAATATCTCGCAAATTAATCCAATTCTATTGAAAAGTAACATTGAAAATTTGGTTAAATTTGTTACTGAAGACACAAAAACTGATTTAAGATGGAGAGATTTGAAAGCCATTCATAATTATGCTATCAAATTTTCAGATTCATTTTACAATAAGATTTGTTTAGGTGATGAATTTTACGAAAAGTTGGAAAATATTGCTACTGATGGTACTCCTTTAGAATCTCCATTTGCTATCCAAATATTGAATGGTTTGAAAATCGGAGACAAAACTCTTTACTATCATCGAATTTTTAATCGTATTTGGCCAATGCAAAGAGACTCCTTAAAACTCAACACACACTTGGCTACTTTAGGGGAAATTTTTTCCCTTGATTATTTGACCGTCGAAAAAGACACTAAAGAGATCGGTAGATATCTAACAGATGAAATTTTATTCAAAAACTATAATTTAGTAGAGGATGGTAAAGAGTGGATTGAAGCGGACGAATTATTTAACAGTGACTCAGAGTATGAATGCAACTCAAAATTGTTAGCTATTAAAATATTTTCCAAATGGTTATCAGTAGAAACTGATGACCCAAACATTATTGAAACTATGGGTAAACATATACTACATACTTTTCTTTCCAATATTATTATTCGTGGAGGTGAAATCACCAAGACCCATGATACTCCGAAAAGAGTTGCTGCAAGGTTAAGACTCGAAGCTTATCTTCAAATTTTAGAATTGAGCAAGATTGAAAGCCTCAGCAATTTGGTTGATGAATCGATTATTCAAAAATTGATTATCTGCATTCAAGATTCTAACGTTCATGTGCGAGAAGGATGTATGGAAAGTTTGAAGGCTTTGTTGACCTCTAACTCTATTTCTGATAAATTTTTACCACTGACTTATTTTGTTGCTCATGATCCTGCCATGTCTTTACGTTCTGACATGAAAATATGGATTAAAGCAGCTTTCAGTAAGCAACTTTCAAAGGGGAAGAAGGAACTCATTTTTGAAAAATCATGGGTTAGATTTTTGCATATGCTCCACAACCATTTCGAATTTAAAGATTATTATGAGGAATGGATTGAAGCGTGCAGAGTAGTGAAATCTTCAGAGGAATGTGATACTGATGACAGTGAGAAACTTATGTCTTTGAGAGAGGCTAAGGATAAGTTATTCAAAGATTTCGTTTCTTTTACATCCTCTTTCGTCATATTTACATTGAATTCCATTGGAAGCAATGACAATATATCCATGTTATACTATCTATCCCAAAGAATCAAGCAATGCTATGACGTTACTAGTAACGAGGCAGAGCCTGAAGACCCTAGCTCTATGACCAATACACGATTGTTTTTCTTGTCAGATTTAGTACAATTGACAATCAGTGAGGTGGCTAAGCTGAAAAATTGGACTCTCTCAGCATACACTCATAAACTCAAACTACCAAAGGATCTATATGGAGCTCTTACAAACGCAACATGTTTAGAAGTTTCAGCTATTGATTACCTTCCTGTTGAGTCGAACGACGATGCAGCGATGATCATTCGGGCCAAGTGGAGAAGTGAGAACAGCTCCGGCAATGCTAACAAGCCAAAACGAATGAATGTTAGAAATATTGAAGAAGCAGTGACATCTCAACAGACGGACAGGATCCCGATTGCAAAATCAAGATCCAAACGAAAACGGTCTGCAACAAATGATGAAGAATCAGATTCTGAAACAGTTGTGAGTTCTGGTGAAGATGAGTATCGTGGCCCTGCAACTAAAAAAGGTGGTATCGTATCAATTAGGAGAAGCAAAAGAGCCAAAAGAATTGATTACAAGGAAGATTAGACATAGAGTGATGTGTAAATGAGCATATGAGCAAAACTATTTTCACGTCATGAAAAATGGCAGATGAAAATTCGGGTTTCTGCCACGCGGTTTGTTCCCATGTTTTTCTTTGATTTACGTGTCTTGTTTTTTTGAAAAGAAGAAAACATTCCAAACAAAAGCTAAACACAATGTCCACCTTTGCTGATAGAGAACAACCAAAGACCTTGTGTCTTTTTGATGTTGATGGTACTTTGACCCCAGCTAGATTAACCGTCTCCCCAGAAATGGATGAATTACTCAAGGAATTGAGAAAGAAGTGCGTTATTGGGTTTGTTGGTGGTTCTGACTTGAGCAAGCAAGTTGAACAATTGGGTGCTGATGTTTTGTCTAAATTTGACTACTGCTTTTCTGAAAATGGTTTGACTGCATACAAATTGGGCCAAGAATTAGCTTCTCAATCATTCATTAACTGGATCGGTGAAGAAAGATACAACGAACTTTCAAAGTTCATTTTAAAGTACTTATCAGAATTGGACTTGCCATTCAGAAGAGGTACCTTCATTGAATTCAGAAATGGTATGATCAACGTTTCCCCAGTCGGTAGAAACTGTAGCACTGAAGAAAGAAACAAGTACGAAGCATACGATATTCCAAACAAGGTTAGAGTCAACATGGTTGAAGCTTTGAAGGAAAACTTTAAGGACTTGGACTTGACTTACTCCATTGGTGGTCAAATTTCTTTTGATGTCTTCCCAACAGGTTGGGATAAGACTTACTGTTTGAGACACGTTGAAGACGAAGGTTTCGAGACCATCCACTTCTTCGGTGACAAGGCTTACCAAGGTGGTAACGATTGGGAAATTTATTCCGACGACAGAACTATTGGTCATGCTGTCAAGTCTCCAGAAGACACTATGGCTATGTTGAAGGAAATCTTCAACTTGTAAGTCATTCACTATTTAGCTTATCCTTTATATTTTCGAATGGAAAACAGATTAGATACTTATTTGTCGTAGTTGGTAACATTTTGCTTTTTCAAGTTTAATATTTTTATTAATATGTACAGAGTATTATACAACTCAGAGCATGTGTTTGCATCAACACAACTCATATTTACGATCTTCAATCAATCTTTCAAAATTTTCTTTAGCTGCCTGTAAATCTACATCTGAAAGTTCGAATAAAACGTTGAACTGCTCAGTTTTGTATCCAAATAACTTGGCATAATTCATTAAAGTTTCAATTATTTCATTAGTTTGCTGTTTGGTTCCCTTTGATTTGATGGCAGCAAGAAGCCCATATCGATCTTTATACAGTTGGACAATTTTTTGCTGATCAGGAGTCAGTTTCTTTTCCAGCTTTTGTATACGACTTTCCAACTTTCCTTTAATGCCAATAACGGTCTCCATGTCTAATGTAGGGTCAAACTCTTGGCCATACCAATCAACAAAAGCAATGCATGTCGGTAAATCATTGTAAGCTAGCAATGTGCCAATAACATCACGAACAACATTTTTGTCTCCTACTTTGTTGGTTATGATAATTTGGACAAACTCCCGCAATGCCAACTGCCTAGAGCCAATCAATTCTGTATTTTCAATCTTAATTGCAATAGATTTATAGAACGCCAGTAAACATACCGACCACAAAGATTTGTGTGAATCGTTGGGTATTGAAATATGTTTTATGCCAATAGTATCATCAGTCATTATATATTTTTGAATGAAGGCAATAGCTGTATCAAATTGCTTGTTTGCTACAAGTTTCATGATGATAGTGGTAGCCAATGGCTCTTCAATTGCAATATTTGCATTTTCCATGACTTTCAATATACCATCTAAACCTTTTAGCTTTGGTCTATTGGTGGACAAAAGGTGCTTAATAAATACTCCATATAGATGAGAATTGGCATTTGGTAAACAAGTGATAACTGAATCATTGGAATTACAATTTTTATTCATTGCATTCAGCATCTCTGTTGCTAACTGCAAACCAATATTTGATTTACTTTTCAATAAAAGATCCAAGAGCAGGTTCGCATCAAATGTTGTCAAGGGTATGTTATTTTTTATGCTATCTTGCAAATCTCTAATTGTTGAACTTTCTTTTTTATTAGTTAGTATTAAGCGGTTGAGATAAACCAAAATGTTGTTCATTAGTTTAGATTCTTCGATGGGAGTCGAATCAATTTCTTCAGAATCCTGTAATTCTTTGATTAGAATTGTCTTAATATCTGTACGAGAGTTTTTCTCGTGTGTAGCACTATCTACCAGCTCCTTCAAGTATAAATGCTGTCCAAGAATATCAAAACTTGATTTAAATGATTCGATAAAGAAAGAAAGATAGTCGTGATCGATAGAATTAATTTGTTCCAAAATGAGCACACTCTCTGGAAACCGCATATTACCAATGAAAGCGAAAACTACTTCGTTCAAACTCTCCCAACTAACAGGCTCGATTCTATTGTAGTACTCGAAAACCATGTTGGTATCATTCATCAACTGCGTAGCTGGAATGATAGGGTCTCGCTGGATACCGACAGTTTCGGCATTCATTTGAATTTCTTCCCAGAACCACAAAGCATCATCTACATTTTGCTGAGTAAGAGCCTGTTTTAGGCCTTTGATTAAAACTATTGTATTAACATATCCCCATTTCTCTTTAATAAAATCAATGAGGTCAATTCCACCATTGATGTCTGCTTTTGTTAAATATATTTCAGCACCTAACTCAAACCAAAATCTTTCATCTTTGACATCCTTCTCTTTCCGAAAATTGTATAATTCCAGTGCCTTATCGTATTCTTCGTAAGTAATGAGAGATTCGATATAAAATTTTTCGTTGATGGGATCAGGGTGCATCTTGGGTCCAAATTTAAGCTCAAGGGCCATATATAACAATCTTCCACAAAGGTATATGCATTGGTTTCTAAGCTGGTCATTTTTGATGGCTGTTGAAATGGTATATAATGCACTATATTTATCAAGATGTACTTTGGATGCTAAATCATAATTTCTAATTCGACTCATCCTATAGAGAAAATGGGGCAACTTTTCAAGCGCTGCTTCTTGTCCGTTTTGCAGCTGTTCAACTGTGTCAAATGCTTCAACTAGAGATTCTGGGTTTTGGTCATCTGACGAGATCAACTGATTGAGCTTTTCATTTAAAGCAGCGTTAGCACTATCACTTTGAGGATCCATTTGCGTAGCTATGCTATTCTGGCCCTCTTCGATAAGCCAATCTACAAAATGATCGATTTCTTCCATTGTCAATTCCTTTTTTGTAGATTTTGGATCATTCAAATACTTTTTCAATATGTCAGTTTCCTTTTCAGACTCTGCCACCATATTCTCAATAAAATCAGAATCACATTCAATACCGTCATTTTGAAACCTTTGTTTCAACTCTTTTCTAATTAGTTCTGCGTCTTTATACCCGAGCTTTGCAATTGCCTCTTTGATTCCAGTCTCTTTTTTGTCACTCCCTTGCTGGAATTTGGATCTTCTTACAGATTTAGTGCCATTAGACTGTCCAGAATCTCCAGGGACTTGCAATGCTGATATCCTTTTTAACTCAGTATTGATTTCATTTTCAGTATCATTATCTTCAGTCCCATTTTGTGCCTTTTTTAAAGTCACTTGAAACCTGGACCTAGTCCTAACTTCCCGTATAAACAGTTTTCTCTTCATAGGCTGTCGCAAATGGTTAGAGTACCTAAACATACCTGTATATAACCACTATTTTAACCTTTAACAGATATAACACATAATGAAAAGTTTCAGTTTAATGATTACGTAAATTCCCATTGCTCATTATAGGTCACGTGACAATTACATAATATGCACGTGATTTACGCACAAGTGTCATGGTGCCACTACAATGCCTCCTGTGCATGTCCAATTGGGGGGCGCGAATCCCTCACTGGGACGCTTGCAATGTTGGCAACACTTTGAAGATGAAAAGACACTGGTTACTTGAAGTGTAAGAGCACCAAAGTAATAGCTAACGATGTCTGCCATTTTCAGAAGATCTCTCTCTACTTTGATTCCACCAAAGGTTGCTTCTCCAGCTGTATGTTGCCTAAAAGATTTTAAGGGCAAATGAAATTTGATATTGCAGATGAATTTAACGATTCCTTCGATATAGGTCATAGTTTGATATTACTGAGTATTACATTCTGATACCCGTTTGTGGTACGTTTTGTTGAAGCCAAATTCCATCAAAACTTTCATCAATTTATGGTTCAACTGTATCAATGTTTGTTTTAAGACTAAAGACCATAAAGATTTTCTTAAAAACAACCAACCATTTCTATATGACTTCCTTGTTAAATGAATCAGCAATATCTATTACTCTTTCCTTGTTTCCACCCGTCAAACTTTCTAATACTAACATTAGTTTAATTCTTAACAGAACTTAGGTTCCAACCCAGCAGCAAAGAGAATGGAACACATTGTTTCTTTCTACTCTAAATTGCCAAGAGGTGCAGCTGAAAAGGTCTCACCAAAGACTCCTTTCGCTAAATACAGAGAACACTACAGAAACACCGGTTACCCAGTTTTCCACTTTGCTCTTTTCTTCTTATCCCTTGGTTACGGTTTAGAGTACTACTTCCACTTGTCTCATGAAAAGGAACACCACTAAAGATTCTGACAAAGTGTGGAACGTCTTTATTTATATTTATTTATTTATTTTATTCATGATTCAATGATTCGTTTTTTCGAAACTGAAATTACTATAAAATTCTTCTATCTACAATTGTTTCATTTCATTGAAAGTTAACCTAACAGCGGCTTTACCCTTTTCCTTGCCAAGTTCAACCTCTTTTTTTTCAACTTTGCTCCATTCTGCCCAAGTAAACGGTTCGATTTTCTTTTCTTGCAAAAGAGCTTCAATTACAGATCTACCTTCTTTTATCTGTTTGACATTCTTTAAGTCTTCTATAATGGTTTCTGCTGTAATTGAACTATCGACAACTGTTGCATTGATATTACCTACAGAGCCTGACGCAACCCATCCAGTACAGTATGAGTGTGGTGGTGCAACATCGCCAATCTTACCGTTCTGATTAACAATCCTACCTTTGGCAAATGGAATATTAAGTTCTTCAAACTCATTCAGAGGTTCCGCTTTATAACCAGTTGCTAATATGACGAGGTCAGTTTTGATACTAGCAAATGCATTGCTTGGTTTAAGGTCATATGATCCATCTTCCTTCATGGAAACTTTATTCTTTGAAACAATCATCTCTTCCAATAAATCATCGGACTTAACTTTGAAGCCTATTGGATTTTTCAAGTAGTCTAATCTGAAATTCTTTTCGCCAAAAACATGTTTGTGCTTGTGAGCATACTTTTCAATCAATGAAACTCTTCTCTTTTCAATACGTCCCAACTTTTGGCTTTTAAGTAAATCTGCAAAATCTTCTTCATTATAACCTGAAAAATAAACGCCTTCATTCTCCATCTCTAATAACTCTCTCAATTCCTTATTCGTGAATTTGGACTCTAGGATGCCTTTTCTTGCAACAACGTTGACATTCGTAACAGTACTTTCTTTCAGCTTAGCAAGAGCATGCTCCGAAATATCAGTTTTTTCCCATCTACTAATGCTTCCCAACAATATTCGAACAATGTCGATGGCAACGTTACCATTGCCTACTATTGAGACAGTTTTAGCTTTTTCAAGAGGGGGATTAAAGTTTTTGTAATCAGGATCATTATTATACCATCCAACAAAAGTTTTGGAATCAATAACCGCTGGATGATCAACGCCAGCTATATTTGGAACATTGGCATGTGTTGAACCATATGCATATAGAACACCGTTATAGTTATCATACAAATCTTTCAATTTCAAAGACTTAGACATATTTAAGTCTGAAATAGGAACATTACCAAAAAACTTGAACGAGTCACCATACTCTTCAACATCTTTAAATCTATCAATACAGTTCTTAACTTCCGGGTGGTCTGGCGCCACACCAAAACGAGCAAGCCCATAAGGGTTTGGGTTCCTTTCGAACATGTCTATCTCAAATTCATTTGAATTGGACTTCAGTATATGCAACGCTGTATAAAAGGCAGCAGGGCCTGATCCAATAATAGCCAATTTTTTTTTAGCATTAGTAGATAGATTCCTGACAGTGGAAATTGATAGTGATCCTTTCATTGTAGAAATGCTCAAAGAAGGGAAAAGCTTGTGATTGTAAAAAGTTGAAACTTTTCCCGAAAGTGATTTTTCTTTACTGATTATGATTTATCAACCATGTTACGATGTCCTACAATGAAAATAACTCAGACTGGGAAAGTGGCAATGATACAAATCTGTTGGCCAGTTTAAGAAGAGTGGAGGCGTTGGAAAACAATAACTCTGTTCTTGAGGTAGATGAAATTGAAACAGATATTGATGAGTTAAACTCCACTCCTGTTGAAAAACCTTTAGCTATATCACAAAAAGACTGGGAGTCTATGAATGATTCCCAGTTTATAGATTACGTCAATTCAATAACAAGTTTTCACCAAGAATCTAAGCATAGTGTCTCATTAGATGAATCTCAGCTGTTTGGTGCCCAAAAGCAAACAGATGGCGTATTAACTGCATCTATGTACTCCAACCCTGAAGAGATAAACGATAAAGATATACAGATGGCCAACGAGTTTGCATTTGAAGACCACGAAACATATTTTGCTACTAAAAAGAGTAAGCAAGCGTTACAAGATGAGGAATTAGTCAAGTACATGAAGAATTTTGGCTCAGCAAATGCACAAACATCAACGATATTTGCAAACTGCTCCATCCACGTGAATGGAAGAACAGATCCCGATATTATGACTTTGAGAAAACTGATTGTGCTTCATGGAGGAAAGTTTGTTCATCATTTGAGTTCTAAAGGACAAGCAACACATATTGTTGCTGAACATCTGCCTCCAAAAAAAAGACAAGAATTCACATATTGCAAAGTAGTCAAACCTAAATGGATTACAGAAAGTATAGAGAAAAATCGATTACAAAACTGGGCACTCTATCGTATTGGGGGATTGAATCCATATGGTCAGAGACAAATTACCGAGACCAATGTTAAAAGTAGAACAAATAAAGAGTCAGAGATTTTGGAAAACAAAAACCCGATACAAGTACATGACCAAGTAATAGAAGAAGATGGTGTCAATATTGACAAAGGGATAGAGAATGAACCAAAAGAAGAAAATTATGAAGAAATATTATCACAAAGTATAGGACCGAGTGAGAATATTCTTGGCAAAGCCATGGATGCCAATCATCCTGACTTTTTGGAGACATTCTTTGCTAAATCTAGATTACATCATTTGAGCACTTGGAAATTGTCTTTAAAATCCAAATTTTTGAATAAAGCAATCAAGGTCTTGACAGAAAGAGGTGTACATGAACAAATCAGTGAAAGGGTAATTTTGCATGTTGATTTTGATTGCTTTTTTGCAACAGTATCAGCTATGTACAATAGCACACCTTTGGATTTTAAAAACATCCCAATTTGTGTCACCCATGGTGGGGGCTCGGCAGACGTTTCTTCGTGTAATTATAAAGCAAGAGAATTTGGTGTTAAAAATGGCATGTGGTTATCCTCTGCCAGGAAACTGTGTCCAAAGCTAGTGTGCTTGCCTTACAAATTTGAAGAGTACCAAGAGAAATCAAATATATTTTACGATTACTTATTAGGTTTAGATATAAACTCTATTTTACCTATCAGTGTTGATGAAGCTTTGGTGGACATATCTTTTTTAGCTCAAAAATATGGTATCCTGGAAACTACCACGAAGATTAAAAGAGAACTAGATAAAATAACAGGGTGCACTTTAAGTTGCGGAACGGGTAGTAATGTACTATTAGCAAAACTTGCATTAAGGAAAGCCAAGCCAGATAATGTTTATCATATATCAGATTCTAGCGTGCTGAACGAGATCAAAAACATTTCCTTTGATAAACTTCCTGGAATAGGACACAAGATGTACACAAAACTTTCAGCTCATCTTAGAAAACATCCTGTACTTTTAGATGATGTTCGCAAAGTTCCCATGGTAGAATTGAATAAACTTTTTGGCTTGAAAACAGGTGAGATGATCCACAATTATTCTGTTGGAGAGGATGATACAAGTATTGATATACTAAAAAATCCTGAAGAATATACCCGTAAATCCATTGGACTCGATATTAATTGGGGAATCCGGTTTGATAATGACATTCAAACTGAGGCATTTTTAACGAGATTAGCTGGTGAATTATCAAAGAGGTTGAGGGATGCAGATATGTTAGGTTCAAGTTTGACGTTAAAAGTTTCCATTAGACATCCAGATGCACCCATCGATCCGCCAAAATTTTTGGGTATGGGAAGGTGTACATTTAATTCCAAGGTGTCAAGGCTTGGTGTGGCGACGCGTGAGTTGAGCGTGTTAGCATCTGAAATGCGATACATTTGGCGGTCCCTGAATGTAGAACCGAAAGAATTGAGGGGTATCAGTGTAAGCATGACAGGATTAGTTCACACCGACAAAGCTAACAAAGTTGATGCTAACCAAAGAAAATTAGAGTTTAAATCTATCAAATCAAAGCAGGATTTGAAGCAGGCACCTATTAATCACACGGATTCTCTAATTAAAACATCAAGCGTTACACCAATTGAGCAAACGAAACATGAAAAACAAGATTTCAATTTTCAAGATCATTTTTCGAAAATTAAAGCAAATGCCAGGAAGAACATAGCTCGGTCACCAGCCTCTCCGATAGCCACTGAAAATGAAATTGATTGGGAGGTTTTCAACCTATTACCACAAGACATTCAAAATGAGATTAAAGAGGAACTGCGTAGAAGATTGTTAAGAACATCTCCAAAGAAAAGGAAAGTACCATATTCTGAGAGGGACATAGCGCTAGCACTATCACCTTCCAAGAAAAGGGCCCTTAACGTTGCAAACAATGGAGTCAAAATTCCCAAAAAAACGTCAACCATCATGTTCCAAGGCTTGTCTATTGATAATCTAGGGTCCATAAAAGAAAAAATATATAGCTGGTTGACAGCCACAATGTTAAATGGATCCATTGATAATGAAGATTTAGACATGTTCCTTGGTTTTATGAGACAGCTCTTAATATCTCATGCGTATTTTGTTTTTTTAAATTTATTTGAATGGCTAAAAGTCATAGTTGAAAATAAGAAAGACAACACAGGATATGAGAAATGGTCTACGATAATCGTTTCTCTTGATTCATTGTTCAATGAACAAAATTATATAGAATTTGAGTATAACTTTTAACCGTTTAATTACCCTTAACAATAAGCTCTTTTGGTGCCCTTACGGACCATTCAGACCAAGAACCATCATAAACAGCTATACTTGAAGAATCAAAGCCTGCAAGCTGCAAAGCAGCCCTGACCACACAAGCAGTAACACCACTTCCACAAGAAACAATGATTGATTTTGTAGAGTCAATACCCTTTTCTTGGAATTTACTCTTCAAGCTTACAGATGACAAAAATGCTTTTTGTGGAGTCAATAATTCGGTATAAGGGATGTTAATAGCACCTGGAATATGACCAGATGACATTCCAGGTCTCACTTCCTCTGCTTCACCTGTGAATCTGGAGGACCCTCTAGCGTCCACCAATGTATACTCAGTTCCAATTTTACCACTTTGAACCAGTTCTAGCAAATCTTCGTACAAGACAACTTTTGAAGAATCAAAAGTTGCAATATAGTTGCTTTTTGGCAATGAAGAGGGGCTAGTGACAAGATTTTCATCAACTAAATTGTTAGCACTATGAAGCTTCATCACCAAATTTGGGTCTGCGCTTGATTGTGAGTAAGCAGGAAATGTGTTAAAGTAGGTAATTTTACTTAGGTCATGGCCAAATAATTCAAATAACCATCCGACTCTGCAAGCACTGAATATACCCTGTTGATCGTATATCAGCAAATCATCATCATTTTTTATTCCTAAGTCAGAAACGGCCTTAGAGAAATCTTCAGCAGAGGGAATCATATGTGGGTAAGGCTTTGATGAGTCTTTGACAGCACTAATGTCGAAAAACACGGCCTTACTGGTTAGTCTTCTCTTCATAAATTCATGGTAACCAGACATTGGAACGTTTGGGAGGAACCAAGTGGCATCAATTGGCTGAATAGTGGCGCTCTTATCGGCAAAAAAGGCTTTGACTGCCGCTGGAGGTAGAGTAGATACCATGCGGGAATGTTTCACAATTATAGATTTCATTTTAAAGCATAACGTTAACGGTAAAAGATATGGACTGAAATTTTTTTCTTCTCGCAAAGTGAGAGAGCTAAGAAAATTGATGTTGTAACATTCATCAACTTATTAGAACACATAAACCACGCGTTGATTTGGACACCATAGAAATGTCTGTGGATCACGACTTTGATAATGCATTAGGTGGTCAGATTGGAAACATAGAAGATTTATTTTTGGAGGGGAAGACGGTGCATGCTATTGATGCAATTGATTTTGAAGATGAAGATGAATTGGCAGACGAGGAGGAAGCTACGAACTCACGACATAAGCACAGTGAAAATGGATACGCACAAGAAGAGGAAGATGATGAAGGCGGTGGCAATGATGATGAAAGTGATGATTTTATGAAAGAATTACAAACAGAAGCTTTAGAAGGTGTTGAGAAGGGACAAGATAAAGATATGGCCGGTGCGTTATTAGGCCTGAATAGCATGCCAGAACCTACTAGTAATATTGGCTTAGAAGATTTAGATTTTGCCTCTAACTCATTATTAGATCATACTGGTCAAGTAGGTGAATCTGACATTGATCTATCAGAAACAGAAAAGGAAAATTACAGTCAGCGTAAAGATCCCAAGAACAAACACCAAAGTCTTATTGAAAGGAACAGAATGCAAGAAGAAAACAAAGAGAAGTTATTAAGAATTTTTTGTCCCACATTCAGAAGAGGGAGACCTATAAAATTGCAAAAGCTCTTTCCTATTGTACCACTAGAATACAGTTACCAGCAACCAACATTAATTACAGGACCTTTTATGCCTAAAACACTTCAATTTGAGATTCAGCAAGATACAAGAAAAGAATTGAGAATGAATAGCAAGCATTACAAGGGTCAGCAAAATAAATATTTTGAAAAAACAATGAAGTCATTACCACCAAAGCCAATGGTTGAGATTAAAGCCTCAGAACTGCGGAAATCCAAAGAAGTGTCGAAACCTTCACACAATTATAGAACTGCAATCAAGGACTATGCTAACGAAATCGTGTTGTCAGCTGCAAATTGGGACGATGACGCTATTTTATTTGGGGAAGAAAGAAGGCCACCAAAAAGATTGAAGACTGAAAGTTTTGATTTTGATGATTGGATGGACAACGATGAAATGATCTTTGATGGCTCAATTGATGTTGATGTAATGAATCTAAAATTAGATTTGAATGATGACCAAATGGTGCTAATGGATAGAGATGACCTTGACGATAATCTGAATCAAGATGATACATTAGCAAAGATTCCAATGAATCAAAAAGCAATTGAATCAAGATTTTCAATTTCAAATGATAGAGAATATGAATTTTTGAAGGGCAACTACCAAATTAAAGTCAGAGCCACAATTGGTACTATGACAATTGACCATGCCCCTCCTGCAGCTAGACTGCAAACACCTTATTATAAAGTAAAGCCACCAGCAAAGTCTGTTCGACTTTATCATCGACCAAAGTTCTCTGTTCGTTCCGGGACAATCATGCAATTTTCAAGGCCAAAACACAGAAAAAAGAAGAGAGATAGAGGAAAGGATATTAACGAGCTTTTTAAAGAATCTAAAGATTTGACTTTGGGTGATACAGGTAATATATTTGTGATGGAGTATTCAGAAGAGTTCCCGTTATCGATGAGCAAATTTGGAATGGGATCGAAAATCATCAACTACTACAGAAAGATTCATGATGATGACACAAAAAGACCAAAATTGTCCATAGGTGAAACTCATGTTTTAGGTGTTCAGGATCGGTCTCCTTTTTGGAACTTTGGATTTGTTGAATCAGGAAATGTTATTCCAGCTATTTACAACCATATGATTAGGGCACCCGTGTATCAGCATGATTCATATTCAACTGATTTTTTATTAATAAGATCTCATGGTGGAGGTAGCAATACTAGATATTTTTTGAGATCCATCAATCAACTTTTTACTGTAGGCCAATGCTATCCAGCCCAAGAAGTTCCAGGTCCACATTCTCGTAGAGTTACTACAATAAATAAGAATAGACTAAAGATGATTGTTTACCGTGCTGTTAATAACAACGAAAGGCAAAGAATTGTTGTTAAGGACATTTCTGTTCATTTTCCTGATCAAACTGATATGCAAAACAGACAGAAGTTGAAGGAGTTTATGGAGTACCAAAGACATGGTGAGGACCAGGGTCATTGGAAAGTTAAGTCAAATGATATGCTTTTAGACTATAATCAAATCAGAAAGCTGGTTACTCCCGACGACATTTGCTTGATGGAAATGATGCTTATGGGTCAACAGAGGTTTGACGATTTAGAGTCTTTCAGAAGAGAAAGATTGCAAGACCTTGAAGAGGGTAACAGCAAAAAGGAATCCAATAAAGAAAGTGAGGAGGATTTGGCACATAAGCTAGCCCCGTGGAATACAACAAGAAATTTTATTCAAGCAACACAAGGTAAAGCTATGCTTCAAATACACGGCGAAGGTGATCCGTCTCACAAGGGAGAAGCGATCTCATTTTTAAGAACTTCGATGAAGGGTGGTTTTTTAAAAAACGTTGAGAATGCAGGCTCAGGCTCAACACCTGCAGCAGTAAATACACCAGGCACCCCAACTAAAAACGGCCAACCAGTTGCGCATTCTTATAATGTTGCCCAACAACAAAAACTCTATGATAATGAAATTGCGAAAGTTTGGTACAAATCGAGGGCTAAGCTGAGTAAGGTTGCCGCTGCTCCTGTGCCTACGACACGTACAGATAGTGACTTTAAAGATGTTAATTATATGAAAAAAGCAGACAACATCGTCAATAAGGAAGTGGATGAGAAACCAAGATACTTGAAGATTACTAGATTAGTGAAAAACGAATATGGAATCAAAGAGCGTAAAGTTGTTGTTATCAAGGATCCGAAAGTGGTTGAGTTATATGTCAAAAGAAAACAGCAGCAACTAGTTGAAGGAATGCATTCTGGAGAAGGTGATATTGTGCTTACAAATGATAATGAAGAAAACTTGAAGGTCAAAAAGAGGCTTGAAGAGGAATTAGCCAAGCTACAAAAACTGCACGAAAAGAAGAAGAAGAAGGTTCCAATGATCACAGCAGCCAACATTGATAGTGAAGGGCGTATCAGTGGTAAGGGTATTGGTAAAGGTAAGTCTACCTTGAGAAGGTGTGCCACCTGTGGTGCACTTGGGCATATTCGTACAAATAAAACATGTCCACTATATTACACAGTTCATAACAAATCAAATCCAAATTACAATGGTTCCAAGGCTAAATCTAACCCACTAGCCAACGGTGCTCCAGAATCACAGACTGAGAAGGAGTCTTCAGCATCTGTCAGTTAGACAATTGTATATATTTATATTTTGTAAAGTAAATGCTTTTTGGGGTATAGTTAAACCTGGAGCATCTGCAAAAAAAAGTTAAACCTTGACGAAGAATTTATTTGATATTGGAAACAAACAATCATGGCTTTACCATTCGAAGATACCCGAAAGGTAATGAAATCTTTTGATGCGTTTCCAAAAAGACCTAGTGCTGACCAAGTGCGATCTCAAAGAGGTGCAATGTCGACTTTAATGTCATATTTCTTCATGATATTTTTTCTTTGGGTTGAATTGGGAGGATACATTGATGGGTATATCGATTATCAATTTTCAGTAGATGAAAAGATTAGGGAGACTGTTGCACTTAATGTTGATATTATAGTTTCAATGCCTTGCAAGTATTTGGATGCCAACGTTCGTGACCACACCGATGATAGATTTCTTGCTGAAGAGTTACTGAACTTTGAGGGAATGTCAATGGAGGCTGCTCACATTTTCACTAATAAACAAGTCGAAGTGAAGAACAATAATATTGATACCATTTTTGATGCATCTTTAAATGCAGAATATCTTCAGAAAAACCACAGAACGAATTTGGATTTTCCGTTTTGTAGAATATCAGGATCTTTACCAATAAATAGAGTTCAAGGAGACTTTCACATTACTGCTGAAGGGCATGCATATCTTGGAGCAGAACGTATCAAGAAGAATGAAATGAATTTTAGCCATTACATCAATGAATTTTCGTTTGGTACTTTTTACCCATTCATTGACAATACCCTAGACAGGACGAGTAGGAAAACTGAAAACGGAGCACATACATATCATTATTCGCTAAAAGTAGTTCCAACATCTTACAAAAAGCTTGGGGCCGAAGTCGACACCAATCAATATTCAGTAACCGTTTTTGAAACTACTGATGAGTATGCACCAGGTTTATTTTTTAAATACGAATTTGATCCAATAAAAATGCAAGTGATTGAACAAAGAATACCATTTTTACAGTTTTTGATCAAAATAATTACTATCATTGGTAGTATTTGGATTGTTGCACAATGGCTTTACAAAGCATTTGATAAATTTATTTATGCAGCTTTTGGAGAAAAATATGCTAGAAGAGGTGAAGAAAAAAAGGGAGGATTACTAGATAAAAATTTAGATGATGAGTTGGAAAGTATCTAAGTGTTAAACTGGTATATATATAAGTAAAAATGGTTGAGAGAAAAGAAACTATAACAGAATGGTGATTATAGTTTATGAGCTTTTCTTACTTACATAAATCACTTTTTGTACTGTTATCAATAAAAATATTATGATACAGTTGTGAGGGTAATAATGACAATGGAAGTAATGCTATAATTTATTTTAGTAACGATCTGGCTTCCTCCTTTGATCCAACACCAGAGACAACTTCTGTGAATCTGTAATATTCATCATCATCAAAAGTTATAATATCCCAATACTTATAGATCATCATATAACAAAAAGTCATAGCAAGAGAGCTAAATATTGAACCATCTGCATAATGGTTAATAGACTCACAAATTCGGTGACTAAACCCATAGAGAAGCACCTGAGACGCTGAGAAGAAAAAGGCAGTCAAACCAAGGGCGCCCATTGCCCACCAATTGAACATAAGCGTGAACAGACAAATGAACACCTGAGAAATGAACCATAAGCCTAATAACAATGGGTTTAAAACGAAGACAAAAACGTACAATGTAGTTGTCGCAGAGGGATTCAACACAGAGCCCCAGCTTTTAAATGTTGCAACAGACACAAAATAGTTAACCACAAATACGGCCAATGCTGATGTGTATAATGAGAACATCACTGCTTTGGATCCATCATCCCAAAAGTTGAAACCAGATAAACCTGCAAACAAAAGGGTCCAGCAGCAAGTTGCTTCTAAGGCTATTTGTGCAGACACAAAATATGCATAGGTGACAGAACCAGGCGGCGTCACGCCGGTGTCGACAACTAATAGCATGATGGTGTTGGCAACCAAACACCAAAAGAAAAAGAGCATTTCCCTTCTTGCAACAGATGTATATCGTTGACGCACCAAGTAAATGATCATAAGCAATATAATCAAGTTCCCAATGTTGATGAAAGCTGTTCCAACCTCAAAGATCAACGTGTTTGCAAGGTTAACTGTTCTTGCATAGCATGTAGGTAAAATGCCACCAAAAACGACTTCCGTTAATGATTTTCCCAGCGGATTAACCAGTGTACATAGTGGTAATGGTGCCTTTTCACACACACCTTGGAAATCACCAAATGTCATCCCTCTTTACGTAGCAATTTGACACGAAACGAGCCACTGCTTTCAACAATACCAAAACTTTTTCTTTCCTTATGGCTCAAATAGGAAATTAAGTTAAAAATAAAATATTCAAAACTCGAAGTCAGCTCCGTCTTCCTTGTGAAACGAAAAATAATGCAGAATGATGACTCAACACCACTGTAACGCGTTTCTATGAATAGAAACGTTTTGAATGTACAAACTGGCATCTTTTTTCTTCTTCAATTTGTCGAATTGGGGGTGTTTTACTAAAGTTCAGTGCATGCTGCTCATCAGTGACGGAACCCAAAATCGTGGACACTGTCAAACAGCGCGTATTTTCAAACGTAAAACGTGTTGCTACCGAACTTAAACTATCTTCAACTTGCAAACCCATTTTCCACACTCTTTTAACTCACATCATCGACCTCAACTTTGTTTTAGCATTTTTAGATCTGTGATTGGTTCCGATTGCCTAAACAGGTAATGCGGAAAATTTTTTCATTGCTTCTATTCTTAAGAGAAAAATGGAAAAAGGAGTCATGATTGATAAAAAGTAAACGTCTTTTTCATTCTAGTTTGCTAAACTAACATTCAATGTCTACTGTTGATAAGAAACAATCTGCTCTTTCAAGAATTCTTGGTCCAGCGGCTGCTGGTGTTTGCGAAATTGGTGTTTTCCATCCAGTTGATACTATCTCGAAGAGATTGATGTCGAACACTACCAAGGTTGATTCACTTGCCAAGTTGAATGCAGTCATTTTTAAAGACAAGGCTGCCGAAAGTGTCGGCAAGAGATTTTTTTCTTTGTTCCCGGGTTTAGGTTATGCCGCTTGCTATAAGATCCTGCAAAGAATCTACAAGTATGGTGGTCAACCAGTTGCCAAGGAATTCCTTACAAGCAACTTCAAGCAAAACTTCGATGATGCCTTCGGTGCTAAAAGTGGTAAGGCGCTTTTGGCTGCTACTGCTGGTTCTTTAGTTGGTATCGGTGAAGTTGTCTTGTTACCTTTAGATGTCTTAAAGATCAAGAGACAAACGAACCCGGAGGCTTTCAAAGGTAGAGGATTCCTTCAAATCATCAAGGACGAAGGTCTCTCTCTTTACAATGGTTGGGGTTGGACTGCCGCCAGAAATGCGCCAGGTTCCTTTGCCTTGTTTGGTGGTTCTGCCTTTGCTAAGGAATATATTTACGGTTTAGAAGATTACTCAAGTGCAACCTGGGGACAAAACTTTGTTGCTTCCATTTTTGGTGCTTCCTCCTCCTTGATTGTTTCTGCACCATTAGATGTTATTAAAACTAGAATCCAAAACAAGAACTTTGGGACCAACGAGTCTGGTTTCACCATTGTGAAAAACATGGCTGCTAACGAAGGTTTGACCTCTTTCTTCAAGGGTTTGACACCAAAATTATTGACCACTGGTCCAAAGTTGGTCTTTTCCTTTGCTTTAGCTCAATCTTTGATTCCTGCGTTCGATAAGTGGTTGAAATAAGTTTTTGACTAAAATGCACCTTGTTTATAAAAAATGGACTTGCGACTAAAAACAGAGTTTAGCTAACCACTTCCATTTACTCTTCAGGCTATTAATTTTGTATATATATATATCTATGTTTCTTTTTGGATTTTCAAAATAGAACAAGTATAATATAATATCATTCTTTATTACTGCCCTTAATACAATTTATGATTTCATCGCTAGATTACTAGTATCTCTTTTGATAACTATACATTTAAATGATGAGTAGTCAATTTATTTACACGGTTTACGAAAAACATAATTGGATCAATTTTCTTCATTGAATTGATCCTTAACATGATCAAATTGTGAAGCCTTATCCTTGGCCTTCTCCATTTGCTTTTCATTTCTTTCTTTCTGGATTTGCTCGGCTAGCTCTTTAATATCCTTGTCAAATCCAGTAAGTGAATCTTCAACGTTAATAAAACCAGCACCGTTATTTGGTGTATCTAATATGGTTTCCATAAGCTTATTATCGTATGTCGAGGTATCGATTTCGGACCATGTAGATTTACTGTACAATTCTCTTTGAGATTCCGTTGCTTGGTTTGAGAAGGCATCGTTGACCATCTTTTCAAGTTTTTCTTCCGTAATTGCAAAAGATGATGAGGCATTGTAAAGATCCAACAACTTGTAAGCTCTCTCTGTGTCAACTGCTAGCTCGGTTTGTAACTTATTAGACTCCCTCTTTAGTTTTAATTGTTCCTTTTCTTCTTCAGTTCTTGGTCTCACCAGTGAACCTTGAAGATACGACTCTACTGTTGGAATAGTGAACAATTCAGCAGTTGACTGTTCGTGTTGCGACTTCTGCTCATCTAAAAGCTGCTGCTCAACCTTAGCCTCTGCTGCCTTCTTTTCAGCTCTATTAAGTCTTGCAACCTCTGAGGAATACGATTCTTCAAGGTATTTTCTTCTCATCTGTGAGTTCTTGATCTTGAATTGTTGCTCTGGTGTCAATTTGGAGATCTCTTCTTGCTTGTACTCCTTCGATGGTGCCTTTGCTGACTTCTGAAGTCTTTGGGCTGGTGTGTACACCTTTGGTGGAACATATTCTCTGGTGATGTTCTTTGGATGAAGAATACCCTCTGCATAACCGGTATCAGCTTGCTTAATACAATTTTCGTGTTTGAATGGCTGTTTAAAAATATGTCTTGGCTTAGGCAACAAACCACTGCGCCCTGCGACCTTTGATGCGACCTTTGACATTTCTAACTGCTACTTCCTTCCCTTTCAAAACTGAAAAATATTTTCCTTAAGGGTTGAAAACTCGAGGTTTTCTCTTCATCACTTTTTCTACTCAAAAAATTTTTGAGTGGGTATCCATACAGGCTCAGCTTTATTATAGGTGTCAAAGGGAACACCATTGCGTGTTGTATAGATAGCTTTGCAGTATCTAGTTATTGAATAGGTAACAATAAGTATTTCGTTTATGGAAATTGCAAGTTTCGAACCAGAGGTGGGGAACCTGGCCTAAAATTTGCAGTGAATTTGACAAGGGCAATTTAGTCAAACACATTTTTCAATTGACGAATTACTTTTGAGGATTAATTAGAACATTATTCATAAAGTGACGGTAATTTTATCTGTGTTGTGCTTATTTGTGTTGTGCTTATTGAGAAGATTACTTGCTAATTTAATCGATGAAATAAACACCAATATGTGGAATCCTGCGAGCAGGATCCTTATGCTCAACACCAAGTCATGCTTATCATAACAGTTTGCTCCGCTGACATGTTTCATAAAACGCTTAATCGGGCAACCTTCATGTTTTTCCATTGGTAGGAGTTGCACACACCTAAAGGGTTTATTCAGTTATGAATAGTGACGCTAATCAAAACTGCGGTTTAGAATCAAAGGTAGCACTGCTGTCGCAGAACAAACGCTAAATAGGTCCATTGTGCTTTAGGCCACTGTTTATTGCATCGTCAAAAGAATTGAACTTTTAAATCAAAACTCAAAAGCTCATTCTAGCATAAAGAAATGCAGTAAAAGGAATCCTTACTCTGGTACTAACCACACCACCATACTAGCATAAAATTATAAAGGGAGCAGTTAACATTGAGAATGTGGTGGCTCCAAACATGTAAAGATTTGTTGCTGATGTTACATATTTCTGTTAAGACCAGGATCAAGCCCATTCATAACTTCGGCTAAACTTTATTCAATCAACGAAAACGACTGAAATATTTGCATCTCATTGATCTTCTAGAAGCCATCACACTTTCACTTCCGCTAAACTAGCACAGCATCCGTCTGAAGGCCAAGTTGATTATGTAAGCAAATTGACAAAGATGAGAGAAACCGCTTACATAATCCTAAAAGATTCTACCAAGAAAAAGGAAAAAGGAGGAAAAATTTAGAAGTTTCAGGTAATAAGCATACTATTGAAAGCTGGACTCTGTAAGCATAGTTACCAGTTGCATTAAATGGATTATAAACTACTCGAAGTTGTTGGCAGGGGGAAGTTTGGTACGGTTCATAAGGCGCAGGCGTCTAATGGATCGATTGTGGCGGTCAAAATCCTCAACTTAGACACTGATTCAGAAGAGATCAAAGACATCCAAGGTGAAGTGCAATTGCTTTCACATCTTAG
Organism: Saturnispora gosingensis; assembly: GCA_030570395.1. Lineage (NCBI taxonomy): Eukaryota > Fungi > Ascomycota > Pichiomycetes > Pichiales > Pichiaceae > Saturnispora > Saturnispora gosingensis. Next base: position 926,936 of record JAJLVU010000002.1, read on the forward strand.
AGGGGCGCCTAATATTCCACATTATCACGGATCAACAATTAAGGGACATAAACTTTGGGTTGTTATGGACTTCTGTGCAGGTGGCTCGATCAGAACGTTGTTAAGGCCGGGCCCCCTTGATGAAAAGTACATTGGAGTGATAGCCAGAGAGTTGTTCATTGCCTTGCAATTTATTCATAGTAACAAGGTGATTCATAGAGATATCAAAGCAGCTAATATACTCATTTCAAAGGAGGGTCACGTCAGGTTGTGTGATTTTGGTGTTGCAGCTCAATTAACTTCAACTGCTTTGAAGAGAACTACAATGGCGGGAACACCATACTGGATGGCCCCTGAGGTCATTACTGAGGGTGCCACTTATAATTATAAAGCTGATATTTGGTCCGCTGGTATAACAATTTATGAAATGGCCACTGGTAACCCTCCTTATAGCGACAAAGATGCTATGAGAGCAATGCAACTACTAACACAACACGAACCTCCTAGATTAGAAGGAAGGCAATACAGTACATTATTGAAAGAGATTATTGCTCTTTGTCTTGAGGAAAACCCTCAGGTTAGACCAAGTGCCGAAAATGTTTTGAAGAGTAAGTTTATAAAAACGTATAAACCATTTGGCTCTGGGCTTTTGAAAGAAGTTATAGGAAGATACTTATTATGGAGGGACAACAATTCAAAAAATAAATATGATGAGGAAATGAGCTCTTCTGAAGTTTACAATCTTGAAGAAGGTGAAGCGTATGACGTTAAATGGGACTTTGATTCGCTCAAGTCAGCAGAATATATTATTGACAATGAGATAGAAATTAATGATTACATGGAGCCATGCTCATCAAAAGTTTCAAGGTCCTCTTCAAGCAATGATTTCTCAAAAACTTATACAATAGGAAATACAATGACAGGTACATTAAATCAGATACAATCTCAAGGCCAAATAAACACACAGACCTGCACAAAAACTTTGGATACAAACACCAATAATCCTTTAAATTCATCTTCTCGAAAAGATGTACCAAAATCCCTATTAAGCATATTTGAAAACGATTTATCTTCACCTTCTTCCTCTGAACAATTTTCGCTTTCAATCGAAGAATCAATACTGGAAGAAGTGGAGGTTGGTAGCGAAAACTCTAAGAGCTATAGTCCAGATTATTTAATTTCGCCTCCAATACCACCATCGGCTGAACAATCACACCTTTCGTCAGCAAAAAATCAACAGTCTATATCCATTGAAATTCCAAATATGGATAACATTGAAAATGAAATTACGGAGAAAGAACGACAGAGATCTAAAAGTGCTACAGTGCCTATTGAGCCTTTGCCTGTAAGAAGACCAACAATTAGTATGGCCAAAAAGACGCCATCACCTAGTAGATTACTGACTTCTAATAATGAGGCAAACGAATCTTCTCCACTAAAATCACCTATGCATATGAAACCATTGCAGCCATCATTATCGCAACCGTTGCTACAACCATTGAATCAGAAAGTCACACCACCATCTACAAGTCATACAATGCCCTCTTTTAATGCAGACTTGATCTCGCCCCCTGATATTTCACAATTGAATATTCAGATGCCGACACCCTCATCTCATAAAAAGGAATCGACTATTATTCCACCAACTAATCTAAAGAGACCTGCATTACATCTGAATTTGAGTGGTGCCAACTCTCCTGTAGGATTTGAAAAAAATCAATTTGGTGTTGAAACAAATGCAACGGGATTACCTTTAGCGATGACTCCTGTTACTGAAGCTCCTACAAATAATCTTATTACTCCAGAAGCAGTAGATGTTTCGGACCATGATGAGAATGAGTTACTCAATGCACATGATATTATCGCTGCAGGGGGGGATGTATCGTCAACATCATCAACCCCACTACATATGAATGTTGCACCACCTTTACGAAATATTGATTTTGAGTTCCCGTCTAACAATGTTAGCAGCTACTCTGAAAAGGTAAGCAACGAGCATAATGAAACGCTCACAGATACTACTTTTAATGAGACATATGAACCTGTTGATCAGTTGAGTATGAATAACGAGGAAACACCATTGAATTCAATATTTTCTTACCCAGGTTTAAGTGGCAGCGATTTAGGTTTAGACTTGAGTGATGATATGTTACCATCAGCTCAAGATAGGTTGATAGATCTGATTCATGAAAGTAAAACAAGTATGCACAACATTATGGACGCAGATTTCGACAGTGAATTGGGTGATGACATCAGCGATGTCTATCTGACAGAAATATCGAATGTTTTAGGAAAGATATCACAAGTTTTAGAAATAACAGCAAAGGAGCTAGGTGCTTAATTTACCAAACTGAGAAGCTTCCCTTTTTTAGTTTATCGTGAAATAAAAAATTTTTTATGCTTTTACTGTATTATTATTATCATGATTATTACTGTTCTATAGTTTATATAAATAAATGAAAAAAAATAGGCTTTTATGAATTACAATGTTTTATTTGTTAACGATGCCGATAGAGAAGACGGAGTACAGTTATATACCAAGGTTCAACTAAAAAATCTGTCTGATACAGTTCGTAGTAGCAACAAAGATGCATCCGATTATGCTTTGGATACTTTTGAGGCTACACCAGATGACGATGAAGAAGACATAATAAGGAGGTTCCAAGCCGAAAAGTACGGTTCAAGGGATACGCAAGAGCCTAGCTGGATTCAATTGGTCGATTTTGATGAAGACCTAGCTCGCAAATATCTAAGTGCCAATATCACAACTAATGTTGAAATCGGAGACGCAAATGAACAATTAAGTATTGATATCTTGTACCCATATAGTAATGATGAATTTAAACAATTTCATGGGGATTATCAATTATCAAACATCAAATTACAAGGTTTATTAGAAGGTATGCCTGTTGGAATGAAAGTAAAGTGGCTGAAAGCTTTGCTGTTTGACGAAATGTACAGCCGAGGAAACTACATAATTGAGTTCAAGAATGGTTATGATTGCCCCACATTTAGAGTCAAATTGAAACACAGTGGGATATTCAAAACAATTCTTGAGTTGAAATTGAAAGAAACCACAGTAGATATTAATTCTAACTTATTGAATGATTTATTAATGTTGAAAACGAAAGAAATCAGTTATAAGGCTAAAGAAATGAGGTGGAAAAAAGATAAAGGAGCGTTGATCAAATGCATTCTGAAACTATGCGATTTGTCAAACATCAAAGAACTCAGTAAACACATTCAAACAAATTTGGATTACAATGAACAATTAAAATCGGCATTAGATGGTGTTGATTTGGTCAAATATAAAAAAAACAATCCCTTTAGTGAATTGGATGAACTGAAGTTCAAAACCGATGAGTTATTCAAAGTTGTTATTCCAAACTTTTATGTACCAATTATTCAAAAGCTACAGAAGAGAGTGATAGAATTAAACTCGGTATCAACCAATCACAAACGAGAGCGGGATTCTGATCAGTCCACCATTGAATCTGATGATGACAGACATGTTGAAAAGAAGCTACATGCTGAAGATTCACCTACAAGTGAAGAAGGTGAAATACTCTCAGAGGATACCCAGTTGAGTGATTAAAGCATATTTAGAGAAACTATCAAATTAAATGAGGGGTATATAAGAATCTAAATTCATAAAAATGAATAAAAAGGTAGTGTAGTGTATAGTACACGACCGGGTATGATATGGAACAAAAGGTTCGCCTTTTTTCTGTTGTATAATAATCCTGTTTAATCAGTTGTTGTTTAAAACTGCCATCCGCTTTGATTTAGAGCCCTTTGAAATGTATTGTATGAATCTATTTCCACTGACTCCAACACCAGAAGCATTTTTCTTTTGCTGAAAATCCTTTAGTCCTCTCCACGGAAATTCCATTTTTGGAATATTAGAGACATCGCATGGTACAATGTCTTCTTTAATTGAGTTGAAAGTTGGCACGTCGTCTGATCTTGGGTTCAATGTCATTGTTGTCCATAGTTTATGCCTGGAAATGGCCGTCATTTTCAATTCTCTCAAATAATCTAATGACAAATACCCGTTGTATTGGGAAGCAAACCTTTTGAAGTAGGAGTTCGGGTCAGAGCAAAGGTTCAACCTCCTCTGGAGCTCCATTTCGTAAAAATATGGGTCGCAAGATTGCAGCTGGCCATTGAGCAAACTTTTAGACTCATCGTAGTACTCAAAAAGAAATTGATCAAAGATATCAAGTTCTTCTTTGGTTATTCTGTCTAAATTCTTTTTATTTGATAACATCAGAGCATAGAGTTTCAAGTAGTTTGAATTAGCACGCTCTTCCCTGAGGCGACGTGCTTTGCCATTCAAAGCCACAGATATGAATTGGGGTGTAGATGATGCGCAAAGCACCTCATCACTATTAATGAAATTCAGTCCTGAAATGCTAAAGTTGCGCACGCTATTAAGTGATTGCAACTGGAGCTCTTCTTGGAAAGTGAAACCGTTGTTCATTTTAGTCGACCCAATGAACGAAATAGATTTAGTGAGCACACCTAACAAGTATTTCATGGATGATTCTCTGCCACCTGTGACTGTAGACGATTGTCGTCTCTTGGGCGATGTGCCGCCAAAATCCATCTTGCGAGGTGTAAAAGGAACTCTGGTGCTGCTGTCATGTTTGACTTCAATTAATTGCGCTTCTTCACGCTCGTGCTGCTCTCCAGAGGCGTGGCACGTAGCAAGGTAGCACCCATCATCTACAGCTGCTAGTGGATGCGCTGTCACGTCTTCTGTCAGCGTCCCAGCGGGCTGTATCGACGACAGCGAGCTGCTGAGCGTGTTTGATGAAGCGCCATCAAAGGGATACTCTTCGAAAGACGACGACGACGACCTCGCTGAGGAACGTCTCCTCTTAGACCTGTATGCGTGGGCAAACGACGCCGAACGTGCATGGCACGTATTCGATGACGACCTTGACGACTTTCCGCTTGTATATTCTTCTCCTTCAATCTTGTCTTCCTCTCCTTCCGCTCGTGCTGCCGCTGCCCTCTCGTTGCCATGCACACCTCTGTGCGTGTTCTCAAGCCCTGCTGAAGACACTGAAACAATTGTCACTGATGCCACTGGCACTGTTTTGCATCTATGTATTGCAATTCCCATCACTTCCAACCTATTATATCGCCGAGCAAGTAGTAGTATGTACACCAAGAAAACCTAGATCACCTGTATATTCCTTTGTCTTCTGTGTCGATCGCTCTGTATCTCTGTACACTCTCTCTTCCCCTCCAGCAACCTGAACCTAAAGCAACTTCTGTAACAAAAACACTGACTTCTATCCTCTGCCGGGGATGGTTCTTATCAGTCAGCTTCATCCCATATGTCACAAATTTTTCCTAGCGCCGTTTGCAAACGAAAGAAGGATTTGGAGCCGGGCGGGATTTCCCGTTGTGGCAAATGTGCTAAAAAAGAGAGGTGAAACAAAATTTGTGGCTGGTGAGCGGGCGGCATACCACCGCACGGGACACTTCTAAACTCCGCATGTAATTTGAAAAAAAAGGTGGGATGGAAACTTTACGTAATACTCACGTGATTGTGTTTACGTAATGTGGCGCAGCAAATCAAACTATTTTTGTGGCGCATGTGGTTAGCCCCCTTTTTTTCTTCGTCTTTGTACGATTTCTATCACTCTGTCTATTTTAAAAATAGCCTTTCTCATATTTACTAAGCTTTCAAAGAGCTTTGGCATAAAAACGAAAGAAAGCTGATATTTATGACACAAAGTACATCGTTTGAGATACCCTCGAGCCCGCAATTGCTAGAGGAGCCGGCGATTTTGTCGGCACTGCAAGCGGATTCAGCATTCGAGCTTCTTGCGCAAAGGTTGAAGCACAGTCTCAAGACATGTGATGAGTTCATTCTATTTGTTAACAGAAAGGTGCACAATGAGAGCAGGTTCTCCAAGGAGATGCAGAGAGCGGTGACGCATTCGTTGCACTCGATTCAAACAAATCTTTTTGTTGCCAAGGCCACGGTTCCAGCGTGTTTGCAAAATATTATCAAGTATGACGAAAAGATATACAATGTGAGAGAACAGTACATCAAGGGCCTGCAGACGATTTCAAGCGAGCTGAACTCAATAACACAGCATTTCTCGATACTCAGAAAGCAACTGAAAGAAAAGGGGCACCGAGTAGAGAGGGAGGTCCAAGAAGCTATTGTTCAGGCCAAGAAGGCGAAGAACAAGTACGACAATTTTTGTTCTGACATGGAGAAGCTAGTCAACTCAGACAGAGACAAGAGTAAGATCACTCTAGGAGGTAGAAAGACTGTCAGCGAGCAGCAGGACTTACTCAAGTCCAAAATCAAGGACGCAGAAAACGACTACCAGAAGAAAGCTCACAGCTCGGAACGCTTGAAAAATCAACTGATTGAAGTTTACAGGCCTCAAATATCAAAGTCTTGGAAGGAACTCATTGTTGAGCTTGACAACGCTCTTGAGGTTCAGATTGAAAAGTACGCAATTTACACAGAGTCCCTCTTGATCGGAATTGGTAACCAAATATCACCTATCAACGGACAAGAGTCAATGAGAAATGTTGCTACTAACATTGATGTTGAAAAGGCCCTTTACATAACGATCAAAGGTACCCCTGCGCTTTCCAAGGACGCTTTTAAACCAGTTGAGTTTGTTCGTCATCCTCTTTACGGAACGTCAACGACTCCGGTAGCAGCTTCTTCGTTGCAACAATCCAAACAGGTTCAGCAACCATCTAAACTAAGAAATGTGTCAAATGCAAGTACGGTGGAATCTAATAAACCAACCCCTCCACTACCATCAATTATTACAAGTGAACTGCCACCTGGTGTCACTGCAAATCCTGGTATACCACAAATTGATTTTGAAAAATCTGCAATGTCCTATAATACATTAGATCCGACAAATGGTGTGTCCGCATTGACAGGACCAAGACCAATGGATGACGCAAATATACTTAATACTCCTCAGTTAGGTTATGATGATAACTTATCAATTGCCTCTTCTTTCAAACACAACTTGTTTGGTTTACCATTGGAAAACTTATCATTAAATGATGAAGCTGTGCCACTATTTGTCATTCACTGTATCAAACTAATTGAATCATACGGTACCATGACACAGGGTGTTTATAGGATGTCTCCGAATAAAACTGTTTTAGATGAGATTGCTTCAAAGATAGACCAGGATCCTGATAACTTTGATATTTTAAATCCAACTGACTTTAACAATATTAGTGACGATTACATCTATCTAATAAGTTCCCTACTGAAGAGATTTTTTTCACAGTTACCTGAGCCTTTGTTGACTTTAGAACAAAGAGATAACTTTTTACAAGCAGCGTTATTGAACGATTCTCAAAACAGAAAGGCACAATTTCATCAATTTGTATATGAATTACCTGATTGTAATTATTTTACATTGAAAGATTTGTTGGGGCATTTTGTTACTTTGACTGAAAATCCTGTTTTGAAGATGGATGCCCATAACCTGGCAATTGTTTGGGCGGGAAATTTAGTCGGTGGTGATACCACATCAAGAGAAGGCTTAGAAACCCAGCAGAGAGTCGTTGAAGATTTAATCACCTTTGCCAGAGAGATTTTCACCTACGATGATGATACTAATGATAATGATAACAATGAGATTGTTGAAGAGGATGATTAGTGGAAATCCAAAAAGAAAATTAACACTGAGCAAATAAGGTGATTATATACTATTATATATTTAATGAGATCTATGTATGTATTAAGCTATAAACTAATTAACATGGCGTATGTGATAGCTATTGGTGTATTAATGATTAATTTTCCTCTTTGCTTTGTCCCATGCATTTTGCGTTTTCCTCTTCTTATTATTGCCACCATCGCCATTGAAATCTCTTGAATTGTCAAACATACTCCAATCTTCACCAAAAAACTCATTTCTCATTCTCTTTGATCTGTCCTTCTTGCTTTCCTTTGATTTTTGTGCTGGTAATCTTGTAAAGTTTTCTTCTTCATAACGTTTAATTTCCGCTTCCTTTTCTAATTGTTTCTTAGACTTCATATCTCTACCACTATTGACAATTGTTGAGCCAATAGATTTTTCAGCCATTGGTGCATCACTGATGTCCTGAAGATATTCATCCATTGACTGCAAGTTTCTTTGCTTTTTGCTCCTAACTTCCTTATCTGGATCACTTTGAAGAGCCATTGCAGCGATCTTTGGTGGCTTATATTTGCCGCTTGATTGTTGTTCGTCATCTGAATCCATATCTTTTTCTTGTTCACGTTCGTTTCTATTCTTGAATGGTTTATTAATGGCCTTCTCGGCCTTTTTACCCATAAGTGCACCCAAGTTTGGTTTGAAATTCATTCCTTCGTCTTCAGACTCTTCTTCTTCATCTTCTTCATCTACTGCAGATTCTTGTTCTTCATCATCATTGGATTTCTTATGCACGTTATTTTCAATATCTTTCTGCTCCTTTTCTTTTCTTTGATAAGCACCAACTAACTTTTCTAGTTGATAATTCAGCTTTTTCTCGAGTGATTTCACCCCCCTCTCCAGCGTAACACGATGTATCACTGATGATTTGAGAACTTCGTCTTTTTTGGATTTAACATTTTCCTCTTTCATTGATTTCATACGTAGTAACAAAATCAAAACCAAATCGGTTATGTAACCCAACATGCTGGAGTTCTTCAAAGACAGCAACGACACGGGATCCATTGGATTTGCAACATCACCACTCACGTTAATGGATTTGAGTAACTGCTTCACTAATTCAGGCTGCTGTTCTAGATCATCTGTAAACGATTCAATCACATTGTCAAGTGAAGATGATGTTGAATCTATGGAATCCGAAATGGATTTCAGCATTTTATCTATTTTTAATGTTTCTTCTCTTCTAGTTGAACTCATTGTATTCGAAATCTATTTTCAAAAAGAGTTTTAGACCTATAAGAAGCTTGATATGTAGACCTAATATATAGATAAACTGGTTGTACTACACCTTTAAATTTAAAGAGAATAAAAAATTTTCAGTATTGTGCACTGCCTGAAAAATAAACGGTTTTGCACTAAAAAAAATTTTTTTTTCTTTCTAGTATCTAAGACTTGTAAATCCTGTTTCTTCAATTAAATTTGAAACAATATGCCTCAAAACGACTACATTGAACAGCATATTAAGAAGCATGGTAGAAGACTCGATTATGATGAGAAAAAGAGAAAGAAGGAAGCCAGAGAAGCACACAAGGTTGCTAAAAATGCACAAGAATTGAAGGGTTGGAAGGGTAAGATGTTTGCTAAGAAACGTTATGCAGAGAAGGTTGCTATGAAGAAGAAGATTAAGGCCCATGAGCAGAGTAAATTGAAGGGACCATCCAAGCCAAAGGAAGACGATGGAGAGGCGTTACCAACATATTTATTAGATAGACAGCAACAAAACACTGCAAAAGCAATTTCATCATCGATTAAACAGAAGAGAATGGAAAAGGCTGATAAGTACTCAGTGCCATTGCCAAAAGTGAGAGGTATCAGTGAAGAGGAGATGTTCAAGGTTATTAAGACTGGTAAGCAAAAAAATAAGGCATGGAAGAGAATGATTACAAAACACACTTTCGTTGGTGAAGGGTTTACAAGAAGACCTGTGAAAATGGAAAGAATTATTCGACCTTCTGCTTTGAGACAAAAGAAGGCAAACGTTACGCATCCTGAATTGGCTGTGACTGTTCTTCTTCCAATTCTTTCAGTCAAGAAAAATCCTCAGTCTCCAATGTATACTCAATTAGGTGTCTTGACGAAGGGTACCATTATTGAAGTTAATGTTTCTGAGTTGGGTTTGGTCACTGCTGGTGGTAAAGTGGTTTGGGGTAAATATGCTCAAATTACAAATGAACCTGACAGAGATGGTGTTGTCAATGCTGTTTTATTGGTCTAATTAATCAATTTAACATTTCAATAGAATTATTATAAGGTTACAAAAGGACTGTGTCAAAGGTTTAGTGAAGTTTTGTTTTCAAAGAAAACCAAACATAATAGTCAACAAAAAGGTGAAATAACAGCAATTTTTATTTTGTATATTTTTATTTCTTTTGGTTTTTATAGTTTTAAGAAAAAGATCTTGTGGGGTATATTTTCAATACATCTAGTGAATGCCGACCTGAATAACAAAAACTAAAAACAAAGCTTAATACATTTTTCAAAGGTTTTACTTTAAAAATTTTGAATACCAGAGCACGGCGGGACTCGAACCCGCAACCATCCCCGCCGGAAGAAGACATGCTAACCATTGCACCACGCGCCCGAGTATGACCAGATTTTATTATTCAAAGTACATGTGTAATGATAAGAGCACTAAGATAGTGTTTTGTATTAAACGCGTTATCGCAACCGTGGTTATGCATAAATTACAGCACTTCTACTTAAAAAATATTTTTAAGTTTTTAAAGATCTTGAATTTTGTCCAGGGCGTTTTAGGATTTCAAACTTTAGTTTGATCTACTTTCAGTGTTTTTTTGTTCAACAAAAAAAAAAACCAATGCTATTTCTAGCTTGATTTAAGTTACAACTCGATAAGTTAATTAGTCAGAAGAAAGCAACTAAGAGGTTTACTATTATGTGCTTCAAAAGTAGTTGAACGGATGAAAGAAGCTTTATTTCAAGTAGGAACTTTTTGATTGTCACTACAAACAAATGAAGAACGTATTTCACAAGAAACAGCAAAGAGATTAGTGAAAATAGGAGAATAGTATGAGCTGAACAGATTGAAGGGTATGCTCAACCTATGTTGTATTTATTCAAAGATAATTTCGATATGTGCACTTTTAATGAAGATCGCGTAAGCGTGTCAAAATAAACATCAAAGCAACACAGTTGAAACTAAAATTTTCAATGAAGTTTCTTTACTAAAGAGCCCATAAATGTCACCAGAGATTAGGAAGTTGGGAAATGTGACACCAGTCAAATTAGGGAAACCGAGTTCTGAGGAACTTTCAAATGTAACTCCAATTCAAAGTGAAGATAGTTCAATGTTAAAAGAGATCAATGATGACGAATTCATTCCTTCACCAACAGATAAAGAGCCACGAAAGTCATTTTACTATTCATCTACGCAGCTACAAAAGCGAGATCCTGAAAAGGTATCAATGTTAGAAGAGCTTGACAATATTGAACTATCAATTACAAAAAATCTGCAAAAGATAGAATACAATCTGAGTAAATCGAATACGATACTGATGGACAAAATATTACCTACATTAGAGGCCTATAGCTTGAACTGTAACAAGATACACAAGAATGTCAACCACATTAAAGAATTTTATGAAAATGCGGCTAATGTTAATATTCTAACAAGGGATGACATAATTGAACAGAACAACAATTTTGATGAAACGAATAGACAAGAAATTAGTGAATCCAATTTGAGTAGTGAAAACTTATCTATAATGGATAGGTACAAACAAAATTTCAGCTTCCAGAATGAAAATGTTCTAAACAACAATATCAATTTGAATTCATCAATTAATTTGTCTTTTTTGAATAATATTAATATCAATGAACACGATGAATCAACTGGGAGAACCGCAAAAGTTCAAAAGACACGTGACCAGGATTATGAAGCTTTACCTAACAACGAGCCATTACCAATATCCAGTAGTAATAGCGACGTAGCAGAGGAAAGAGAAGAAGTTATAACCGAAGAGATAAAGATGAATGAGCACCCAAACATGGAAAAACGAGATAAATACATGGCACAATTAGTTAAAGGCTATGATTCGCCACCATGGGAGGAGCCTCCTCAGTTAGAGTCGGAGAGATTCATTTCTCCATTCAAAAAAAAGAGAAGACTCAATATATCATCAAATAGCAGTATTATTGACAGCGAAGACGAGGATATTAGTATAAGGTTTCCGATGTCACCGAAGTATGGAGCTGGTGGCAAGCTGCTCCGAAGTGAGGAAGGTAGAAAGCTCGCATTAGATTTTGCTAAAAGTGAAATGATGGTCAATCATCCAATTTTGTCACTACAAGCTAGTAACAGTGAGGCACAAGAGGATAGAGATGAAGCCACTGTCACAGGGACATTTTACTCGATTGAATCCAATTCTACAATCGATAATCCACCGAACTTAACTCCAGGACTCATTTCAAGACATGCTGAGCAGAATCACATGAAAATTGGAGATAACGCTAATCAAAATAGCGATGACGATGAGGATGAAGAAATGGAAATACCCACCATTTCCACTGTTTTGAAGACACCGCCGCCACTATTGTCATCGGCTTCAGACGGAAGTTAGTGGAAGCAATTGCGGGAGCTGTATCCGGTGTAGGCTTGTTCGTAAATTATAAACCTGTCGTATATTTCAGTGTATTTTTATAACAAAGGAATTGTATTTTATCTCCTGTTAATAGGAGTTACCATTTACAGTATAAACGAAAACCCAAAAAATAACCATCTTTTTTTGTTCTCTGGATCTCTTTCACTAGAATATAAAACAGGAGTTGAAAGCTGACGTTAGAGATTAGATCAAGTGATTTATTTTCGCAAGTTGAAGGGGTTACACGACTTAAAATAGTAATCCAGGAAGAAGAGGAAGACGAAAAAGAAAAATTTAACTATTAATAGTGGGTATAACAGCAGGCTACAGAAGAGACATGTCGATAAACCAGAGGAGAAGAGTGGACCATCCATTTAACGACGAAGTCAAAAGCTTGATGTTCAACAAGCTTCTTAGAGCCAAGGACGTGAAGAGAATCCACAACATAACACTAAGCCAAATCATTTGTTCTGTGGTGTGGATACTGAGTATGCCCATAATAACGTACTACATATACAAAGCTGTGAACCTCAGCAACTTCGACTCAATACTGAAGTCCAACCCAGTGAACAGCACCAGCGTTACCGGCGACTCCACAGTGTACATATCCTTTTCGATGAATCCCACCACTGAGATCGAGCCTTTCAATAAGCAGAGTTTAGGACTGGTGGTTCTGGTTACATTAATACTGAGTACCTGGTTGGTCAACTAATCGCCGTTCACTGCATACTTACAGATCAGCTTACGTGCCCTGGTCGTTCCTACCTACAATAGAAGACCGTTGCGTGCCAGGGCTGCAAGCTATTGTCTCCCATTCTTTTCTATTTTCTACTACTATTGCTTTGGTCGCCAGCAAACCACAATACCATTTCCATAGACTATTACACGCTGAACATGAAACGCTCTGTATATATACTTTAGAATCCTCAAGCAATAGCCTAGTTCATCTGCTCTAACTGCATTCCTCACCGAAGACCCGTCAACCATATGCCACCCAACGGCAGCCTATGCCCACCTGTTTCCTAAATAGGACAACTAAGCGTAATGCCGTTTCAACCGTTTTGAAGAGTCTTTTACAACGCATGACCACATTTCTAGCCAAATGCTTAGCTTCCAATCCCACGGTCGGCTCGAAGAGAATCTCCGCTCTTTGGGAATTGTATTACTTGATTACTGGCCTTGAATCAGGATCGAAAGCTGAATAACGAGTCTTTAAAATGCTTAAACGTTAGATTTTTTTGGTACTCTTTTTATCCGACGCTTTTTTCGTTATTGTCACAAAAGTTCTAAGAGAGCTTCCTATCTCCTCAACTTATTCAAATTTTGAGAGGACTACGCCAAAGTTGCTCATTCCAATGGCAAAGTTACCATTTTTCTTATCTTTTCCGTGAATGTAAGTTTGTTTCATTATGTGAAAAGGGAAAATTTTTTTCCCTCTTTGTTGCTAAGTGACTAATAAGATAAGATGACAATTGATCTAAAACCATATCAGCTGGTGGCCAGAGAGAAGGCGGCATCATTATTAAATCAAATTCCTCAGGAGTGGAGACTTACAGATGTTCCGTCACCAGAAGAGGAACCCAACGCTTCAGCATATGCCGATCAATTTCTAAATGAGGAAGAATTAGCCATCATCAACAAGTCTGCGCTGGAGCTACTTGAAGAGCAAAGGGAAGGTAAACTAAAGGCTATCGATATTGCAAATGCATACTGCCACAGAGCAGCGGTGGTTCACCAGTTGACAGACTGCTGTACCGAAATATTTTTTGACTATGCACAGAAAAGCGCTATCAAGCTAGACGAGTTCTTTATGAAGGAAGGTAAGCTGAAGGGTAAGCTCCACGGTATTCCTGTTTCACTCAAGGATCAAATAAACTTGCCAGGCATTGACACTGCTCTTGGCTACGTTGGCCCGCACATCAACGAAGCTATTCAAAAGAAGATTACGCGCAGGAAGTCTATCAACGACAAGTCGCTTATCGCAACCATCATCGAAAGTGAAGGAGCTATATTTTATGTCAAAACAACTGTGCCGATGGCAATGTTGGCTGCCGAAACTTCTAGCAACCTAGGAATCACCCGGAACGGTCTCGATAGACGCATGTCGCCAGGTGGATCATCAGGAGGCGAAGGCGCCCTTTTAGGTGCCAAAGGATCAGTTATAGGCATCGGTACTGATATTGGTGGTTCCATCAGAGGTCCTTCTGCTTTACAAGGGCTTTATGGATTGCGGGCATGTTCAAATAGATTCCCATATTTGAATATAGCCAACTCATATCCTAATCAAATAGGTATTTGCTCAGTAGTGGGACCAATGTGTAGATTCCCAAATGATGTCAAATTAATTAGTGAGACGATTATAAACCACCCTTTATGTCCAAAAGACCCAAGATGTCTCCCATTGCCATGGAGAGAAGACCTGTTCATCGAGGCAAAGCAAAAATGTGATTTGAATATTGGAGTGTTGAAGTGGGATGGATCTGTCATGCCACAAGCTCCTATATACAAGAGACTCAACGACATGGGTAAGATTTTGAAGTCAAATAGTATTAAATCACAGGAATTGAACTTGAAGGATATTTCATTGGGTGAAATGGCAGCTTTGCTCTTAGATTTTTATACAGCTGACGATTTCGAAGAGATCAAAGAATTTTGTTCATTGTCAGGTGAACCACTAAGCAAGTTACTTCAAAGGTCATTCAAGTTGAAAGGTAAAGTTGATTCTTGTGCTGAATTTTTTGATGGAGTTGGCAAGAAATATGAGTTTCAGCAGAAGATGGATCAGTGGTGGGACGACAACTACCCAGATATGGATTGTTTCATAATGCCAGGATTTTCGGCACCAACTTGGTTACTAGGCGACTCAAATATTATTGCCAATTCTTATACAAGAGCCATCAATGTTCTCGACTACACTGCAATTACAATCCCTCTTGATTATGTTAATGAGGATGATGAGAAATGGGAACGAGATGATTTTGCAAATGACCATGATAAGGGTGTCTGGTGTTATTATGATCATTCATTAATGATTGGTAAACCAATTACATTACAAATTGTTTGCAGAAGATATGAAGAGGAAAAGGCCATTGCAATAGCTGAACGTCTTTCTGCAATCTTCAATTTTCATAAGAAATAGATTTTTTATCATAAATAAATATTTATCAGTATATATATGTTTCTATATATATATATATATGGGAATAAATAAATGAACATAACAACCTAATATTTATAAGGAAATAAGAAAACAATTTGAGAATTATAATAATAATGATAAAGAAAATGAACTCAAAGTAAAAGCTAGATATTCTTTTTCAACTTTTCTTCAGTTCCATACACTCTGTCATCAGCACCACCTTCAACGTCCTTTCTAATGTGATCCATTTCATTTGCTTGCTTAGCCCAAAGTTTTTTATCAGTCTTCTTATTCTTGTCAAATAATTCTTTTTCAGGCTGTCTATATGAACCACCCAATCTGTCCCACAAAGTGGTAAATTGCCCATAGTTGTAGTTGAAATATAAGTGGTGAACAGTGTGACAAGCAGCACCATTGACGATGGCGTCATTGGCAAGGTATTCACCATCGTGAATGGTGACAGTCCAGAAATTCACAAAAGTGAACAAAAGCAAGTAAGAAACTTTGTGCAATGGAAGGAAAAATGGAAACATGTGGTAAGGTAAAGACTGGAAAAAACCGTCAACAGGGTGGAAAGCATGGGAGGCGAATGGAGTACATACGATCCATTTGTGGTGAGGTTTGTGAAGGACCTTGTAAACGGATGGCCAGTGTAACCATCTGTGGATAAAGTAGATACCACAATCGGTGAACATAATGAAGGTAGGTAACTGGTACACAAGAGCCCACCAGCCACCGGTAGATTCGTCAATGTTGTAGTAGAGCTTGGAATAACCTTGTAATTCCATCAAGAACCAAGGAACAGTCAGGAGGACCATAACAGGAATAGCGGACATAGCCAACTTGATTTCCAAGCTGACTTGGTTTTTGAGGTATCTTGGGTGGTTGAAGTTGGCCTTGTCGTAGATGAAGGTGAACGATAACCATGCGACACTGAAGTACAATATCCAACCAAAGATGCAGGTGATGAGGAAAATTGAGATTCCTTGTCTGATCATGTTAGATCTGGCAAGCATGGATGCCGATGATAGTGCGGTCTCCTTGAACCAGTGATATTCGTTGTTCAACCCATACACTTCTCTACCAGAGGAAGCACTAAATGGTTCGAACAGTTGATGCAGTTTTCTGTGGCAAAGCTTGGCAGCAAAAGTTCCGTTGCTGATCATACTGAACTTCTGGCTCAACGCTAGTGGCACCTCTGGGATGTGTGCCTCTAGCTCCTTTGGTAGTAAGCGTGAGTACACTTCATCAAAAAAGTAATGATCTGTAACCTCTAAAACCAAATCCATCGTTTATTCTAATTATATTTACTTCTATATATATACCTTGATTTTCCTATCAAATCCCGAATATATACACAGCTATTAGCTAAACAACTACACTAAGGTATCAAAACTTTTCACTTTTCCCATTTTTTTCTTGAAGAAAGCCTTATATATTTATATCGGAGCTATTGAACAAACTGCGCAACGAGGGGAACGAAAACCTCGTGAAATATTTTTTTCACTATACGAATAGGCTGATATTTTTTGTTTGCCAACGGCGGCATAATTGATATATTAGCCCACTTACTTGGTAGCTATTACTTGTGAAGTTACTGGTTTCATTGAAGTCGTAGCCAAGGAGAACGAGGGCAGTTTACCTGGTCAAAGTGGGCGATTTTGGCTGCACTCAAAAGAGAAAACTGAGACCGGAAAAATAGATTGAGCAGTTCAGCTCACACTAGGCCACGATATAGCTGTGTAGGTGTAGCTTTTGAGTTCTTTTCAAAAACAGAGTTTTATTGTTGGGATGACATTTTCAAACGTTTGTCTTATCGTCTGATTAAAAATACGACCAAGGCTCATTGAAACAATAACGCCGGTGCCTTGTTTAAATGTAGTAAAGTAAACAAATGCATTTGCAAAATGGCTTGGAATCCAGGCTGCTTCCATTGGACAGAGGCTGTTTATTCGTTTAACGGTTTTTCAACGATATTGTGTGTGGAGAGAGAAATAGCTGTTTGTTTCGCATTGATGCATTGCTCTTTATTTTGGATAATAGGCGGCTAAATGAAAGCCCTGTACCGAATACTGGAATTCATGATTGCGTATGGTTAACTGTTAAATTGCAATTGCCCTTACAGAGTAGTACTTTACCTCTTGCAGATCGGTTAAGTTTCTATAACTGCGAGTGTCTCAACATATGCGCTTGCTGACGAAATTTGCTCTGCTACAAAGTAGCTTGTTGACTACTGTAATCTATAGTTATTATAGAAGATGAAGTTTGTTCAAGCTGCTCTGTCCCCACAGCGCAGGAATTTCTTTCATTTCAACACTGTTGATTGCTAAATTGGCAATGCGATTACGAAATTTGTGGACAGCATTTAATCCACATTGATTTTTTACTGAATTGTCGAAGAGCCAATAATCAAAACCTTTTCCATTACCTGAAGTTTGTGTATTTTGTAGTTCTATGTTCCATACTTGGAAATTCCAAAAAGTATTTGTGTTTTTACATTGTTGACTGTTCTATGTGCATTAGCATACATCTAAGGCAAATCTTTATAGATAGTCATTCCTAAAAGCCTCTTCTTATGTCTTATAGATGTTAAGATGCCTATTTCAACCTGCTATTGTTGATAACTTTAAATTGTACCTTTTTTTACTTTCAATTACTAAGTTTGTAATGTTTACATTCGTGTATTTTCAATATTTACATCAAGTAGGTGCTGCCCCTGTAACTCTCCAAGTGTGTAGCATTGGTTGTAGCGAAAGTAACTGAGCAATCAATTCAAAGGAGTAACATCAGGAATAAAATCACTATATTTCCTGTTTCATTTATCAAATTATTTACACACTAGAGTTTATTCTCGAGTCATCATTCTCTGTTCTATTCAATCTTCTTGACTATCAGACGGTTTCCCCTTCTGTAAACCATATATTTTTTCAATACCCCACTTGTGTACTTGTTATCGTAGCGGATTAATAAGATCCGGCCTTAGCTTTGCTCATGTTTCAACTCTTTCTTCTTGACTCGGAGTTTTGAAGCTCACCAAATTTTTTTTGACTCTCCTCAACAATTATTGGCTATTCTTTTACTCCTCTTATCTACATATATTTTTATATATATATATATCCGCAGACGCATTGAAGAGCTTGCTGTATTGGAACTAGGACGTCACGTTGGTAACATCTTTCCGTCTGAAAAAAATTCTTTATCAATACCAGATTCACCACACACTGTACCCTAAAAATGATTAGAAGTAATTTCAAAGGTAACAAACTTCAGCTAGTCAAATTGATTAGATTCAACTCTAGTAAAATAAATTCAATCGATTATAATTCAAATAATGCAAATGCCGACGCAACATCAACTGTGGTCTCAGATACTATTGACTTCAAGAAATTTACAAAATCCAAAGATCAGAGATTGACTTGGTGGGAAATCTTGGAAAAACAGAACCAAAGAAACAAAGAAGGTAAAAAGTTTGAATCACTCACCATCGATGACGTTAAAACAACCAATATAATTGAGAAGACCAGAGCAGATTCGTTTACTTATCTAAAGTTACCTTTCAAGGACGATTTGGAGCTTAGAGATTTTTACATTAATGCTGCCGGAAGACTAAGATTTGGTCATCTTTTCCAAGATTTAGATTCTTTGGCAGGTAAGGTTGCATACAGTCATTGTTTACCAGCTGAACCAATGAATGTTACTGCCTCTATTGATAGAATCTATGTCACCAAAAAAATCGATGAAATCAATAAATATAATTTCGTCTTTGTCGGTTACGTTACGTATACTGGTAACTCTTCAATGGAAATTTGTATCAAAGGTTTCTCTTATGATTCTGCATTACCTGAATCTGTCACACCAAAAATTATTGAAGAAGACAAGAAAAAATGTTTCCTTTCAGCTAATTTCACATTTGTTGCTAGAAATCCAGCAACTAATAAATCCCATAAAATCAACAAAATTTTGCCAACAAGTGAAACCGAATGGATTGATTTTAAGAGAGCAGTTTCACATAATGCTGCAAAGAAGCTGAGAGCCAAGGTTTCCAATTTACAAAAGGTTCCCCCAACGGAATCAGAGTCAAAGTTAATTCATTCCTTGTACAACGCTTCAAAATTATTGACTCAAAAACCAAGTAACATCTCTTTAATGAAGGAAACCATGTTAACTGCAACCCAAATTCAGCAACCTCAATATAGAAATAAAAATGGTATTATCTTCGGTGGTTACCTCTTAAGACAAACCTTTGAGCTAGCTTACTGTTCAGCTGGTGCATTTTCTAGATCCTTTCCAAGATTTGTTTCTTTAGATAATACTACGTTCAAAGCTCCCGTTCCAGTTGGTTCTGTTCTTCACATGGATTCTGAAGTTTGCTACACGGAGCATATTCATGAACTTGACGAATACTCAGAATCTGCTAATATCGTGAAAACAATAGTTCCCGACTTTGATTCACCAGCAAATGAACTAAGTGCTGATGATCACGATATTTTGTCTGTTCCTGGTACACTTGTTCAGGTTAAAGTTAGTACCAAAGTAAGAAACTTGAACGAGTCTTCTAAATACACAGAAACTGGTACATTTGTTTATAGTTTCTATGTTCCAAGAGATTCTGAAGGTTTCGATTCCCCAGGTTACTCTTCAGTTATACCTCAATCCTATGCTGAAATGATTGATTATGTTGAAGGTAAAAGAAGGGCCATTGATACGTCAGACTATGCCAAACAATTGAAGTTGTCTGAACAATAAAAAATAAACCAATAATTATTCATTATAGAATTAAATACTATTTTCTTATACACATTAATAATTTAAACATTCGTTATACTATTTTTTAGTTTATCCTTCGGTAGATGTAGGTGACATTGAAGTTTTTTCAACTGTTGATTTTACTTTTGAGTTCCCATTCTCGTTTTGAGCTGGATTATACATTGGGGTATTGGTAACACTTTTTGAAACACTAACTGGTTCATTAGCTTTATTTAATTTTTCATCTTTATAAATTTCCTCTTTCCAATAATCAACCATATCGATAAAAAGTGCATTAGTTAGATTTGAGTTTGAAATGTCCATCCTAAACCTTTCATTTTGTAGCAATGTTAATATATACAAGCAATCGGGATATACTATATGTTTTGAATATTCAGGTCTTCGCCAATAAGTGAGGTATGCTAAATAATTCAAAAACTTTTCATCTTTCAAGTACCCATTCTGAACCAGATATGAAAGGTACTGTATATTTGCTAAGGATTGTACAAACTCTAACTCTACCTCCCATCTCAGTGGCAAATCATTCACCACTGTGGCTGAGTTTTGTGTTGCATCAGAGTTGGAAGCGGGCACTTCACTCATTTTGGTCTTTCTCTTATCAGAAGAAGAGGTAGCAGTTGAAGTGATTTGAAATTTCGAGGTGCCAAAAAAAGAATGCTTAGGTTTAGTCAATTTAAGTTAGAATATTCAAGTTTTGGATTAAGAATATAAATTAACAGGTTAAGCCATAAAGGGAATATCATTATAAAGAATCTGTGACAGCATATTTACATACACTGAAGAATTGCTGACTTGATTGAATGAAAAAAATTAAATTCGTTAAAGAAGTTGATAAAATAAACAAAATTCGTTAAAGGAGTCAGCAATTAGGAATAAATCAACTCAATGTTAGTCACTTGAGTTATTGTTAAATCATTAGTATTATCATTATAATCATCAGTTTGTTTTGGAAAAAGAAAATAAGTATGCATTAAATCAAACGTACTCAACTTTTTCTTCATTAGTTGGGGCATTCCATGAGCCTGGCATTCTCAACCATTTAGATTCTGGAATTGGACCATAGGCGTTTGATGCGGCACTGATACCGTCATAAAAGGCATAGAATGCACAAATTGAAGTAATGAAACAAAAAACACCGGCAGCAGTTTCACAACCTTTATGGGAACCAAAAATCGCAATGGTGTAAAGTAAGAAGAACATCCACAAGCAGAACATCAAGACAAATAATGGAACTGTTGACTTGAAGGTAGCAGTCCAAAGGATGAAAGTGAAAACGGTCCAAGAAGCAAGGAAGATACCAATGGCATCACTGAGACCTCCATCTGCATACGAAGCTGCGATATCAAAAGGTGTTGACACAATTGCGCCAAAAGACATGAAGAAACCACCGTAAACTAAGAGGAATGTTGACCCAAACAAGTTGTCATCAACAATGGCCCAAATACCACAGATAACTTGAACCAAACCTGAAGAAAAGAATAACATACCAGTGGCCACAGCAGCACTTGGAACATGTCTAGCACCTGCAATGATCAAACCAAGTGCAAATAAAGTTGTTGCCACGAGGGCCAAACCAGCAGAGCAAGAAGTTGGGTAAACTCTCCCATTACCAGTTCTTTTGTACCAAGAAGTTCTGAGAAGCCCTGTTCTTGGTGGGTGCAATTGACTGTCGTAGTTGTAAGGCTTGCCATTATAGCCGGAAATTAGTGGAGCTGCTAGTGTGGATTCCTTTTGTTGCTCGTTTTGAACAGCAGTATTTGAAGATTGGTTATCCGTCATCCTACTTATAAAATATTTCGTTTTTACAAGATACTTAAATAATATAAGCTTTTATTGTCTAGAATAGTGAAAACAAGTTATAATGGTGACGGCTATTAATAAGCTACAGTTGACCCTTTTTATAGCAAAGAGGGATTTTTATTGATATAAATGTTGCCCATTCAAAACCGTGGGTAACGTTTGGAAACAACGTGAGAGTTTTGGCACCGATCGTTCGAGTAAAGGATTGGCTGCCGCCAGTTCCGAGCAGATGTAGACAGACGGTAAACAGCTCCCTTGTTACGGAAAACCGGTAGTCTCGGAGCAAACCAATGGCTAATTGGGAGCATTTTTTGGCCCCAGAAGTCTGCATTTGACACTAAACGGTTTTTCGAAAAGGTGAGTGTCAAAATTAACGTAAAAACTCACTATAATTATACATATATCTGCCTACTTGATACTATCTGCTTTTGATTACTTTACAAATTTGCCGAATGTCAACGGATCTTTATGAAATGTCACTTTCTGGTCACAGTTGCAAATCTTTACCGTTTCGGTCCCTACATGCTGAGCAATGTGTCAAGCGCTCCCGCACCTTGAAAAAAAGGCCCATCCCTAAAAAGTTGGATGATTTGGCGAGAAAAGACCATTAGGACGGTGTTGAAGTGGCTTTATAGATTTGTTTCCGGGAGTACGCTGTTGATGAATAGGTAATGAATAATAATAGTAGTGACAGTAAAGAAGAAGGCAAGGTTAGTGCGGTGCCCAAACCTGTATTGCCGTTTGCGCCGGTAAGGCAAAACGAAAGACAACATTACATAAATATGCTTATATCGCTATATAAAACTAAAAACGAAAGCCTTAAGCTTTCCAAAAACGAAATGACGGCTAGGGCGGTCAAATGGGAATATGAAACAGCCAGTAATAATAAGCAGAGAGGAGAGTACATGGCAAAAATGAAACGATTATTATTTAACATTAAGAAATATGGCTCAGAAGATGCTAGTGCACCGATCAAGGGAAGCACTGGAAAAGATGCAGACAACGACGCCAAATATGGGGTAAGGGGTAAATATGGGGTAAATCACAAATATGATGATTTGCTAAAGCATTTAAAACAGCTCTGTATCAGTAAGGAAAGACTGAAGCGTCATGGTTATGTTACAAAGGCGCCCGAGGCAGAAGAATTGCCGGTGTCTGTTGACTGTGGAAATTGCCAAATTTCATTCCAGCTAAGTGAAATCAAGTCACCGACCCAGTGTACTTTCCATTTTGGGAAGATCCTAACGTCCACCTACGAGAACTTAAAGTTAGGCTACAAGATTTACGGCACACAGTACAGCGACAAAGCTTACACATGTTGCAAACAGTTGAAGGGCCAGTCTCTTGGGTGCAAAACGAATAGGCATCATGTTTACAAGCTCAAGGAAGCTCCTCAATTGCAGAAAATGAAGCCATTCAAAACTATCAGCGATCTTAGACGGGAATTGAGGATTGATTCCAACTCTAAAATCCAGCTAAAGAGAAAGGAAAAGATCAATGCTGTTGGAATCGATTGTGAAATGTGCTATACTGACAAAGGTTTTGAAATGATGAAAATATCCGTTATCGACTTCAAGACCGAAAAAGCAATCTTAAACACAATTGTTCACCCGGACGGTGAATTTATTATCGACTTAAACTCTCACGTCTCTGGTGTTGATGAGATTCCTAAGAATTCTTTGACTTTTGATGAAGTTATAATTAAATTGGCTGAGTTGACTGATGAGGATACTATAATCATTGGCCATGGTTTAGAAAACGATTTGAACGTTCTGAGGCTAATTTACCCAAATATTATTGATACTGCCATTTTATTGAGCGAAAACCAGGTGGACGTCAGAAGAAAGGATCCTTTGAAAAAGATTGCATGGGAATATCTATCTGAAAATATCCAGGCTGATTCTCATGATTCTTTGGAAGATGCGATTGTACCAATTAGAATTATTAAAACGTATATTACAAAGAGACTAGACAGAATTAAAAATTTAAATTAAACTGTTGTATACTGTGAAGAATGTGAAAGAGCTTCGATAAATCTACCCAAATCCTCTTTTTTAATTTCTATAATTGCACCTTGGAAACTATCAATTCTTGCCTGAATATTTATTTCTTGCGTAACTCTTTCAAATATTACTGAGAATGTATTGAGCAAGCTCTGTTGATCCCCGGTTTCATTTTCAATTTTGTTTTTAGGTGGCAATCCGCAAATCAAGTATGTTCCTGATTCATTATCCAATGCTCCAATGATTAGCGGTAATAAATTGTCGTCAATTTCACTATAAACATCTAATATCCAGTTTCCCAATCTTGTCAATATTAAAGGATTTTGGAATAATTGTGTTGAACCCAGGGTCTGTATTCCGACTGTTTCTTCATCAGTGACTCCACTATATCTTTTTACATTCGGTCCAATGTCACTTATTGTTGTGTTTGATGTGAAAGCTTCGTTTAATATAACAACTTTGAACTTTGAATGGCTCTTTACCATGTCCTTTTGTAAAATTTCACATCCTCTTTCAAAAATAAATTGTTGTTCTATCCTTGAAAACTGTAATCCCTGAACTATTTTATTGTAATCACTTAATGAATCGTAAGCTTTCCAAAAACTTTTGATGAATGAATCATTTCTTTTATTTGATAGCCTTTTGAGTTTTTCTTGTTCACTCTCTTCTTGTTCATCTTCCTTATCCTCCTCATCGTCCTCATCTGTTCTTTTTCTTTTCTTAATCTGAAATCCTTCTGATTTATTATATTCTAGTAACGATGTTACCGCATTAACATAATCCCCTGAACAAATTGCTCCATTAAATCCATAATATCTTTGAAATCCAGGAATGATAACGTCCGTGAGGTCGAATTTCGGCAAAACACTATTGAAAAGATCATTCAAAGATTTCTTTAGCTCAATATCAATATAATTCCAATTCTGATTTGCCTGGTTTAGTGAAATACCCATTCTAGCGAATATTGATTTTAATAACCTCTTTCCATCATTGGTGTACAAATGTATTTTGGAGTTAACATAGTTTGAGAAATAGAAAGAGTTGTACATGGTCCAGTTATGAAGCATAAAGAGTGAGTATTCGTTTATCGGCTGTAAAATAACTCCACCTGCTTTTTTATTAACATCTACAATCAACTTTGAATTAGTAGTACTATTCTCTCTAAGTAAATATGAACTTTCATTGGCTTGTAGTCTATTAACTTCGTCTTTTAAAATTGGGTAAACTGCTTCATAAACTGTCTCATATTTATCTCGCAAAGATTTTGTGCCGATGATTGCAAACCAAAGTAGATCTAAATTCGATTCTCCAATTGAAGATATTATATCATACATCTGCAAAGATGAAGGAATAGACATACTGGTACCCTGTGCGTAATAGTTTTCTATAATATCTTGGTATTGATCCATAAGTGCTCTTTTCTCTTTCCTATTATTTCGCTGTATGTTCACATGGTCATCATTGTCACTGTCAGATTCTGCTAATTCTTCAAGCTCACTCTCTTCAAGCTCACTTTCTTCTTCTTGGTTTTCATAATTTGCTAATATATAGTTAAATGCTGTCTCTTCATCTTTAAGTGTGTTTGTGCTACCATCATCCAGACAACATACTATAGCTGAATTGTATAAATTATCCAGATTCCAAGGTCTTTGCCCATCAATGACATAAATTCTCCTGTTGAGTTGAATTTCATTAGATCTGCTTTGTTTTAGGAGGTCTTCAACTTCACTCATTTGCATTTCTTTATCAATTAGATGTGACTTGACATCTATTTCCAAAAAACTTTCTAAATCTGCAGATGCACCACACCCAAGCATGATCACATTTGTTATATCTTCGTCTAAAGAAACATATTTGTCTTTTAAATCTATGTAGCCTAGCACAGGTATGATTTGATATATGAAATAATCTCTTTTAAGGACGTCAATTAAGATCTTGGATGCACATATGGCGTCTATGTTGAATGCTGAAACAAAAATAACTAATTTACACGATGAATAACTCAAGGAAGTTTTCAATATTTGTTGAAAAGCCTTTCCAAACTCCCCTTGTGTCAGTATCATAACTGGACACCTGCTCCTAATCTAACAAGTTCTCCAACTTTTATTTTTAAAAAAAGAGCTTTTTATTTCATGATGAAAAATGTTACAGAGAAAAGACGCGTGTTTTAGAACGCGTTAAAGAAACGAGCTAGATCTATAATATGTACATAAAAAATTCGGTTTAAGAGACACTGTGTTACAAAACCACTATGGAATCTAGATATGCCTTGATTTTGTAAATATCTGACCTATTGCTCCAAAGAATATATGGTTCAGATATTATACCATCTTTGACTCTGAAGCATTTTAAGTAAACCAAGGAAATGATCTTGTATGTCAGTAAATCGTGCTTGATTGCATTTGCTTTTATCTCATCAATCAATTGTGCGATTAGATTCAAATTCTTTGTGGTTGACCAAGTTTGGATCAATAATTCGTTATAAACATCAATATTCATACCGTAACCATAAAGTTCAATCAACGGGTGCTGTTTGATATAATTTACAAGTTCTCTACACCTTGTGGTATCGTTAAAGTCAACTATTAGAGATTTGAAACAGCATCTGAGTAAAACCGGGAGAGTCAATATATTTATTAATGGTTCTTCGGGTGACTTTAAAGACGTGCTAGCAATTTGCTCTATTAGACGTTCCTGCTCGTCTCCGTTGTATTTTAATGATTTTATATCATCAATGGATTTCACAAATGATTCGATAACTTCATTTTTTGTAAATAGATACATTTCGTTTGAATTATTTATATTTTCATTTATGTATTCGATTGTAGGCAACAAAGCATCCAAAACTTTCTTGTTTAACAGCTGCTTCTGTTCGAATCTCATTTCTAAATTCACTGGATGTGACTTCTTGCTGAAAAATGAAAAATTGAACCCCATATTACGACCTTTTGTACTAATAGAGTTACTGTCTAATCCAATTTCTTCTTTTAGTGAGTTCACGATACCTACTCGGTTTTTATCTTGCGTTAGAAAATCAAGAACCTGGTTAAACGACTTCTGCTCCTCAAACGAAGTTATTCTACTCTTACCGTCTATTTGCTTGTCTTCAAAATCAGCAAAGAACGACTTGTAAGATTCACTTTTGATCAAATTTTCCACAAATGGTCCGGAAGAGGTTTTGAGCTCTTTGTTCATTTCCCCTATAGTTTTGCCCTTCAATATGCCATTACTTGCTTTAGTTGTTAACCGTCTAGCACTCTGCTTGAACATTCCTGTACGTTTCGACAAATTCTCTATAATATGAGGTTTTGATCTTACATCGAAAATTTTCTTTTCTCACTATAATTTGAAATGTAGATCAATGAGATTAAATTATTGCATGAAATATTTACACTAAGGACTGTCTAAGAAAGTGCGTGCTATGGCTATATTCATTAGCTGTATTTGCCTATCACCTACGGGCTCCAAAGGGTCTCTTTAAGAACATTTGTGATTTGCTCATGAATACTCTTCAAAGTATAAGGTTCTGTACCTCTACAGATGAGGTATAGTTCATTTTATTGAATGAAGACAGAATAAAAGCGTGCTAACATATTGCAATAAGTAGGGTGAACTATGGAGCTACTTGTTTATTAACCTTTTGCGTGTTAAAGATGTTGGTAATGTGGTACTTTGTTGTTTCTACTTTCAATACGCATTTATAGCATTATCTCTTATTAAACACTTTAACCTTAGGGAAACTTCACAATGTGTTTCGCTCTACTATGTACATAAATATAAATCCCAGATATATATCCAGTTATAAAGTCATTTGCTGTTCAATGTGTGTGATATCAATGTCGACACAGTATAGTATTATAACTAGCATGCAGTCCTCACTAGTTGGTTTTAACTGTCAAACATCATTATTCAGTATGGCATTATTTTTATTTCTCTTGTTTGTGGATCTTTGGCAACAGTCTTGCAGCATGGTAGTTCAACGTAGGCTTTGGAGCAGGTGGAACTTTAATACCCTTGGCCATGCATCCTTTGAGTTCTTGTTCTAGAGCTTTACATGCAGCTGCACCCTCCCCATTTGATGCCCAGCAGTTCAACATCTGTGACATCACAACGAGGCACGGGTTTGCCTGTTGCTTTGTCACCTGGTTTTTCACACGAAGTCTAGGTAGCGGCGGAACGATAGCTCTATGTTTGGCACCCATTTTGGTCTTTTCTTTGTAGCTCTAACTCCAAGCTTGTATACTGAAAGTGGAAAGTAGAGGAAAAATTTTAAGTTAGCTCTGATACATTACGTAAAACTCACGTGACATATATAGTGCAAGGCGCAACATTTCGGTCAAAATTCGATATTGGTGTTGTTTTGTAGCCAGTTTGAAATATAGTATGCTCCTGAAGCATGCTGGCATCTTTGGAATTTTGAACTTGCCAACAAGTGTTTGTTTAGAACGGAACCAAATTTGGGCGCTATTTCAATTTCTTGTCATTTGGCTCATATTGAGTTTTGTCTGAGTATGCAAAATTTTAATTTCCTCATTTCGAAATGGAAGGAAGCGTGTGTATACAACAGGCTTAATCTAGCTAGAAGAAGGTTCTATACTTGGGTAGAAGAACGGCTATCGAGTGCAGAGACCAGAAGGTATTTTATAAAGGCTAGTTGAGAAGAAATGTCTGAACAAGTGCAACAAAAGCGTTCGTTGGAAGTGGCAGATCCAAACTCAGCATCTCCACAAAAGACACCAAAGCTTGAAAACGGCGCTGGGAGCGTTGGCGGTGGATTTGGCGAGACCGTGTCGTACCAGATGGGTGTTCCAGTTGCGGCACACGATGCCACCAAGGTTAACTTGAATGGGGCACCTCCTCTCGTTGACAATCAAGCCAGTTTTATTTCTAACGGAACTGAGCCAATTCAGCAATTGATACCAAATTCTGTCAAGAACGAAATTAATAAGACGGAAAGTAGCTACTCTAGTGGTGGCAATGATGTTGGCAATGGTGCAGGTATTGTTGCAGGCGTTGCCGATGAACAGAAGGCCGAGAATAATGTTTATTCCGCCGAGGGCGGCGAAGAGGAAGAATCTGAGGAAATGGAGGATGACGAAGATGAAGAGGATGCTGAAGACGATGAATCTGAAGACGATAACGATTACGAGAGTCATTTGAAGGAAATCGTGTATGACGAAGTTCCGCAGGAGCTGGACACTGGTATCAATTTCGAAGACGGAGATCCCCCTGTTTTAAACGAAATTAAATTTACTAAGAAGACCATTACTCAAGCAAGAAACTTTTTACGTTCGATGGGTCACCACAAATTTCTTGATGCATTGGTACATTCCGGTCCTACTCCTAACGATATATTGTTGTTGGTCAAGTTGCTTGGTTATACTCCTAGGGTGAAGAGACTCAAAAATTCTCAGATGACATTGGAATCATCCATTTACTTTCTTCAAGAGGCCATTATCAAAGTGCAAAAGAAGAGAGCTAGACTCCCTGATTTTAACAGTATCCCGCAGTTGTGCGCTGCTTTGGAGGAGGCTAAAAATATCTTGGTTTTAACAGGTGCTGGTATTTCAACGTCACTTGGTATCCCTGATTTTAGATCTTCGCAGGGTTTCTATGCGCAAATGGCCAGTTTGGGATTGGATGATCCCCAAGATGTGTTTAGTATGTCTCTGTTCAAAAGAGATCCTTCTGTTTTTTACTCCATTGCTCATATGATTTTGCCTCCAGAAAATCGGTACACTCCTTTACATGCGTTTATCAGGCTGTTGCAAGATAAAGGGAAGCTATTGAGGAACTACACGCAGAACATTGATAACCTTGAGTCTACTGCAGGTATTGAATCTCAGAAGCTGGTTCAATGTCACGGTTCTTTTGCCACTGCAAGTTGTGTTACTTGTAAATACAAGGTTCCTGGTGAAACCTTGTTCCCTAATCTAAGAAATCGTGAGATTGCCTACTGCCCATTTTGTGCTCCTGAACGGAAAACGTTATTACAGAAGTTAGAAAAGATGGAAGATCAAGGTATTTACAAACGTGGATTTGATCAAATTCAATCTTTTGGTGTGATGAAACCTGATATTACCTTCTTTGGTGAAGATTTACCTGATAGATTCCACGATACTATTGTTAAAGATGCCAGAGATTGTGATTTGTTGATATGTATTGGTACTTCATTGAAAGTTGCTCCTGTTAGTGATATTGTCAACAGAATATCTGAAAACACCCCTCAGATTCTTATTAATAGGGATCCTATTAATCACTCTGAATTTGATGTTGAGATGCTTGGGTTTTGTGATCAGGCGATTACGTGGTTATGTGGGAAAGAACTTCATTGGGACATTCCCCATCCAGATTTTGAAAAGATATTAAATTCTAATCTTGAGATGAAGGTTGTAGATGAGAACCTAGGTGTGTATGCTATCACTGATGAGAAGCAGAGGGAGAAGGAACTTGTGCCTAAGACAACTATCGAGACAAACATTGTCGTTGGAGGAAACGCCACTCCAAGTGTGACACCTACTCCAAACCAGACACCGGTACCTGAAACAGGGAAATTATGAAAATGTTTTCCGCAACCGATTTGAGACAACGATATTTACAATCTAAGTAAGATTTTGGAGTTTAAAGTAAAGCAGGATATTTTTTGTACTGATAGATAACAACAGAGTTCCAAACAGTGTAGACTTTTGAGTAACAAATCGTGAGATATATCCGCACTTAACATTACCTTCTTCCTATTAAAAATTTGAAAAATGTCCCATAATGATCTAGCTAACATCCACTTACACCTCAAAGATGTTTTGAAACAACTTTCAAAAACAGCAATAACAACAGAGTTTTGCGATTCTTCCTTGAAGAAAGATATGACTGTATGTAAGATTTTGTTTTCTTACTTTTACTTTTAGATACTAATATAAACAGGAGCTCGAAAATATCATTGCTACTAATGAAATTAACGATCAATGTAAGACATTAATAGGAATGATTTATAAGACAGCTGAATCAATATCGCATGTTATGAATATAAGAACTAATTTACCCCTCGCACCTACTGTAACTCAAACGAAGAGTAAACGATTACCGAAACCTGTCGTTGATATTTTGACCTCATGGTATGTTTTTTAAATTGCAGACTTGTTACTAGGCGATTAATAATTACTAACATATATTTAATATAGGTACGAAGAAAATATTGATTATCCTTATTTAACAAAGGATGATATTGCTGAAATTAATAAGAAGACAAGTCATAATTGTATAGAGCAAGTTAAGATAGGGTCAATCTACAATTATCTATTATTCATTTAAACAAAGTTTATTAGTCTATATAAACTAATAAACTTTGTTTAAATGAATAATAGATAATTGTAGACACACAGGCCCACAGCCAGTTAAGCAGCACCCCCTTTATATCATAAACATTCACGTATATTGAAACAAATTAAAAGTGCAATGATGAGCAAATACGTTTCAAGTTAACCGTTATAAAAACAGCTGCCAGGAAAATATTACCAATTGAGAAATTAATTGCTCAATAGCCTGTATCATTGTTTCATATTCATATAGGTTATCCCTTTCGTTAACAAAAGTGAAGATTTACGCAATTCATAAATTCAGTAAAACTCTTATTAATTTTATACTTATATAAAAGTTAAAAAAGATTACAACTTTGTATTAATTCCACCGTTAAAGAAAAAAACATCTTCAATTTTGTCGTGTCTTTTGACAATTAATGGCTTTTGTTTAGTACACCGTTTGTACTGCTTAATTTTTATAGATGCTTTTGTTGTGGAAGTTTGAATCTTTTGTTTTATAGCATTAATTTTCTCTCTGGTAAGTTTATTCCGCTCATTGATCAAATTAATTGTTCTGTGATTGAACTCTTCTTCTTTTTCTGAAATATAGGCCAAATATCGATCAATAGGTTTTGATCTAGTTTTGTACATCTGGGAAATGTTAGTATTGGCTTTCAATAAAAATATTGATTAGTACATACTTTTGATGATATGTGCGAAATTTGGTTGAAGTTGAAAAATGTTGGCTCCTTGTTAATATATGGTCGAACTAAACTTCTATAAATAATAAATTTATTTCTTGGTTTAGATATAACAAGCTCTGACTTAGATTTTCGTATCTCTCTAAAATTGTTCAGGTTGAATCCATCTTCTGGTTTCAAAATGGGAATGAATTCTATATCCTTTGCTATTGATAAGGGAGACGATATGGTTTTGGCTGAGATCACTTTAATATTTGCTGGCTTGGAAATTTTCTCAACTTGAAAAGACATTGTTAGAATTTTATAATTAGTTAGTAAACTTTAAGGCAATAATCTTAGGTAAAGGTAAATTATCAAATATAAATAAAAAAAAAAGATAACGAAATATAAACTTTGTTTCAATTTCTTAAAATTTTAATTATTTGAAACAATTTTAAAACTAAGAGAGAAGCAAAGACTAATAAATAACACTAGGTAATAGCTCCAACCACCAAGAGTAAAAATATACGATCGGAAAACAGACTTTAATTCAGATATATGAACTTGAATCTTGCTAAGGATCCTTTTTCCAAGGGGGAAGCGTTATCTTCGATTTTGGCAATCTGCAAGATTACGGAGAAGTATAAAGTCGAAACACCTATAGAGCAGCCAGTGGTATGGTATAACTTAAGTTCAGATATGCCTGAACTATCACAATCCGCGACTCCCCAACTTCAACAGCTAATAAATGATCTTCAAAAAAGCTTTGACCAAGAGGCCCAAATTTTACACAATAATAAAATGTCAAAGGAGGATATCAAATATGTTTTCATCAATTACAAAGAGTTCCTGTTGAATAGATATAATACATACAAAGAATACTATGATGACGAAGAAAAAGCTGGGTATTTAATAACCCCCGAGTGTACTTACTTCTCAAAACAAGAGTACTCAGACGGTGAATTCAAATATCAAACTGATGATTTCTTGTTTGAGCTTGGCTCTGTTTTATCTTTATCTTCAATGAGTGGCACAGATCCAACTAATGAAATGCCTAATTTCGATTGTTCACCTTTATATAAATCAAATGACTTATTTTTTGGTGATATACCCGTGGAACACAAACAATTGCAAAATGTGAATTTTAATAATGAAAGTTCACTTTTATTTGTTGATGAGTTTAGTGTTCTAAGTAATGATAGAGTTCAAAATTATCCTAGGCCCCCTTTTTTGGAAAAGAAAAAACCAAACTTTAGCAGAGAATGTAAAGAATGTCTAGAAGCAATATTTAAGGTCAAGCCATTTCCCAATACTACCGAACGTAATATAATAGCATCAAGGTTTAGGCTCAGCCCAGTTCAAATTAGAAACTGGTTTTCAAATAAACGCGCGCGTCAAAAGAGTAAGCAATTGAAAGCAGATAAGTTGTTTTTATCATAATATGCTTAGCTAAGCAAAATTAGAATAAGAATCTTTAGTTGCATTTATTATTTTATAGATTATTACTAGTTTCATAATATAAAAAAAATGCACCCACCTTCAAGGTATCTTTCAAGAAAAAGAAGCTTTTAACTTCCAAAAAAACGCATATCAGGAAGAACATATCTTGTTTCAATACTAATAATTTAAAAAATGTCAAAGTGCCAGCAC